>CM068963.1:88994254-89026810 GCA_035128595.1 Eptatretus atami | reverse complement strand
CCTCACTGACCGATGCCCCCATGCAGCCAAGAGACAGAATGGGAGGACCGGATTACAATAATTGATTGATTAATGATAATTGCATATTGAAATAAATGAAAAATAATCGTAAAATATATTTAATTTTGCTTAATCATGGCTAAAAGCAGTACCAAAAACCAACCACCTGTTGGGCATCCCAATCTGTAACTTTTTGAAAATTAAGTAATTCATCGAATAAATGAATAATAATCGATTTGATTGATTAATCAATAATTCCAAAAGCCACTCTTTATAGCCAAATCACTTGTTCACTGTCATGTCAAAACAAATATCATCTTTCTAGCTCAAAAAATGTCGAGTTTGTCAGATGAGAAAACAAGATTAATAAGTAATCAAAAAATCGATAATAAATTAAGCAATAAATCAATTAATGATTATCAAAAAATAAAAATTTACATTTTTGCCAAAGCACATCCTTCACTTTTCTCCCCAAATTCAGCTTTCCAAATCAAAGAATGGCTAGATATCACCTGACAAACAGAAAAGAAAAATAATTAATCGATTTCAATTGACGAATCAATAAATCCAAAAACACCCTTTATAGCCAAAAAATCACTTGTCACTGTCATGTCCAAATATCAGGCTTCGAGCTCAAAAGGTGCCTGAATATATGCCAGATGGGAAATAAAAATAATCAATTAAGTAATTAATCGTAGAATTAACTAATCAATCAATTAATTTGATTAATCAAAAAATAAAATAATGTTTTTGCCAAACCACACCTTCACTCTGTCCCCAATTTCAGCTTCCAAGCTCAAAGGATGGCGTGAGAATTGCTGGACAAAACAAACGGAGTTAAAACTAAGTGCTCCCTTCCTTCTGGCCGCCGGGCGGATGACGTTATGGAATTGGGAAGGAGCGGGTGTACAACAATCAAGAAAAACAAGGAAAAGACATCGTGCAGAGCAAGGATACTTCCAAAATCCACCCCCTCTCCAAAGGTTATCAGATACATCAAATTGTCCATTTCATTAGATTAAAATTGACAATCTTATCAAAGCTCAGGTCAATCGATGAAATTGATTATTCGTAGATTAAATTGATAATTTAGAAGTTGACCTTGAGTTGACTCTTGACCTCAAAAATAGTTGTTTCCAAATTCAAGTGATGCACTTTGCATGCTGGTTAATTTCAGAATTAATCAGAGGAAAAATTGACAATTTTTCAGATAAAATTATGATTTAAAGAAGTTTGACCTGAGTTGACTTGACCTTTTGACTCAAAAAATATCTTCCTAATTCAGTTGAAGGACATGCAAAATCCTCTTCAAGTCAAATAGGATGTAAATTACAAATTTCAGTTGAAATGATGACTTTAGAAGTTTGACTTTGAACCTTTGATCTCAAAAAAAAAAAAAAAAAAAAAAAAAAAAAAAAAAAAAAAAATTAGTTGGTTTCCCAATTCAGTAATTACTCTGCAATTGCTCTTAATTTTCAAATCAATCAATGAAAATTACGATTTCCAGATTAAAAGATGATTTAGAGTTTTCATCTTGAGTTGACCTTACTTTTGATGTGAAAATATTTGGTTCCCAATCGGAGCAAAATGCCCAAATGCTTGTCAAATTTTCAAGTCAATTTGCTGATGAAAAATTGCAATTAGAAATCTTATCTCAAGATGAGCTTTGACCTTTGACCTCAAAATCAATAGGCTTCTCAGTTAGACTAACTCTTGCTGGTTTAAGTTTCTGATGATCGATTAGAGATTGTGACCTGTAGACAATAAACAGGACACAAACAAATTGGCAAACAGAAAAAGAGAACAAAACAAGGAAGACGTACCGTGGCAAGAGCATGCTACTTGGCAAAATCATGAAACAAAATTTGACCTCAAAATTAATTGTTGGTGAATTCAATGACCAAAAATGCAACTCCCTCTTCAATTTCAAGTGAATTGGATGAAAAATGACAATTTAGAAACTTGGGCCTACATTGACCTTTTGCCTATGGTTGACCTCAAAAATAATTGGTGGTTGAATTCAGTGACCTGACGTTTTGAGGCGCGTGTGCATAACTCTATGTTATAAAAACCATTTATTCGCTTTCAGTGTAAACCCACAGTATAGCAGCTATTGTTGCATTTTATTTCTGAACTCAGTCGAATAACTTCCTGTGCAATTGCAATGTTTGGTTTGCTAATCAGTGGGTGGCTTCATGGTTTGTGCCTCTGGATGTTTCCATCTCCCCAACGAATTTCCCTTTCCATAGTGCATGAGATAAATTGGCAGGACATGATGTAGTTCCATTAATTGCCATGAAATGTCACCACTGCGAACGTGCATGCGTGACCTCTTTTGCGATTGAATTGAAATATTTTGGCAGGTAGATGCATGCATGCATCGGCCCTTAAGATGCTCATTGTCACGAGGCTTTGTCTTCATTCATTGAAATAAAGTGACAAGGAGTAGCCACACGACTTGTTTGACATGCAATATTTTTTACGGTTGGGTTGTATCTCTGAGTTATGATCTCCACCACGAAGGTGGCAGAGTTTTGTCAGCCCTGCTGTCTGTTTGTTGTTTGTTTGTTTGTGAACAAATTATCTGAAAAAAATTGTGGACGGATTTGGACGAAATTTGGTGGAGAGCTTGGGTATGTGACAAGACAAATAATTAGATTTCGTGAAGATCACAATCCAGATCTGGATCTGAGAATTTAAAAAATGATTCTTCACTCATTGGAATCGGCCAAAACGCGTAAAAGATTCATCAAAAGTATGAGATTCGGACGAAACTTGGTGGGTGAGTTGGCGAGTGATAGAGCAAGTTAATTTAAATTTAGTTTCCATCCGAATCCTATTCGGCCCATCAGAGGATACAACAAACGTAAACTAATCACCAGCGAGAGGTATGCCTCTACGAGTACCATTCTAGTTGTCAATGACCTCCTGACTACTTCCAATTTGCATCTCTGCTCATGCCTATCCAAACTAATAGCATAGTACAGGATATACACCAAAGACTATCCATCAGGAGGTTCATTCAATTCAAAACAAACATTGAAATCTTTCTTTGTAACTTCATGCAATTCAGCATTCCAGAGGATTCTTGCCTCCACTGAGTTGCAAATGGGATTGATTCAAATGACAGGAGTGATAGGGAAAATAAAACCCAACCGTATGCGGGCATCCTAACGTTGAAAATAAAGTTCCTTTTACAATAAGGAGCTTAATCCTTCGATAAATTTGCTAATTGGTGACTGGCTTGACATTGATACAATTTCTTATTACGGTCCATAGGTATCACATAGCTTATCATACTGGTATATCAAAGTTTCAAAACCGGAAGGCACGTTTGCCACCAATTCGAGACGCTTTTGATTGCATTATGATGATGCAATAAATTGATTGTTGCTACCCCAGTACTTGCGACCGATGACAAAAAGATTACCATTTACATTTTCCCGCACCATCCCTCCCCGTTAAATCCTGGCGGCATGGCAACTGCTGGTTCAGATGGATCACACACCAGTATCTTACAAATGGCAGTCGTACTTTTATATTCAATAACGAGAATCCCACACATAAACATTTAAAAACAACACATCGATGATAAACCTTGTTAGTAAGCAAATTAATAATTGTGCCTACATGATAAAAGATCAACTACTTGTCGTAATATCTCGTTAACGACTCCAATTATTCCACCTTCTCTGTGGGAAGTTTTTGCCAATCTCACAAACCGCTGGCAGCAGGCAAGGTCACACTGAAGGAACACTGCACGAAGGAACTATGAATATCAGGGTGACAGCGATTACTGCCTAATCTCCCGCTAAAGACCCCCGTGGGATCCTTGAATGTAGAACCAAGTAAGGTTCAGGATCATGGACACCCCATATAACTTCCATCAAGAGGCGATGGTGCAAACAATCGAATCACTCACCTTGCCTTGTAAACACCAGATGACCATTTAGCTGGTTACGATCAAACCCATCGAGCACTCGAGTTGTGTGCACATTACTATCTTTCCTGGCAGCACATGTACCATATTAAGAGAATCCAGTAATAACTCGAAGTCTATTAAGACACGAGTATAAAATACAATAATATTACCTATTCTGGGTTCTCCGAAGTAATCGCAAAGACTACATTACTTAAGAGGACTTCCACCCAAACCCACCAAAGCTTACCCCCTCCTTCCCCACCCTCTTCCTTTAAATTTCTGATCCACCACTGATCCCTCAAACAATCACCATTACAAGGTGATCATCACCATGAATATATGCGAAGTAGATTTTGTGCGGCTGAATTCTCATCAATTAATGCAAAACCTCTGAAAGAGTTTCTTCATTATTATCAATTACTGTAAGAATTCGAGCAAACACTTGCGTCCTCGTGGAGAATGATTCTTATGTGTTCTGATATCATCTCGAAGTTCTGTTTTCTTGTGACAGAAAACCCAACTTCCGCAGCACTCACCTCTCTCAGTTCTACTTCTGCGCATGATTTATTTTCCATGATGTGGAAATGTCGGTCCGTTGCTTGACACAGGGATGTTTTGCTTTCAGTCCCCTTGTTACCCCACCTTTGCTTCTGAACAACCACCCGAGAGTGTCTTCAGCGTTGTGGAGTGGCTGCTGAAATTGCGAATGGTCGACATCCTGCGATGCTCTTTAAACTGATCGATCTAAAACTGAGTTGCAGCAGGCTGTCATCGAAGAAAGAGGGACTCTTTTCGGCGACATTGTGCTCTCGGCAGCGCTATAAAATCATATTGTAGTCTTGACTTTGTAAGTGCGCATGACTGGCTTCGACTAGCTGGGTCTGGAGTCAGATACGTAGCTCGTACACGTGAGCTCTGCTCGAATGACAGGTCGCATGAATAACATCTGTCACACAGGGCAAGAGCATTGATTTCAAACAATATAGACACGCAGTTTATGAACAACTATTTTGAAATAACCATGGAATAGAAATCTCCCCTCAACCCTGGATATTTCTCGTCTCAGACAATCATTCATAAATGAACAAACTGAGAATGTGTATTATAACTGGCATGTTAACTGGTCCAGCCTGAATTCCAAATCCTCACCCAGCTTATAAACGTTTCATCCCGGTTTTCGCAGGCCGGGTGATCATCGATGGTGTGCCGTCCCTTGATGGACGTTAAACATGGTGTCCGCTCTGTTGGAATTAGTTGGCCTTAAGATCCCATGGGTGTCCCTCGTGAACGAGTACACGAGCTATCGCTGTCACCCTAAACAAATATCCGCAAATCTGCCTGGGGATGGCCAGACGAGGCCCCTGGAGATACTCGCGGAAAGTGGACGCAGCGACGCCACTGCTCCGTGCATGCTCCAATACCTAACTTGACCTGACAAATTACAAATTCCTGCACTAACCTAACAGGAGCACTGCATCAGGGCACAACCACTCTCTAGCCAATGTGCTACCTTCACGTTGTGCTGCACTCTGAAAGAGGAAGAAGAAAGCAAATGCCCTTTAAACCCCCACGGTGCTCTTTGCGAAGAGTAACAGCAAGTTAACATTGCATGTCTCAATCCATATTCCTGCTACATTCAAACAAATGTCTGCCGACCAGTCGTTTTGTGAAGCTGGTGTCAAAAAACCTTCTCACCGATCCCACAAAGTGGAAATAATTGGCCGTTTAAAAGCATAGATAGTAATATTTGTTTTGTCGCAGAATTGTGAAAATAAAACTACAATCCAATAATTGATTATCCAAGTGTAATTGGATTGTTTGATTGAGTTAGAAAAAATATTCATTTTCGAGCATGCATGCCAATAGGAGTGAAGCATACCACAGCAGCCACAGTGGCAACGATATGACAACTGCCCTCATCATCTGCATTGGATGGACTCTCCATGTGTATCACACCTCTCGATGTAGCCTTACTATTTCCCAAAAGGAAGTTTCCACACATTCTCGCGATGGCGTTCGCATGAGGAAGCATAAACTTTTTAATTTCCTTCTATGTCAACTCCTAAAAACATTCGCCCACAAGTCATAACTGCCTCTTGTCCGCATCTTTAAATAATATCGTTATCTACTACTTTTCTTTAGGGACGAATGTAATATGTGCAGTTCGTGGTCAGAGGAGCAGTAAATTGCACGTGAGTTCTCATGCAAAAAGCCAAATTGAAAACTGAAACAGAAAACTCAAGTCTGCGAACTCATGACAAAGGTCAGTTATAATTGCATTCTAGAGTGGCAACCCTATTGTGCCAGCGATGAATGGAGATGGTGACATGGAGTCTCCTTTTTGAGAAAAAATGTTGCGCGTTTTCAAGCAAAAAATGAAAATGAAACACAAAAAACATGAACACTTTTTAGTTGAAATTCATCCTCAATGGTGCAGCTCACGAGCGCGCGCCTGTAATGCTCACCTTTTGCTTCGAAAGTTCAACCTGGTGTTCTTGAACCTGGAGTGCATTTACAAGCACGCTGTATGACTCGGAACGTCGCTGGCTGACCGAGAGCGAGCCCTCCTGTCGTAGCTTTGTGCAGATACCTCAACGAAGGGTGTGATAACTGTGGATGCGGTTGGCGTCACACAAGCTTGAAATGACCAGGATTTCGACGGACGTACCAGAACATTTCGTGATGCGGATCGTGAAAGACTCTCGTCGAGGCATCACTGTCGAGCAACTGCTGAAGTTTCTTCCAACCGAGGACCGCTGTTCAGATGTTGGAGAAGTTGTAAACGAACATTCGTGGTCGCCTCAGCACTCTTGCACCTTCTCCGCCCGGGTTTTCCCCTTTATAGGGATTCCTTCCACGAACCCACCATCATGTGTGGCTGGCACGTGAACGGTAGTTCGAGTTCTCAAAGAGCCTGCCTCTCCACGCAAGCACGCCCTCGACTGCTCGACTGGAGAACAATAACAAATGCAAAGAGGGGTCATTACATGCACAACACTCGCCTCGAAGTGCATTCCAACTTGTCAAGCACTTGCTTTTTATATAAACACAGACATCGATACACCAACTGAACTGGAGTGATAAAAGCCATTCGCGTGTTTTTATTCAGTTTCATAATTACTTAGTTATCAGGGAGCGGGGAGAGGAGTGGTGCAATAGAGATATAGAAGTCATGCAATGCTTATCATCAAGTACTGCGATGTAACATCAATGATGGCCCACATTGCAGGATCCTGTGATAAAACATAATCATTAATGGATTCACGTTTCTCCATTTAAATAATCGACTTCATTCACCTTGACTGACATTCACCGTAGAATTGTTTCGTTCCCGCAGCAGGATAAACTCTGAATTCAACTTTGTCAGGTTTTGAACATTGTCAGGTTGGAGTAAGTTGGGGAAAAGAAGAAGTAAACTCGCCATTTGAATTTCATTCCATCAATTTACACCGTTAATAGTTTGTTTGTTACCTCCACATTTACAGGGCAGCAATAAGCAACCCTTAAACTAGCCGGAGTGACGAGTGGTCGTTGCGGCATATGAAACAATGCCACGATAGGTACACATTGAGTAGTGGATAGCTTTGAGGAAGCCCACCATAGAAAACCTATCTCCTTCCCGTCAAAATTGAGGGACCAAACAAAATCGATTTTTTAAATGTTGTACTTTATGGACATTACGCACAAGCTTCTAGAAATGAAATGCAGAAAAAATCGAGTAAAAATAAAGTTCAAGGGCGGTTGGCTCCGCCCCCAAGGCGTGGACGCCCCTCATACAAAAAGACAACAACTAGATTCATGATATCTAGTTGTGTCCAATTCATCAAAGATCGCATCAACCACGGAGACTATGACCGAAGAGATCCACAACAACCCCCCTGACAGACAAGAACGGACCGACCACACAACACAACGAAAAAGATGTCACTGCTGGCACCGCTACCCCCGCGAACCAAATGCGAAATTATTGAGGAATGTAATGTGTGGTGTTGTAAGGACACATATGTTTTATCTCTGGGAAGGGTCAGTTTTTCCCATTTTGGATTCTGGCAAACATTGAGCGAAACATGCGGGCAGTTAGAGAAATTCCAATATGGCGGCTCCCATGAAGAATCATGCACCAGGGAGGAGAATGCTCTGTTATCCGTTTCTTGGAAGTGGATGTGTGGAATCCCAGTGAAATCACACGCAGCAATGAGAGCTGCAACATGGTGATGTGATTATACTCACTGCACCAGTGTATATGACTGACAGGAAGTTTGAAAGTGGAGTGTCCATGTGCAGACGCTACTCCCGGCCGACCTCACAACTCGAACAACCAGAAATGGTTGCAAGGAGTTGAAGGCATGCCAAGAAGAAAACCGTCGCATCAACGCTGATGAAGTGGTCTACGAATTGAACATAGCCATAGTTCACAACCCATATCATTCACACTTGTGCTTCGGTCCGCAAAGGTTGCAATGGTGCGCGTGCCAAAACACTCACAGCCCGAAATGAAAGAACGACTTTTAAACTTGTTTATGCCAAAGCTCAGGCACCCACAAGCTGCATACAAACCATAATGACATGACAAAACAAGGCCTAACTTGCTTTGAGGTCTTGGCCTGCAATGTCATTTTCAAACAAAGGAGGAGTTCCTGCCAATTGAACTGGGGCCCCATCACAAAACATCGAGCAATCTAATAATAGATTAATCGGTTGTCTGTCTGATCTTGTCACCACAGTAACTTTCGGTTTTCTTTCGCAACCTTATAGATTGAGACGAAATTTTCACCATTGGTGCGAACTACTCATGTGAAAACTTTATTGATAATATGACGTCATAGGTCACGTGGTGTGCAGCCATGATGGAAAAATGGAAAAAACTTTGGACTCTATCACTGAAATCGCACCAAGGAAACATCTGAAACTTGCACATAGGAAGTACTCCTCATAAGAATGAGTTGATTTTCAAATGACATCATAAATTAGCATATAGGTTATGAAAATACATCCGAATCGTATGAAATCATTTTGTGAGGTCACTAACGGCAAGTAATGGTCGTTCGGCCAGCTGCCCTTCCGTTAAAAATGTGAAACAGTGTTCTACACTCAATGCACATGCTTCTAAGTCTCTTGCACCAAAAAACCGAATGAAAGACATGAAAATGAAGGTTCTTGGCCTTTTATTCAGGTAATAAGGGTAATAATGTGGACCAGGTCATTTTGGGAAAAATGACCTACCACGCCCCAAAGGTCAAATCAAGATGGTAAACTGTAGCTAATTTACATGTACTGATTATGCTGTAGATGTGTGCCAATCATGTTTTCCCACAAGTGCTGATTTGTTCCGATTTTGCAACATCCCTAGACACTTACTAATTTTTCTCTACGGGGAAGGCTTCGGCCTTAGAGAATGACCGGGATCCGTGCAAACGAAATTCGTCTAAATCAGATCAAAAAGGCACTGTAAGAGGCCTGAAGGTGCCAATCAGGAACCACAGGAAGCCTGAGAGGAGGCACGGAGTAGCTCCACCCCTGTCTCCGCCATTTGCATTTTCCAATTGAAAGACCCTGGAGCCAGCGCCAGAGAGGATAAAAGCAGGGCGCATTGATACGGACCGGTGTCCCTGTGTGGCCTCGGATGTTGCTTGGTGTTCGGTCCCTGTCGGGTTTGGGTCGTAGTCATATCTGCTAAGCTGCGCACACTGGAAAGAGACTTGGTGTCTCGCTGCATGTCGGTACAGTTCAGTGCACGTTTTCAAACATTGCGGTGCGGACGCCGGCAGGCCGACCCCAGCCGTGCGTGCCGGCGATCGCTGCGACCCCACCCTTGGGCAAGCCAGAAAGGTACATCTGGTACCTGCTCAGGGTAGACCCTGATGCCTCTTCTGTCATTCCCTGGTAGCCATTCACTGCTGGCGAATGTCTGTGGGCCCTAAGTTATCTCCTTAATAAATACTGTGTCGCTTGTCTGTTTGTTGTGCGCGTATTAGATGGGATTTAAAGGTTTATAAATATCATTGGATCCATTGTTTATTGCTTTCTTGTACATTCTTGACCTTGTACTTTGTTCCAAATAAATTTACAAAAACTAGGTGTGGTCTCAGAGGTAGATTCTGGTCGGTCTGTCAATTTCATTTGGTGTTCTGCGGAACCTATTAAAAGGTTTAAATTTGTTCAAAGTTTGTGTCAGATTCGCTTGGCCCTGATAAAACTGTCCACTGGTCGCCTATCATGTGGCACTCATCTCATCTCAAAGACTCAGTCTGTACGGTAAACACGATGTGAAGGCAGGGATCTGGAACGGAGGGACTGTCATGGGCGTTGACATGACTCACCGGATTCAAACCAGCATCCGGACGGCTCTGGTGACCAGGCCTGGCATTTACTTGCTTGTGGGCCCTAGGCCAAACCTTATCAGTGCCCCCCCCCCCAAAAATATCATATGTTTACGGTTGTGGAAATTCGCCAGAGCACCATATAGGTCCTTAGATCAGTATTGTCGATAAGTCTGTGTCAGATAGATTCCCCACCGATGTTAACGGGCCAATTATTCGTGCAGGCTGTATTTCTTGAGTAAGCCGTTTTTTTTCTTTTACTATCTTTATTTTGGACCAACTGCTTCACAACAACCACCTCCACCACCAACATCGCTCTCATCAACCGCTTCACAACAACCACCTCCACCACCCACATCGCTCTCTCAACCATCTCCACAACGACCACCACGACATCCCCTCACCACCTACGCAACAAATAACATCGCCTCACCTTCATCTCCCAGACACCGCCATCTTTGCGCCAGCGATGGTGATTCCACCCATGTCGCTCGCTCCGAGCTTCGCCTCGAAATCGGATCAGGAATCGAAGGGGCGGAGCCAGCGAGGTCAGAGGTGAGGATCGGAGATCAAACTCGCCTCAAGGATCCCATAAAAAGGCGCGCAGAGATGCCCAACGTTGCAGTTGTGCCGGGCTGCGGGGAGCTGATCAGCCTGAAACCTGGAGTCTGCAGATGACGGGAGCTGGAGAGAGCGGAGCCTGGACGCAGTGCCCTGCCTTTGCCGTGCCGCTGCCGTGCCGAGCTGTGGTCGCTGGGAAGAGGCCGGAGAGGAGTCGCCAACCACGCATAACGTCCGAGGTGATCGGCCCCGAACAGGTCCAAACGACGCGGAGGAATGGACGGGCTCTTAAGAGAGCATCAACTCTAAAAGAGCAAAAGGCCTTTGTTCCCTCTGAGCCGTTGTCGACTAGCCCGATCGATCAGGCCGCTCGACGAGGCCTGGGCCGCGCCGCGTTCACGCCAACTGCGTGTGGACGGACGCCAAGGAGACCCAGCGAGTCGCCACGAAGGCGGCAGTAACCAGCCGCCTCTCGGAGCTCTTTCGGTCTCCCAAGCCTGAGAAACATTAAAGGCTTACGAGCCCCGGCCTTTTCTTTCTGGGTTTTGAAATGAACGTTGTGCGCCATTTCTTTAAGTAGAACTGTAAATAAGTGAACGTATTAAATAGAACAGGGTAGTTCTTTTTCTTACTCAGTGTCTTGTCCCATACCCCCATGCATTAATTGCATGCATGATCGTATACGTGCATTGGTTGCATACATGACTGCATGATTGTATACGTGCATTGGTTGCATACATGACTGCAGATGCATATGTGTCGTTTTATAAATTATTGTCCTTTGATGAAGTTTAACCCGTTCGTCGTGTCCTTTTCCTTCAAATTGAACTGCCGTATTGCAATTCGGAATATAGTGGCTTTTAAATAGCCGATAATGATCGGGTCCAACGGGCTGCGCGATAAATACCCCGCTCGGTATCCGCAAAAACGGAGCGAGCTCGTACGGGCTCGTTTCCAAGCAGCTCCCGTGAGGTACAACACTCTCCGGTAGCCTTCCCGCACGAATATTAGGTAAATCGACAATCGGCGATCGGACCTGTAGAACTGGGACAAGGCTGTGGTGTGCATTAAACACACCCGTAGCTGGGTTCCGACGTTTGATCCGGAAGGCTGCGACTGGATTGCTCGTCCGGTGGGCGTATGGGCCGCGATCGGCTAACCCTCGCCGGCGGCGAAATCGGTAAACAATATATATATTAATATATCATATGTAATGTAAAAAAAAGGTTGGTTTTTAAAAATGTTGTCAGCTTTGTGTCTTTAACTTCTCTTGTGAGCCACTCGTATAATTCTTTGGGACACATAATTAATCTATCTCATAGAATCCCCAAGATTCAAGAATAATCTGTAAGCATCAAGTAATAATAAATTGTTCAAGTCTAGTATAAGAGATATCCAATATCACGAAAAACACGCTAATAAACAATGAAGTCCAGTAAATACAACACGTAAGTATATAATCTATAGATAGATGGTGGAACGGCTTAAAAATGTACTGTTATATTTTCGTTACCTATTTATTTATTCATTTTACGTATAGGGCCTACTCCTGGCGAATCGGCAGAACCCACAACCCCGGTGGCCCCCAGTTACTGTGGCCCTGGCCGAATGGCCAACTCATGTTGCTCTATTGGAAATTCCGCCCTCGCTGTGACTGCAACAAATATCGAAAGGACTTATCCAAAAAATGTTGCGTTCTTGGTTTGATAATATCGTCTCATCATACCATTTTAACATGCTCATAAGCATGATGGGTAAATGATAAATTGAATGTGGTTCGACGGATTGTAGCTGCTAAACAAGATTAAAATTCACCATGGCACTGAAGAATCTGTTGGACAGATGGATTTAAAGCTTCTCTTTTGTAATTCATATTAACTTACACAGTCTTCCCTAAAATCCCAAGAAACGTTTCATGTACGTTTTGATTCTTTAAAAGTAGTTGATTGGGGAGGGGATCGTGGTTTGAGCCATGCACAATTGTACATGCACTATATGTCGTCTCTCCTCAGCAGCAGCCAAGTACAACCATCAAGATCATTGTTTGGTGTGCCACAAATTCCTTCGCACTCCACCAGAAGGTATTGTTTCATGGTATTTAGGCCTTCCACACTCAACCTCCCTCTTCTCCTTCGGACATTTCATTTCTCATATGCACAAAACACAAGCGTTCAAATTGTCAACGACGATCGCAATTAAAAAAACAAGAAGGAAGAAGAAGGAGTCGTGTGCACACACAACTACTTGCCAAAGTCAAATAAAGAACAGTTGCCATGGAAACCAGCAAGTTGGATCATTGATCTATCAAGTGTTTACATATTATATTGGACATCAAAGCCTCATATATTGGAATCCGCCCGTCATAACGCTGAGTCTATGGGCATCACTTTCCCCATCGCAGACAGGTTGATGTTCTCTGTCTTCTCCTGACTCCTTTCTTCTTGCACCCTCTGCTCTTTCTCCATCCCCCCCACCACCCCCCCCCCATCCTAGGTTTGCAGGTCACACTAGTCTACCATCAAGCCTACTCTGTGAAGGCGACCTTAATCCCAGGAATCGCTGCCTCATCTCCTCCACTCAATTCGTTTCATCCTCTTTTTTTCCCCACCTGTGAACCAACTTCACAATTCTCTTCATCTTCCCTTCCAAGGTCTTCAAACGCTGTTTCACCACCATCTAAGATCAACCCCCCTCATCCCAAAAACATATCTTTACTACACCCATTAACACTCCCAATCCCCACAACCGCAAGCACACTCCTTCCAAATTTCCAGTTTTTTTTCCTTCCTATTTGCTTCTATAACAATTGGTCCCTCCGCTCACTCCTCTGGTCCTCTCGACATGTTGTTTTTCCTCGCATCCTTATTGTCAAGTTCCTCTATTTTGTCATTCAAACCTCATGTTGTTATGATGTCATTTCAACCACTCTGATTGTCCCCTCCCCTTTCTACTGTTCCTTTTGTTCTCGTTACCTGCTGATCATTCTACCGTGTAGCTCCTTCCCAAACCTTAACTTTGAAGACAAAAACAGCTTCAAAAGGAGCTAAGATCTGCGTCTCTTAATGATGACTCATAAAAAGAAATAGACGTCATTGTTGATGTATTCAAGTTTGCGATAAATTATCTGTGCACATGCCGCGCTTGATTCCCGCAACAAATCAAACAAGCTGCCTAATTTCGGAAGTATAATGGTACAGGCGATTCCATTAACCGCGATATTATGACGTCAACTTTTTTTCTGGAAGAATGCCAAAATCGGAATGTGTTACTGTCTGCGCGTGGGCTTTGCCATATACATGGCAAGTTTCACGAAGATCCGATGAAAACTCTGGGTTGTGAAACAAAAAATGTCAAAAAATGAATAACGTCATAAAAATTGATATGACGTCCATAGTGATGTATCATTATGTGCGATAATTCATCTCTGCTAATGCCCTGTTCGATTCCCACAAACAGAATTTAAAAAGCTTGCCTAGTTCGGAGATAATTTTTAGGCGATTTCCATTAGCGGAGATATTTAACTTCATAACTTTTTTCTAGGAGAATTTCAAAATCGAGATGTTACTGTCTGCAAGGGTTATTTTACATATATATGCAAGTTTAGGAGTGTTCATGAAACCTGTAGGCTGTGAAACAAAAAAGTCCACAAGAAGAAGATGGACAACAACGTGAGTAAGACTTAGAGATCCTCCATGAGGATCTAAAAAAAAAACTCGGATTCCTGAGCAAATGCAAAAATTCGAAGCAAAATTACAATGAGGCAAAAATGAATCAACAAATTATATTGTAGGGGTCGAGACATAGCATAAAACAGTGAATGCAACCAATAACAGAGTTGATGTGAAAAGGAAATTGCAGGACAACCTGTCCAATGTAGTATGGATCACAGACAAAGGCTGCAAGTCTGTACACAGTGGGAATGTATGAAAGAAAATGAATTTGTTTGGAGCTAGCAGAGTGAGATATTATGTTAACGATTTGATATTGTTATGGTTCTGTGAAACCGTCACTCCCCAAGGCAATGGCACACACCGTGTAGCGGTTCCTGGGATAGTTATCACCTGAGCCACTGAAGGTGAAGGAGGTTATGTTTTCACCCATTTCTGTTGTTTTGTTTGTCTGTGTACAGGATATCTCAAAAAATTGTAGACGGATCCAGATAAATTTTGTGGGCAGGTTGAGTGTGTGACTAGGACAAACTGGTTAGTTTGAGTGAAGATCCGACTACTAGAATTTTTAAAGTGATTCTTCACCATTGAGAGACGGGGCTAAATATACACTACATGGCCAAAAGTATGTGAACACCCCTTCTAATTAGTGGATTTGGCTATTTCAGCCACAGCTATTGCTGACAGGTGTATAAAATCAAGCACACAGCCATGCAATCTCCATAGACAAACATTGGCAGTAGAATGGGCCACACCGAAGAGCTCAGTGACTTTCAACATGGCACCGTCATAGGATGCCACCTTTCCAACAAGTCGGTTCATTAAATTTCTGCCCTGCTAGAGCTGCCCCGGTCAGCTGTAAGTGTTGTTATTGTGAAGTAGAAACGTCTAGGAGCAACAACAGCTCAGCCGCGAAGTGGTAGGCCACACAAGCTCACAGAAAGGGCCCGCTGAGTGCTGAAGCACGTAGCGTGGAAAAATCATCTGTCATCAGTTGCAACACTCACGACCGAGTTCCAAACTGCTTCTGGAAACAACATCAGCACAATCACTGTTCGTTGAGAGCTTCATGAAATGGGTTTCCATGGCCGAGCAGCCGCACACAAGCCTAATATCACCATGCGCAATGCCAAGCATCGGCTGGAGTGGTGTAAAGCTCACCGCCATTGGACTCTGGAACAGTGGAAACGTGTTCTCTGGGGTGATGAATCACGCTTCACCATCTGGCAGTCCGACGGAAAATCTGGGTTTGGTGCATGCCAGGAAAACGCTACCTGCCTGAATGCATAGTGCCAACTGTAAAGTTTGGTGGAGGAGGGATAATGGTCTGGGGCTGTTTTTCATGGTTTGGCCGAGGCCCCTTAGTTCCAGTGAAGGGAAATCTTAACACTACAGCATACAATGATATTCAAGACGATTCTGTGTTTCCAACTTTGTGGCAACAGTTTGGAGAAGGCCCTTTCCTGTTTCCGCATGACAATGACCCCCGTGCACAAAGCGAGGTCCGTACAGAAATGGTTTGTCGAGATCGGTGTAGAAGAACTTGACCGGCCTGCACAGATCCCTGACCTCAACCCCATCGAACACCTTTGGGATCAATTGGAATGCCGACTGCGAGCCAGACCTAATCGCCCAATATCAGTACCCGACCTAACTCATACTCTTGTAGCTGAATGGAAGCAAATCCCCGCAGCAATGTTCCATCTTGTGGAAAGCCTTCCCAGAAGAGTGGATGCTGTGTTAGCAGCAAAATTGGGACAAACTCCATATTAATGCCCATGATTTTGGAATGAGATGTTGGACGAGCAGGTGTCCACATACTTTTGGCCATGCACTCTATGCAGTGTATATATAGCACGATATCTCAAAAAGTTGTGGACTGATTCAGATGTAACTTGGTGGACAGGTTGGGTGTGTTGCAAGGACAAATTGATTCGACTTGGGTGAAAATCCGAATCCGGATCTGCATACGAGAATTATTTAATTTTTTTAAAGTGATTTAAATTTTAAAGTTCTATTCACCATTCAGAGATAGGGCCAAAAACAATATAGTCCTGTATAGCATATTTCAAAAATGTAATGGACCCAATATGTTTTCGTGGATCAGGCATTGCGTGGTGGCGGTATGCGCTCTACGGAGTGCCCTTCCAATTTCATTAGTATTCGTTCCAGATCGTCCTTCCCTTTTTGTCTAATGGGTTTATGGGTCATATGCATTGCATGGGCTTTAGGTAGGTTTTTCTTCGCCTTCTTTACTTATTTTGATTCGCTGTACACATGAGCGTTTCATCACGCAAGCATGCAGACCATAGCAACAGGCAGTTATTACATACACGCGCAAAAATCCATTCACATCATGCGCCATAATCCAACGGACATTCCGCCTCAGCCCTCAGCATCCTCGAACCCCACACCACAACAATTCATGCAACAACAAGATATCTTCATCGTAATCACAACAACATCGAACCACAACCCAAGCTTGCCTACACTCGCCTACACACCTGATGCCACAACGCCGACCAACCATGAATACCACGAACCACCATGCCAAAACTCACCACTATGCTCACCATGATGCTGATGCTGCCACCATCATTCAACCATGTCACCACTGACGATCACCACCGCCTTTTGGGACGAACAAGGATGGGGGCGCAGGGCACGTTATTGCCAGTGCTCAGGTCTGGACGTACGGACTTCTAACTTACAAGTATACGCAAGACCCGTTCTCCATTCTCTCCGTTATATTTGAAACTCCATTCTCTCGGTTATCTGGCTGTGCATTGTGGGTTCTCTGTCTGTCTGTCTGTCTGTCTGTCTGGCATTCGTTCATTCTTGGCTGTGCATTGGGTCATCCTCGAGCTGCGGTTCCTTCTTGTTTGTGGTCAAGGTGCATTCCTAGTTGGCGGAACGGAGCAGAGTGTGGAACAGGTAGAAGAGCCAGATGCCAGATCGAGCACAGTATTAGACACAGTGTGACCACTCCTCATTTTCATAAATGCCAAGGTGAGCCAATGAAAAAAGCCAATAATTCACAAGGTTTCGGTAAAGCGATGATATTAGAAAACCAAGACGCCAAGGTGAACAAGGAATAGCCAAGATCTTGTGAAAAAAGCCAAGGAGTGGTCACACTGGTTAGACAGCATTAACATTCACAGACCTACTTCTGCTTCACACTCTAAAAAAAAGGTTTTTATTACTTGTATACCTAAGCTTGGCAGAATTAGATTTTTATTGCGTAATAATTTCAACGGATAAAACCGGGAGATATTTTGCTCCTTAAATTTATTATTTTTTGCTTCTAAATTTGCATAACAACAGTCAAGTGAACTTCCAATAGGTGAGAGAATCTTCAGAGTTGGGGGAACCTCCAATAGTCGGAGTGGGCAAGGGCTTTTCATGAACATCGAGTAGGAGTGGAGGAAGTAAAGAAACAGGTTGGAAAACTAAGGGATGATAAGTTCTGGGTCCAGATAATATGCATCCAAGAGAGTATTGAGGAGGTGGCAGAACATATAAGCGTGATGTTAGTGTTTATCTTTAACAGCTCATTGGAGTCAGGACAGGTACCAAAGGATTGGAGAGTTGAAAATGTGACATCGTTATTTAATAACGGATCCAGAGAATAGTTGGGGAACCATAGACCTGTTAGTTAGACTTAAGTTGGAGACGTGAATTAAGGAACGGATTATGGGGAACTATTTGAATAATTTCAAACTCGTTAAAAGGTAGTCAGTATGGATTTACCAACGGGAGATCATGTTTAACAAATATCTTGTAGTTCGATGAGTCAGTTTCTGACTGGGTGGACGAGGAAAGTGCAGTGGATGCAGTATTTCTGGACTTTCAAATACCTTTTGATAAAGTACCACATGGAAGGCAGTTGGCTAAGGTGAGGCCTTTCAGAGTGGCTGCTCGAATAGCCAACACTGGCTTAAGAATAGGAAGCCAAAAAGTAGCTGTGAACAGGAGGATACATGACTCTCGGGATAATTTATTGGACCGTTATTATCCATAATTTACATCAATGATTTGGACAGTGGGGTTAGAGGAGGTTTTCTACATTTGTAGATGACCCTAAGCTTGGAGGTGGGGTGGACTGCAGAGGAAGGTTGGGAGAGTGGGGGGGGGGGGGGGGGGGGGGGGGGGGGGTGATCAAGTTCACAGAAATCTGGATACTTTAACAGACTGTGCAAACGATTGACAGATGCAGTTCAACACCATGAAATGGAAGGTGCTGGGATGGGAAGAGTAATGAAAATAGAGATTATTTCATGTAAGGGCAGTTTAGAGCATGCGACACAGGAGAAGGATCTGGGGTGGTAATAGATATCAGTGCCAGGTAGCTATCAGTAAAGCTAACAGGGTTTTGGGTGGATGAATAGGGGAATAAATTATAAATCAAATGAGGTCGTGTTAACATTGTACAGGAATTTAGTGAGGCTTCATGTAGAATATTGTGAACAGTTTTGGTCATCACATCTGAAGAAGGACATATCTGCCAGAGAGAGGGTTCAGTGTAGAGCAACTATATTGATCCTGGGCCGAGCTCGACTCAGCTATGAGGAGCGGCTGAAAGAGACAGGACTTTTTACATGAGAAAGGAGGCAATAGCGAGGAGATAATGATGGAGATGTTGAAGATAATATTGGGTATCTACTATAAATGGATGAGGTGTGTGTGTGTTTGTGTGTGAGAGAGAGGCATACTTTTTGTCTATTAATTACGTACGTCTATTCATTAATTCCGCACGATTGGAATCTACCTTTTGACCTTTTAAACTGCTGAGACCCCTTCGAACTTTGAAGATCCTTTAAGACCCCCAATACCCTGAAGACTCCGAGGACCTAAAAGTCCCCAAAATTCCAAAGCACATATTAAATAGCACTAATAATATTTACAATAATAATAAAAAGTTGTATGATATGGCAATAATAATAATAACGAACATATAATTCCCGCACTGGCCCCAAGCACATCTGTGCTTGGAGAAAGGCAAGCTAATGCTCAAGCAGTACAGCAGGCAGGTATGCAACAAGGCTATGAAGACCAATGAAAATTTAGTCCATCGGACCAACGGGCCCACTAGTAGACAAAATATGTAGAGAATAATTTTTCATCAGAATGGACAATGACACGACAAAGGATTACAGTTTAAGAGTAAAGAATAGGAGAGTTAGGATGGGAGTAAGGCAGGGGTCTTTCACTTACTCACTTAGAGAGTTGTAAATGCATGGAATAGTCTCCTGAAAAGGTAGTCACCTCAGAAACAGGAGGTAGTTTTAAAATTGAGTTAGGTAGTTATTTAGAGGTAATGGGTATAGGGGGGGGTACTTCGGTGTTTGGAAGATTGTGCAGGCTTGATGGGCCTAATTGTCTCCTATATCGAATTTCCTTGTATAGTCTTGTAACCCACAATGTGCACTGAATGGTCTGCCCTAGATCCACGTTTTTTTTTTCTACGGCTGTTCTGGGTTCTGGTTCTGGTTCTAGGTTCTGCCCTAGATCTACGGCTGTTTTCACAGAGATCTATGTAAATCCCTGCTTCAATCATTGCAATTTTTTTTTACATATTAATGGAACTCTAATAAGTTGTTAAGCATCATTTATTATGTCCTCTTTCAAAGCAATTTCACCAATTAACGATGCAATTTGTTTTTTCTAAATGAATTTTTTTTAATGTTGTATAACATTTTATAAAATTTGTAAACATATTGAAGTTCTATGACCCAGTTTCTCACTGGGAGGATGAGGGAAATGTAAAGGATAGAGGTTATCTCGACTTTCAAAAACCTTTTCTTTGTTTGTATGCAGCACAAAGCTGTAGGGTAGCATCATTGGCTGGGTGCGTGGCTGTGCCACTGTTGCAATGCCTCCTGCTGGTTAAAGGCAGGAATTTGGTCATGGTGCCGGTGATGGCTCAACTATTCTTTACAAAGGAGAGCATGGGATTTTTAATGTCCACCAATAAATGTTGGCAGACAGTACGCCTATTTAACATCCATCCTCGGGACAGCACACACACTGATGAATCACCCTGCCTGTGAAACACCCCGGGATGACGGTTTATAGCTCGGGCGGGATTCATACCCAGGCTAGACAGTTTAGAGGCCAGTGTGCATACCTCCAGGCTCCAGGCCATCCTGTTAGCCCAAACCTTTTGATAATTGGGGACCACATATAGGAGAAAGCTGTTGGCTAAGGTGAGGGCGTGTGCATTGCCTGGTGGAGTAGCTAACTGGATTGGAAACTGGCCTAATGATAGTGAAGGTCACATGACACCCCAACATTTTTTTTTCTCAAAAATGAAAAGCATAGCCAACCAAGAATTGCACGAGTAACTATTACACCAATTTTGCAACAAACGGGATCGAGCAGACCTAGTCTCAGGCAACATTTCATCCATAATTCATGGTCTTCTTCAGACCATCGTCCTCACTCCGGCAGATGGGTTCTTCATCATCGTCATCGTAATCAACGATATTAATATTTGTTGGATTTTGGCCCCCATGATGATCATTTTCATGGATGGGTTTTACAAGGTAAATTTATACAGTGTTTCGCTTATTTTTAAAATTAAAATCTACTCGTGAGACGCGTCCAAGCTTGTAGTCCCTACGACTAAAGGAAGGCTCGCTCAGCCGGGGCACATGTAGCGCCAGCATCAACGACGATATCGCCTGCACTATGTCCGCAAACATCGAGCAGTCCCTGCAAACACCAAGGGAGAGTATGGAGAATGGAGCATTGATCAAGCACCGCTGCGGTTGCTGCACCAAGGCCTTGCAAACGTGCTGTTGGAACGGACCTGCAGACGCAGAACAGTAGTTGCTGGCTCAGGACCAGGGACCATGTGTTCCCCCACATGAACATGATACCGAACATGAGACTCCAATGCCCGTAGCACTTCCTTCGTCTCCAAGCGCTACGTGAGCTCCACCCGCTCTGCTGCTCTTCCTCTTGGGCCTCGGTCATCGTCCTGACCCTGGCGTCTTCCTTCCGTGACCACACCCGATTCTGCATTCTCACGGGTCGGCCCGGTCCCAATGCAGCAGTCAAGCCCACGTTCAACAGGTCTGTCATAGCCTAGGCCCTAGGCAATTTACTTGGAGAGATTGGAACATGGCTTGGAACGGCTCATCAAGCGACCGGCCACCTTGTATGCTCAGTCCTCGACAGGAAGCCATGGCAAAGCGTCTCCCATGCGGTGACGATGGGTTGTACATTTTTTTTTTGAACCGTATTCGAGTCACGTATCACAGGAAAGAATACAAAAGACCATTAAACCTTAAGAATCTTGGTGTCATCCTCGATTTGGTGGATGTTCGAGTGTCTTGCAAAGCAGAGAAGAATTCATGCCGACGCCACAAACAAATACAAATGCCTTCCCTAACCAGCTCAGTCGAACATCAGACTTGGCCAGCCAGTACGTGAAAGACTTGGGCCAAAAACTTTGACCGTGGCTGACCCCACGAGAAGGTGGGATTAATTGGGCATGTTAAAGTAGTAGTAGTAACTAGTGGTGTAGTGCCAAATTTTGAGGTACTGGAGCCCAACAAAATGTGTCGACTGTGATGTCATTGCCTGAAAAAGAGAAGTTTTTTAATTTTTATTTAATTCCATGTGGTAAGGGCTCTCAGGATACACACATTCACCTCTAAGCTGTCTAGCCTGGATTTGAATCCAGACCTAGCTATGAAATGCCATCCTGGTGTTTCAAAGACAGGATGATTCATCAATGGAGGTTAAACTGGGTGTTCCATCTGCTGGCATTAGTTGTTTAGCTGGTGCCTTTCACATTAGTCGGTGTCTTTCTTGGAGTTGACAGAAGAAGATAAAGCTTTGGGGCCAGATAAACATCCCACAGTATTGAAGGAGATGGCAGAGCAGATAAGCATGATGTAAACATGTATAACGTCACAGTTATCTGCTCTGCCAAAATGAGTCCATGTCATTGATGTATCATAGGCCGACCTTTGCAACAACGTGATCGTCATTTTTTTTTCTTTACAGAAACAGCCACATTACTGATCCACGCAGACTTCAACTGGTTGCAGACGCGTCCAAACATTTCCATACCTTTAGATCTTCCAGGGAGTACATTTTTTTTAGTAGAAATCAAAATAAAGAGCAATTACTGCACCGTAGTCCCAAGAAGAAAGCCAGACATACACACACACACACACACACACACACACGGGCCTCAGCGGTTAAGGTTAATCCCCCGACCCAAATTGTGGTGACGGGTGGTAAACACCGCCAGGCCGGGTAGTCGAGCGGTTCTTCTTAGGAGGCGGACACATTGATCCTCAGAGATTATAACACGTGTGTGAGGGGTGGGGCACACTGGCGGTGCGACAGAGGAGCACAGGGGTGGGGGTTCTACTCAAACCCCACGACAAATACACAGGCACAGCAACTTAAAATAAATACGGGATTTAATGAAAATAGACAACTATTTACAAGGGACAATAATTCAGATATAATAATAATCGTGAGATAAATTAAACCTAAAGTCAAGGCCCCTCTCCACACAGACTTAAATACAGACAAGGGGGAAACAAAATAAAAGAAAATCCTTCCTTTATTCTGGCACTTAGCTTGGTCCAGAGATGGTATTTATGGAACTTTGAATTGAGGTGCTTCGTCCTGCACGTGTAGACTCGCCCAAAAAATGGCCACAAACCAGTGTCTCGCAGCGGGGAAAAAGTATGTCAGGCAATTTGTGTGCGGTATTTAACACCAAGGCTCAGAGACTCTGTGCAGCTGCTTCGTGCATCAATCGTCCTCACCGACCCACTGTTCGACACACATGAGGCTCTCTCTCTGTCTGTCTCTCACGACCCAACCAAGAGCCAATGGCCAATGTCTTGCTCAGTACATGAGTCGATTCACCTCAGCATGAACACGAAAATCGTGCCATCTTCATGCATCGAAGGAAAGCCATTTTGTCGTGTTGAGAGGAAGGCAAAGTGAAATCCTCCGACCTAGGTACATTCCTACCACGACTCCACCTGCCTCCTTCACACCGACCTTGTGCGTTCGCTCCCAATCTCTCTTGATGTCACACCGAACAACCGTTCCACCTCCGGGGAGTGGCTTGCCCGCACGAAGCCCAGGAAGGCGGGGCCTCTGCCTGCTCGGCATGTTTGGCTCGCTTGTAAATGCAAAAACGTAGGAATAGGTTGCAGGGGGGAAATCACATATTGGGGGAACTTATCCTTAATTCCCATCTAATTAACACCGCACCACCCCTGTGTGGTGACATGCAACACTTAAGCTCAGTTTCCCTACTTAATTACATCGAGATATCTCCTACACGTCCGAGACAAAGTATTCAATGTATTGACACACCCAAGCTTTGGGACAAGATTTGACCCAATTTTTTGGCCATGAAAGCACACAAAGCACAATAACTAACTCAAAGGAAAGTGAATGAGGACATTTTTTTTTTCTTTCTTTAATTCCTCTCAGTATCCCAATATGGCGGTTACTGACATCACGAAACAACCTCTGTTCGTGAATTTGGCATTATCAAACTGTTGTTTCAATGGAAAAAGGGTTTCGTTCAGACCCCCTATTGCCCACATAGGCATGTACGATGATAAAAAAAGAGGTTTAAGTACCAAATCGCTCAACAAATTCTCAACTTTAATGATTAGAAATGATGCGTGAATGCCTCTGTAGACGTAGCCGGGAACACTTTTGGTCACGCTGAGCACGGAAAAGAAAATGGAAACGGAATAGGAATGGAGGTGACTGTGGGATTGGTCAACTTGTATGCCTTGACACATGCACATGGGCAGTGGCTGTAAAATCCTCACATGCTGTCAGCTTCCATTGCCTGCGAGGGAGTGAAGGAAGACAAATGGAGGAATGAGGAAGAATGAGAGAAAATGATGGTAACTGTGAGTGGGTGGGGATATCAGAGCTATCAATACAAAGTCGTAAATCGTTCACATTTGAACCATCCACAGCACGAGTGAATAGTTGATGTCAAGTGAGCCGTTCATGATCGAATTTGGCCTGATAGAAGCCGGCACTTGCGAGGGACTGGTGAATCGTTTTTGGTTCACGAGTCAGTAAGTGACCACTATATTCGTTATGGGTGTGTCGTGCTGTCTGTCTGTCCGAGCATAGCTCCGTGGGTTTTGATCCGATCCTGATAAAATTTTGGTGGGAGGTTTATATCATGATCTAGTTGTTTTCCTGAGAATGGGCGTGGTGCGCCCATTATGCGGAGCCAGCCCAAAAAATGTGTTTTAGGGGGTAGCGGATTTCAAGTTACATCTTCTCCGAGGGGGTTTGTCGAATCTGGCAGGGATTTCGGTATTTGGTTAGCCCAAATGGCACCTGCATAGCCCCATGGAGCTCGATTTTTTCATTTTCCTCCCAAGGTCACAAGGTCAAGAACTTAGAAAATGTCAAAAAAATCAATAAATTGGGCATCGAGCTCCTAGGGTTTTCAACTGTTTCAAATGAAAGTTGGTTGCAAGTAGTGCTCTTCGAGTACTACAACTTTCATCATTTACGTTTTTCCGATTCGCCAGTTTGCCGTGGCGTCCCCTCGAAGGTCAAAAAATAAAAAAAGGCGAACCGTGTACATTGCTCGTGAACCATCGCCGTCTCCAGACTTGTTATTTTAAATCTAATATAAAAGGAGACAGTCTGGAGACGGCAATGGTTCACGAGCGGTATTTGACGATGTAGATTGTCTCAGAGTCAAGGATGAGACAATGTGATAATTTTTGACAAGTTATAAAAATGATCAACATGATGTGGTACGAGTGACAGGTTATGCTGCAAAATGTCGAAACCCGGTTTCGTTCAATGACTTTCAAATTTGACTTTGTGAACTTTAAAGGTCAAATGTCAAGGATTATGTATGACCTTTGGTGCAAAACTTCCTCTGAAACATTCCAGGAACAATATAACGTCATATAGGCTATATGGCATTTGCACTCCTCGGATTATCCATACTTTGATGAAATCAGCGTAAAAACAAACTTGAAGGGGGCGCCACGGGCAAGGTGTTCAAGATAGAGCAAAATGTTTTCAAGCCTTTAGGTGGGGAATGACTTCAAGATTATGCATAAAAATATTGTCATTCTCGCTCTCAAAGTTTGGGCGGTCGTATGATTTTTATGTCAAAGTTCGTGACCTTGTGACCTTGACCTTGTGGACGAAAATGAAAAATCGAGCTCGGTGGAGCTATGCAGGTGCCATTGGATAACCAAATACCGAAAACCCTGCCAGATTCGACAAACCCCTCTCGGAGAAGATGTAACTTGAAATCGGCTACCCCTAAAAACACATGTTTTTGGGCGTGGCTCCTGTCCATAATGGGCGCACCACGCCCATTCTCAGGAAAACACAACTCGATCATGATATAAACCTCCCACCCAAATTTTTCAGGATCGGATCAAAACCCACGGAACTATGCTCGGGACAGACAGACAGACAGACAGACAGACACACACCAATAACGAATATAGTGGTCACTTACTGACTCGTGAACCAAAAAATAGGACCTCTGGACCTGTGACTTATCTGGGCCCAAGCCTAATGTTGTAACCCAAATTTGGTAGCATTCTGACTGGTGGGTCTGGAGAAGGTTTTTAAAGGAATTTACTAAGTCTGCCATTTTGACCTACTTCAAGTCAGGTGACTAGAATGAGCTTTTCAACCCCCGTTACCAGTCAGGAGAGGAATTTTGCCGCCAAATTTCAGCCGGATCGGCCCAGCAGTTTGGCTGGAGAAGTGGAAATAGGAGATAGATGGACGGTGCATGATGACAATACCTTCTCTGGAATTCCAATTCCACATAAGCTAAAACTGCATGATCGCATCCAAGAAGTGGGTAATTAAATAATGTTGAAAATGATTCTTTGATTTTCCTGTGGGTCTTATTACTTCCACCACCAAAGGTGAAGGAGGTTATGTTTTCACCCCTTTTTGGCTGTTTGTCTGTCTGTTTGTGTGCAGGATATCTCAAAGTTATGGACGGATCCTGATGAAATTTGGTGGACATGTTGGGTGTGTGACATGGACGAAGTGTTTAGATTTTAATGAAGATCCGGATCCGGATCCGACTACTAGAATTTTTAAGTGATTCTTCACCATTGAGAGACATGGCTAAACCGATATGTATATATATATATATATATATATATATATATATATATATATACATAAACATAAACATAAACATAAATATACATATACATTTACATAAACATATGTATATATAAAGACAAATATATGTATACATATACATAAACATTACATATACATATATTATATATACATACATATATCACGATATCTCAAAAAGTTGTGAACGGATTCAGATGAAACTTGGTGGACAGGTTGGGTATGTGACGAGGACAAATTTATTTGGTTTTGGTGAAGATCCGAATCCGGATACGAGAATTATTTAATTTTAAAGTGATTCTTCACCATTGAGAGATTGGGCTCAAAAACGATATAGTCCTGCATAGCATGGTATTTCAAAAATGGATTTGGCCTGATATGTTCTCGTGGATCAGGCATTACGTGGCGGAGGTATGCGCTCTACCCGGTGCCCTTCTAGTTTTCTCTTGTTTTTTTACAGTTGCATAGCTAAGCTCCACGTCAGATGGATTGTGGTGCTGGAGCAGCCCTCTGGTACGCTCCACCAGCACTTTCCACCCCAGGTAGCAGCAGCCTAACAGTAAAAGCCATCTTCAATCAGCTGCTCAATCCAGTTTTATAATCACTAATCAGCCCAAGATGTTCTTATATTATGGAAGTGCATGAGCGGTCGTTTTGTCACTTTTGCGCTCATGCTGTAGCTCTGGCAGTGACAGCAATGAGGCATCACCATGTCACTTCAGAATGCAAGCAGATGAAATCCCCTGCTGATATCGCAACAGGCTGCACTCCACACTGATGGAATTGCATTTTAATATTTATAAAATAAGCAACATTTTGCTGCATTCATATATTGCAAAATAATCGAATAGTTTCGATAATTGTATCAATCAGCTGAGTTTGTGCCATTAAGACTAGATTGAAACTCAACAGCTTAACATACTATTTTCTGTTTTTTTTTTTTAATTTTTAGTGCTGGTTCTTTTATTGGACCAATTGAAAAAGGAATTTTCTTTGTGTGCATGACCAGCATGATGTCAAAGGCGAATTCTCTCTACATGCTACTCATATTAAAGTATCCTGCTCATCGATTCATTAGATGGACGAGCCCATTAGGATGTAACATACACTCTAATGCAGAAAATTAAAATTCTGAAGATGTGCTCATGCGTATGAGACATCCAACCATTGGTAGTAAATGATAGATAACTTTCTTGCCAACAGGCAAGAGGTAAATAAACCAAACTAATAACTAAAAGCAATACCCAGCTAAAATGCAGGGTTTGTTTTTCACGAGAGCTGCAAGACGTCAGGAGTTATTTATATCTCGTAATTATATGCGTGACGTTGGCTCACTGCTTTCTGATTGGTTGATCAAACAAACCTTCGTCTCCCCGGGTTGCGTACATCACATCCGGCGTGGGAATGAATGGTCCATTTTCTTGGTTGCAATTTCACCCAGCGGCATGAAAGTAAAATCCCAGAATTAACCAAGCTCACTCGTTGCTAGACGCGTCCTGTTTAACCACCGATTGCCATCTCACAAGTCGTCTTTTGCTGCAGAGCCTGGAGACAATTATTTCACAACCAACGGCTTTCAGCACCAAGGACGGCGCAGCATCCAGCTGCTGTGATGGAGATCGCGGTTACCAAGTCGAGCTTTGGTGAGGATCCAAAATGCAACGACAAAAAAGGTTATCGACTAAATCACTGTTTGTTTATTTAATGTGACAATGGTATGATAATTTAAATGCTTATATTTCATTGTTTTATTTTAAGCAGTAAGTTCAGAAGCAGACTAATGTGAAGTGTGGATTTGGTGAAAACAGTTTACCTGACAGTTTCTGTACACATTGTACGAAGTATACTTAGCATGTGTCTATTGGTTTCCAAAACAAAGGTGTTCAAAGCACTTTGACGTTGATACGCTAAAGTGTGGCGGTTAAAGGGTTAAATGGCCTGTTTCTCTTCATTTTAAAAGTCTTTTTCTGATTTGCTTTTATGATTTGTTATCAAGTAGAAATAAATTTAAATTGTTATCAAGTACAAATTTAAATTACTATCAGTACAAATTTAAACTGACATTATGTACAAATTTAAATTCCTATTTGGTATAAATTTAAACTGCCATCAAAAACAAATTTAAATCAATATCAAGTACAAATTTAAACTGACTTGTACAAATTGAAATGGTTATCACGGTACAAATTTAAATTGCGATCATGTACAGATTTTAATTATCACCGAGAAATTTAAATTGCTATCACGTAGAAATTTAAACTGCTCCCATCTGCTAGCATTCATTGGTGGACGTTAACCATCCCATGATGTCTTTCACGAAGAGTAGGCGAGCTATCGCCAGAACCATGGCCAAATTACAAATTCCTGCCCTAACCAGTTGAACCTCAGGCCCGGCCAGCCGGTTCGTGAAGATTCGGGCCAAGCTTCCCCGGCCGACCCCACAAGAAAAGGTGGGTTAATAATGGTGGTTAAAGAAGAAGAAAAAATAGAAATCTAAACTGCTATTATGTACACATTTACACTGACATATATATACAAATTTACACTAATAAATACAAATTTAAACTGATATGTACAAATTTAATTTGATGTATACAAATATAAAATATCATACAAATTTACACTGAGATGAACAAATTTCAACATATACAAATTTACACTGATATCTACAAAATTACACTGATATCTACAAATTAAAACTTTTATGTACAAATTTATACTGATGTATGCAAATTCACACTGATGTATCCAAATTTGCCCTGATGTGTACAAATTTAAACTGATATCATGCACAAATTCATACTGATGTATGCAAATTCACACTGATATATAAAGATTTATACTGATGTATCCAAATTTACCCTGATGTGTCCACATTACACTGATGTGTCCAAATTTACACTGATATACACAAATTTAAACTGGTATCAAATACAAATTCATACTGATCTATAGAAATTCACACTGACATATATATAGATTTCCACTGATGTATCCAAATTTACCCTGAAGTGTCCAAATTTACACTGGTGTGTCCAAATTTACACTGATATATACAAATTTAAACTGATATCATGTCCAAATTCATACTGATATATAGAAATTCATACTGACATATATATATATATATATATATATATATACGATTACCATGAAATGTATCCAAATTTACCCTGAAGTGTCCAAATTTACACTGATTTTTCCAAATTTAAACTGATGTCATGTACAAATTCATACTGATGTATGCAAGTTCACACTGACCTATATAAATTCACACTGATATATAAAGATTTACACTGATGTATCCAAATTTACCCTGATGTGGCCACATTACACTGATGTGTCCAAATTTACACTGATATACACAAATTTAAACTGGTATCAAATACAAATTCATACTGATCTATAAAAATTCACACTGACATATATATATATATATATATATATATATATATATATATATATATATATATATATATATATATAATATATAGATTTCCACTGATGTATCAAAATTTACCCTGAACTGTCCAAATTTACACTGATATATACAAATTTAAACTGATATCATATCCAAATTCATACTGATCTATAGAAATTCACACTGATATATAGAAATTCATACTGACATATATAGATTTCCACTGATTTGTCCAAATTTACACTGATTTGTCAAAATATAAACTGACGTCATGTACAAATTCATACTGATGTATGCAAGTTCACACTGGCCTATAGAAATTCACACTGATGTATCCAAATTTACCCTGATGTGTCCACATTACACTGATGTGTCCAAATTTACACTGATATGTACAAATTTAAACTGGTATCAAATACAAATTCATAGTGATCTATAGAAATTCACACTGACATATATAGATTTCCACTGATGTATCCAAATTTACACTGATATATACAAATTTAAACTGATATCATATCCAAATTCATACTGATCTATAGAAATTCACACTGATATATAGAAATTCATACTGACATATATAGATTTCCACTGATGTGTCCAAATTGACACTGATTTGTCCAAATTTAAACTGATGTCATTCACACTGATATATATATATATATATATATATATATATATATATATATATATATTTACCATGATGTATCAAAATTTACCCTAATGTGTCCAAATTTACACTGATATCATATCCAAATTCATACTGATCTATAGAAATTCACACTGATGTATAGAAATTCATACTGACATATAGATTTACACTGATGTATCCAAATGTACCCTAATGTGTCCAAATTTACACTGATGTATACAAATTTATACTGCTATCATATACAAATTCACACTGACACAGTACAGGTACATGTATATACAAATTTAAACTGATATCACGTCAACTGTCTGACCCATAACCATAGCTCTTGGCCTCGTCAAGTGAGTATTCAATATAGAAAACCAGGTACACACAAATTTCCTGTGCTACAGAGTAAAAAGCATCAAGGAAAGGAGTTATTTACTCAACATGAATGACAAACAAATTAAATCATCAGATCATACGAAAAATAACAATTCTCTGTGGATATGTATGTCTGAACCTAATATAATCGATAACAGCTTGGCCGATCTCCAATAACTTCTGCAGTTTTGCTGGGAATACCCAGGGTCAGGCCATGGGCACAAAATAACCCTATAATCACGCCCTTCCTGCGAGGGTGGCCCGATGATGCGATTTTCACCTGTGCATGCGGGACAGTGCAAGTGGTTAACCACTGACCTCTGCTGGAGGAAGGGGATATTGACCGCTTCCGGAGGGATTATTATGAGTATTATTACGAGTATGTTTACTTAAGAATCAGCACTGTATCTGCACGCATTCAAATTCAGCTGCTGTGATATATTTTGATTTCATATAGGTTTTTATGGCTGGCTGGATGGCCGAAAGGGACGCACACTCGCTCTAAGCTGTCTAGCCTGGGTTCAAATCTCCACCCAGCTATAAACTGTCATCCCGGTGTTTCACAGGCAGGGTGATTAATCAATGTGCAGGCCGTCCCTCAGATGGATTTAAACTGGGCCTCCCATCTGCTGATATTAGTTGGTGGACATTAAAGATCCCTTTTAGACCATGTGGAGGTGGGTGGTTTCTTTCAGTTTTGTTGTGCAGATCACCAATCTAAACGAAATTCACCCTGTACATTCATGAGAACACACCATTGAAATTCCTACTAGTTTCCATATGTACAAGTTGACACACCGACAGTTATTACCATTTGAAATTACCGCCGTGACGTGGGCGTGGCGAGCTTCTAATCGCGGAGGAAATGACCAGGAAACGACCAAATCAAAATGGCGGTGCCCATGGTTGTCGTGTGATTTTTGGTCTTTCAACAACCAAATATGCGTTGTTTCATACACTTGGGCGGGGAGGATGATGAGAAAGTGACGCAATTCACGGATAAGAGCTGGCGTAAGGTATGCGAGTGTGCGAAGGCTTGGTGCGATGCCACAGATAGTGAAACTATCAACAAATTCCCTTTGCTGGCTGATCAAATTATGAAACTGCTGCCAATGACTGATCCTCCTGCGGATGCCAGCTGTTACCGGTTCTGCTATGCATCGTTTTGTAACAAGGATCATATAAAATGCGCTGAAGCCAGGAAAAGGAAATCAGAAGCCAGCACTACTGCAGTTTCTGCTAGAGCCAGTGAGTGGTGGGCAGACTAGAAGAAGAGGGGCACTCGTACACAAAATACGTAGAAAATCCCTCAGCACCTCTGTAGAAAGGGTGGCTGGCAAATCAGCTGCTGTACTGCCAAGAATTTGTATCATATGCCAGAAAAAAGACAAATTAATCCGTGTCAAAGGAAAATCTCAACGGCAAACTGGATGAGATGGTGCTGAAAATCGTAGTGACCAAAGCACGACATAACCAATCTTCGAGACTGGACA
>CM068963.1:88921859-88932088 GCA_035128595.1 Eptatretus atami | reverse complement strand
AGCCGCTTACCCAATATCCTGTATCTATTTTTCAAACCTCTGAGTAAATTTTCCCAACATCATTCGCACCTTAGTGGACAACAACAAACTTCTTCCTGCCGTGACCTGAAACAATATTGTTTACCCTTCCTTCAATGTCCCTAACTCCTGCTCCTTCAAAACTACACATAATTCTATGTCAACAATCCTTCCTGCAGATCTACCATGTCTACTTCCTGTAGAATGAAGAATCTATATATTTAATCATTTCATCATCCACAAAAACTGTCTCCCAAACATCATTTCTATCAATTTCTATTGCTGCACCTCCACAACTGCCTGCACATGCGACACATCCACCACTGGCTGCACCCCCTGCACCTCCACCACTGGTTGCACCCCCTGCACCTCCACCACTGCCTTTACCCGCTGCACCACAACCACCTCCTGCCCCTGCCACACCACCACCACTGCCTTTACCCGCTGCACCACCACCACCACCACATCCTGCCCCCGCTGCACCTTCCATCACCTCCTGCCGCCGCTGCACATCCATCACCTCCTGCCCCCGCTGCACCTCCACCACCTCCTGCTTCCCGCTGCACCTCCACCACCTCCTTCCCCCACTGCATCTCCACCACCTCCTGCCCCGCTGCATCTCCACCACCTCCTGCCCCTGCTGCGCCGTCACCACCTCCTGCCCCGCTGCGCCGTCACCGCCGCCAGCCCCGCTGCGCCGTCATGGCCGCCTTCCCCCGCTGCGCCATCACGACCGCCTTCCCCCGCTGCGCCTCACGACCGCCTTCCCCGCTGCGCCGTCACGACCGCCTTCCCCCACTGCGCCGTCACCATTGCCTGCCCCACTGCGCCGTCACTACCACCTGCCCCTGCTGCGCTGTCACCACCACCTGCCCCTGCTGCACCCTCACCACTTGGAGAAACGTTGGAGAATGGAGGGCAGGAAAGGATGCATGGGGTGGACAGGATTGATATAGAAGGAAACTCTCAGGAAGGACCAACTGGAAATTTGGAATGAAGAGGGCTTGGTGTATGGGAAAGGGGGGGGGGGTGGGGAGGGGGTTTAAGGAGGGTCGAAAAGATAATGGTTTTGGATTGGGGATGATCTGAAATGATGGTGAACAGCTGTCTTGAAGACCTGGAGGGAAGAATGAGATTGAAGAGAATGTGGAAGTTGGTTCCACAGAGAGACCACTGACCTCTCTGCGGATGGAAAGCGATAGGCCTATGGGCTCAGCTTCAGCACGGGAGATTCATAGGCATAGTTTGACTTCCCTATTTGGGGGGCAGGGGTTAATATTAATAATGGGTAGCAAGGTCTGACTTCCGAATTTACCGCTTGTTAGTATAATTGGTGTTGGTGTACTTTAAATCACAACCGCAGTTTATGTTCATTATTTAATCACCCTTATTTTTTGTTTTCGCATGATTATTTGACATGTTTACCAGGTACCACCATTGGCAGAACAACAAATTATTGAATAAACAAAATGGAGCACTTTATGATTCTTATCTCCAAGGAGTTAGACATATATAAGCATTGTCTTGATATAAATACTGTTCTTCCTTTAATGTGGGCTGGAAGGATGACCTTGAGATGATACGCACACTCACCTCTAAGCTTTCTAGCCTGGGTTTGAATCTCAGGCCAACTACAAACTGTCCTGATTGCAGCACCATCAGAGGATTGGGCAGCTATTGGCACATTCTGAAATCAATTTGTCTCCAAAGCTTTCTTTATGGCAGTAGAAATGCCTTCTGCATTTTTGGAAGACGAGCAGTTGACAAAGCACAGGAACCTTTCTCTGATCTCGAGGTTTTTTTTGCACATCTGATACAAACTGAAAGCTTCTCTGTGTTAAACAATCTGGCCTCATCTGCCATTTTATATTATATAATATATATATATATTATATATATATATTAATATATATATATATATATATTATATATATATAATTAATATACTGTATAATATTATTATATTAATAATATTAAATTATAATTTTATATATAATATATTATTTATTTATATATATATATACATAAAACCATCTCATTCACTGACTGTACAATTTATTTGCAAACTAAATCTGCACAGATCTTGTAGCACTTCATTTTGAAATTAAAGGTTAAGGTTAGGGTTAGCCTCAATTTTCTTGAAAGTTTCATCATACTTTGAAAAGAAATCACGAAATTCCCTTTAAATTTAGCTTCCTTTCCCAAATCATGCCCACAAAATGGTAAGCCAAGCTTTGAAAGTAACTTCACAATATCATAAACCTATGCAAGGTGATCCCTGTTTCTCTCAGTAGTGCTCTTGTGACTTTCCAACATGCTACTGATTACATTTTTTCGCTATTTTTGAAGCATTGTCACTTTTCCATACATTCCTAATGAACCTGGGAAACGAGATGTTTAGACGATTTTTAAAGATTTTCTTCCGATTCTGCATTCCTCATTGATAAATGAATCCTCAGCTTAGCCTGTTTCTGAGTGTAAGCGATGACAGGGAAAGCAGAACATAACAACTTGTTGAACAGATTATTCAATCCGAGGGAATTTGTTGTAGTACAAAAATTAAAAAGAGCAACTGTTCTTCCCAAATAATGTCGTTGTAAAATCAATCAGATGGGGTTGATTAGGCTCAATGCTTTTTTCCTCCAAGATCTGCAGGAACATATCTCAAAAAGTCATGGACGGATTTGGACAAAACTATGTGAACAGGTCGGGTGTGTGCCAAGGACAAATTGATTAGATTTTGGTGAAGATCCGGATCTGGATCCCATAATTTATTCAGTGATTCTTCATCGTTGAGATGGGGCCAAAAACACTATATAGCATGATATCTCAAAAAGTCATGAACGGGTTATGACAAAACTTGGTGGATGAGTTGGGTTGGTGACACAAACAAGCCAATGAGATTTTGGTTCAGGTCCGGATGCAGATGCAGTTCAGGTCTGGAGGTTTAGATTTTGGTTAAAATGCAAGTACTATCTTCAGTAATAACTATAGATGGAGAGATAATCTACGTTTGCAAAAGCCAATGGAAAACCGAAGATATTTTTCGATATGATTTAAGAAATGAAAATGTTCCACCTGCTGATTGCTTTCAAAATGGATTGTTCCTCACCCCAGATCCTTATGTGAAGATCAACATATACTGTGGGAAGCATCGTGTGGCCAAGAAGAAAACGCATGTGAAGCGTCGGACACTCAACCCCGTATTCAACGAGTCGTACGCAGTCGAGCTTCCTGCAGAAGGCTTTTCAGATGTGTCCGTCGAGTTCGTAGTCGTTGACTTTGACCGCACCACGAAGGATGAGGTGATCGGACGTCTTGTACTGGGAACTGACTGTGAGCATTGGCGGGAACTGTGTCAGCATCCACGAAGACAAGTGGCCAAGTGGCATCCTCTGAGCGAGTGTTAATAACAGCACTCAAAGGCCGAAGCCACTCTCATGTCACTCGAGCATCACATGCCATTTCTGTGCAAACATGCGGATAAGGATCGCACGATGTTCTGGGATAACCCCTTCCTAAAAAAAAGTATTTTTTTTCTTTCAATCATTGTCAAACGATATGCAACAAAGCATTACATGATTCTGTACATGCATGTAGTACTGTACATGTTTTCATTCACAAATGTTTATCTTTTATGGTGCCCATGGTTTGGTCAGAACATGCATGCACAGAGCAACATCGATGATATAATAAATGAGTGTTTGAAGGGTCATATTGAAGAGCATATGAATTCTCATTTTCAGAGTTTTTGACAAAATTTAATCAACCTTCCCATACCGATATAAATTAGCATTTGAATTACAGTACAGAACTTGGATATTTCTGAAACACCATCCAGGTTCACTTCAAAGACCATGCTTAGTTATTGTAAAAACAATGGGAAAGAATATCCTGGGCAGCAAAAATGTGGGGAGTGAGGTGATTAGTGCTGTAGTTGGAAGGCTAAATAATAGAGGTCCTGTCTCGTGTAAATCACTGTCAGTTTTGACTTAACCGCCAGGATCAACTGCTGCAGTTTGTATTTGTAACCACTTTGTTATCAATTTAATTAAAGTTTCTCATCATCAGTATCTTTATATTCATGGATGGAAAAAAAAGTCAAAACATTGACAACTCGAAGGGCACTCGATAGAGCGCATACCTCCGCCACACAATTCCTGATCCACAAGAACATATCGGGCACATTACATTTTTGAAATATCACACTTTACAGCATTTTATCGTTTTTGACCCTATCAATGGTGAAGAATCACTCACTTAAAAAATTAAATAATCCTCGTATCCAGATCCGGATTCGGATCTTCACCAAAATCAAAGTTCGTCCTTGTCACACACCCAACCTGTCCACCAAGTTTCATCCAAATCCGTCCACAACTTTGTGAGATATCGTGCTATATATCGGTTTAGCCCAATCTTTCAATAGGGAAGAATCACTTAAAAATTATCGGATTCGGATCTTCACCAAAATTGAATCAATTCTTCTTTATCACACACCCAACGTGTTCCCCAAGTTTTATCCAAATTCGTCCACAACTTTTTGAGATATCATGCTGTATATCATTTTTGGCCCTATCTCTCAATGGTGACGAATCACTTAAAAAATTGGAGTAGCCAGATACGGATCTTCACCAAAATCTAATCAATTCATCCGTGTCACACACCGAACCTGTCCATCAAATTTCATCCGGATCCGTCAATAACTTTTTGAGATATCCTGCACACAGACAGCCAAACAGACAAACAAACAAACAGACAGGGGTGAAAACAACTCCTTCCACCTTCGGTGGTGGAGGTAATGAGATATGTGCATGGGAGGCCAGTTCCATAAGCATAATTTATCTTCCTAAGTACAGTAAAGTGCTGTTCTACACCTTTAGCTCTATTGGCTTCTTTGCTCATGGATGCCACCATCTTGGAAATGCCAGGAAGGGCAGGCTGGGCAAGTAGTTGAATTGAATTTTAGGTGCAATTTATTCACCATCTGCTGCATTGTAACAGGGTTTGAATTGTTTAAAAAAAAATTTGTGATCAGGGGAAATAGGTTTTTGTGGCAAATTAGAGAGCATATTGCAGGGGAGAAATCTCGACCGGATGATGCAGAGGTAGTAAGTGGACTTACCTTTGAGCTGCTTAATCTCGGTTTGATTCCCGACCTGACTATGATGTCTTAAATTGGTGCGTCACGGGCAGAGAGTTATATTTCAAAGTGCACCGTCTGTCGGATGGACGCAAATATCTAGACACATCTGCTAGTAGCATTAGGTGGTGTCGGTAATTAATAGTCCCTCAGTGTCAGCGAGGGGTCCACAGCTTACACAAATAGTACGTGTGTTATTCCCAGTCCCCTGAATATATTCAAAATTCCTACTCAAACCACCTCCAGTCGAAAACCAGGCCGAGCCAGTAAGTTAAAGACTTCGGCCAAAATCTTTCCCCAGCCAACCCCACGAGAAATTGGGAATGAAATGAATTTGGCACTTAAATAAGTGTAGATTGAAAGGGAGAAATGTCTCATCAGATTAACTTTTATTTTGGCCATTAAGTTTATAAACCGATGAGTCGAGGTTGGTATATAAACCTATGAGACACTTGTATGCTGATAGAGACATCCATGGAAGGATACGTGTTGTACTAAGGCTGAGGATAGCTTGGATAGTGGTGTGCCAACTTCAAAAAGGGCTGTCTGGTCATAATTTTGTTTTCTCCTGGTGCTGATTCCAATTAAAAATTGCTGTCCTGGTGCAGTTCTGCTTGTGGTGATGCATCTTGGAGCATGCCGTCCTGTGGATGTGGACGTCAAGCTAGCTGTCGTTTCTGTATTTAAGTTACCGATGTGAAAGATCTCAAGGTATTTCAAAAAAGGTACACGCTCATATTCCCTGCTTGGAGAATAAATTAAATAAGATATGTATTTAATTATTAAGAGGATAGTAGAGACTTAAATGAATCGGATTAATGAACTAATGAAAGGAAGTACATAGAAAATACTAAAATCGGTAGATTAGGTTCGAGGTATGGATACCGCACAGGCATGGTGGGCAAAATAGCCCCTCCTGTGTATATTATTATAATAATTATTACAATAATGTATATTATAATAATTATTAGTCTGCTTGCATATGTTTGTATTACATTAATTAACACCCTAAACTTTTCAATTCCTTCAATCTCAACAAGAATCATTAAAATCACAATCCGTGGACCAGAACATGTTAGCATGCTTGGGTACATTTACACGTGTGTATGTAACATTGTAACTCTTGGTCAAAGTCCACTACAAAACACGCAACCATATGCTCTACCTTTTACTTACCCACAGTGAAGAGCAAAGTGATCTTAAAGCAAACTGCATAAAATTATATTTCAAGGCATGAAGGAGATGTCGTCATTGCAATTTTGGAATGTTTGCTGTGAATATTTGCACACATTTCAAACTGAACTGTCAATTTTGGTCATTTCAAAAATGATACATGTAAAAGATGTGTGCGAATTGCCTGCCAGTGAAACAAGATTTGTGATGCTTGTGTTCTTTTTTTTCTTTTTTTTTTGCAAGTACAATGTCGCAGTGCTCGTAAAAGAGCTAACACAGAACGTACAAGGGGAGCAAGAGACAAGAGGGTGGGAGAGGGAAGGACAAAACAGTGGGGAACAGAGACATGAAGAGATCTGTGGAACGGAGGAGGAGGAGTGGGTACATGGGTAAACAAGATGGACACACAAGGACTTTTCAGGTCCTTACACGACAGGGACTTTCAGGAAGGAAAGCAAGGAATTTGAAGGAGGTGGGTTTGGGTTGGATTAACAGGGGTAGAACAGATTGTGGGTTTGGATGGGGCAAGATAAGAGATGGTGGTGAACAGCTGTTTTGCAGACCTGGAGGGAAGAGTGGGATTGAAGAGAATGTGGGAGTTTGTTTCAAAGGTGGGGAAAAAGAGGAATGAAAGAGTGAAGGTGAGCAGAGATTCATGGTTTTGGTAGTTTTACCAGAAGGGGGTTACTGGTGGGCCTTGAGCACCCTGCGGAAATATATGGGGGACAGAGCACAGACAGAGCAGGGGAGGCAAGGCCGGAGAGGAGATGGTGGAAAACAGGAACACCACCGACCTGCCTGCGGTGAGAGAGTGAGAGACCCAAAGACTCAGCCTCATCGCGGGAGATACCAATGATCCTAAATGCCTTGGTTTCCACAGTGTGAAGCCAAGGAAGGTGAGAGGCAGGACGACCAGCCCAGAGGGGAGAGCAGTACTCCATGAGGTTGCGGACCAAAGCTTTGTATGTGATCAGGAGCTCAGGTGAGCCAAGGAAGGACTTTGCACGATGGAGGATTCACAGTCAGCGACTGGCTTTGGAGGCCAGGTTGGAAATGTGGCTCTCCCAGGAAAGGTCATGGCAGATAGTGAGACTGAGAAGCTTGAAAGAAAGGACTTCTTCAAGAGGATTGTTGAGAAAGTAGATAGTAGATGTTGGGGGGGAGGGCGTCCAACGGTCCTTCAGGAGACATAGTGAGAGTGTGAAATTTGTCAGGATTGAAAGACATGTTCCAAGTGTTGGACCAGCTTGTGATTTCATCCAGATCTGGAGAGAGTGAAGAGGCTGCTGCTTGCTGGTCTGAGGGATGACAGATGGTACGGCAGAGGGTGCAGTCATCAGCAAAGAGATAGGATTTTCCAGAGAGTAGAAAGATCATTGATGAAAAACCAGAAAAAGAACAGGGCCCAGAACGCTGCGTTGAGGAACTCCAGCCTGGACAGGAAGAGGGGATGAGAGAACTCCATTGAGAGCTTCACGTTGGCTGCGACAGGAGAGGAAGTAGGTGAGTCATGAGTGGAGATGTCCTTGGATACCATAGGAAGAGAGTTTGGTGAGCAGAGTAGGGTGCCAGACCGTATCAAAAGCATATGATATGTCGAGGAATATGCCTCTGATTTCATGTCTATCATTGAGGATCTCCATCCATTGTTGGGAGAGCACAAGCAGCATGTCCAGGATAGAGTGACCTGGTCTGAATCCAAATTGATGATTGGAAATCAAGCCATTGGAGAAGAGGAAAGATTTAAATGTCAGAAGCGATGGATGGATTCCATAACCTTGCTGATGATTGGGAGGAGGCCGATTGGTCTGTAGTTGCAGGATCTGTTTTTGCACCTTTTTTATGCAGAGCGGTAATGTTTGCTGATTTTCCAAGCGATGCAGATGACCTTGAGCAAAATGAGAGATTGAATTGAGCAAATGAGAGAGTGAATAGAACAGAGAGAGGGGGTGAGTAAGAGCAGGTTAGGACAAGTGGGCTGATGCCGTCTGGACCGGTTGCAGAAGCTGAGTCGAGGTTTGATGAAGAGATAGGTTTTTATGGTAGGACTTCCTCAAAAGCTTCCACTAACTCAATTGCACCTATCGTGGCATTGTTCAATAATGCCCGCGAACCATCATCGCCTCCTGGCTAGTCTGTATTAAAGTTTTGCAGTACCAAAGATCTTTTTACTTTTACATCGTGAACTTTGTACCATTTCCTTGTCCAACCAATGGTAGTAGTGTAGGCGTGGTTTTTATCTGGTTTCTAGCCAATCATTTTGCGTGACACTACTATCAGGCTCAAGGACCTCCCTCTCTCAGGAGAGAGAGGAAGGAAAGCCTGAACGGAAGCGTGACGATGCTTCCTTGCCTAGCAGCTCGCTATTTACACCGTCCTGGAAATGATTCACAGAGTTGAGTTTCACTGGAGTTTGACTGGAGTTCACGGGAGTTAAACCGCATTCGCATCGCTATCTTCAGCGACGCATTTCCGCCCTTGACTAACGGAGCTTTGTACCACGTGCCACGTCACGACTCCTTATCTTCAGTGGGTTTTCACTCCTTTCAGCCGTGGGACTCCTATCATCAAACCCCATAAGGGGGAGCAGCTTATTCCCACGGGCACTGGACATTCATGACACAAGCATCACCGAGTGGATCATATGATTTTGTGGAAACGACGCCACATTGGGCCACCAGTGATCCGCCATTTCTTGCTTCTTTTTGAACTTGTCACCATGTTCAACCGCACTCAAGTTTAATACCTTATGGGACACCTCTTAGATCGGACGAAGTCATCAACCTTGAGCGGTGAGTAGAAGTCAATAACTCCATTTTCTATAACTTAGTACATTGAAGGATGTAACAGACAAAAGCAGGACGCACAAGGAACAGTTGAGGGAGAAGGAAACACCGACAGCAGAGTTAAAGGCCAAGATCGAGGGAGACTCGGACAAACAATGGGTGTGGTGATCGAGGGAGGACTCGGCAAACAATGTGTGGTGATCGAGGGACTCGACAATGGGGTGTGGTGATCGAGGAGACCGAACAAACAATGGCGTGTGGTGATCGAGGGAGGACTTCGGAGCAAACAATGGGTGTGTGATTCGAGGAGACTCGGACAACAATGGATGTGGTGATGAGGGAGACTCGGACAAACAATGGGTGTTGTGATCGAGAGACTCCAAGACAATGGGTGTGGTCGATCGAGGGAGACTCGGACAAACAATGGTGTGGTGATCGAGGGGAGGACTCGAACAAACAATGGGTGTGGTGATCGAGGGCAGACTCGGACAAACAATGGGTGGCTGATAGGGAGACACAATGTGTGGTGCTGATCGAGGAGACTTCGGACAAAACAATGGGTGTGGTGATCGAGATGGAGACTCGGAGACATGGGAACAACATGGGATGTGAGTGGATCGAGGGAGACTCTGGACAAACAAATGGGGTCTGTTGGTGATCGAGGGAGACTCGGACCAAACATATGGGTCGTTGTGATCGAGGGAGACTCGGACAAACAATGGGTGTGGTGATCGAGGGAGACTCGGACAAACAATTGGTGTGGTGATCGAGGAATGGGGGACAAGAGAGGATGCATGTGGTGGACAAGATGGGATGGATAAAGAAGGAAATTCCAAGGAGGGAAAACTGGATATTTGGAAGGAGAGATTTTGATGGGGTTAACGAGGGTAGAAAAGATCATGGTTTTGGAATGGGGGATGACCTGAGATGGTGGTGAACACCCGTCTTGAGGCTGGTCACAAAACTCGATCACAGAGCTTTTTATTACCATGACTACATTGTCGTTTGTCCGTGCTGTTATCCTTTTAAATGCTGAGCGTCAAGTAAAGAAGCGGGACGTACCATTTTAAAGTCTGGGGTATGACTCGGCCGGAGTTCGAACCACCGACCGC
>CM068963.1:88864367-88899514 GCA_035128595.1 Eptatretus atami | reverse complement strand
ACAGAGGAGCCGAACTGAAGGCCTGCTTAGGCCGGTTACTTTGAGCGGTTTACCGCTGATCCACAGCTGTCAGTTGGACGTCAGGGTTTACATCACTGTTGCTTACCTCAATCAACTAGTGGTCCACCTTCATTTGTGGAAAACAGGCTGCAGTGAAACCAGTTGAAATCTGGGGTAAAGCTCCTGGGATTTGTGGATCCCATGCTGAACTCTCAGACTGGTGGAAATGCTCCACTTGTCGTTGCATGCAGTTCTGTGCAGTGCCTGCAAACGCAGGCACATCCAACTGACTGGAAGAGGGGCCTTGTTGTCCCTCTCTGGAAAGGAAGGGTGATCGCCCAAGACTGCAACAACTACCAGGGTGATGCTGCCCCTCAAGTGCGGGCAAGGTCTTTTGCTTGTTAATTTGATGGGGTTCGCCACCATCTGCTTGAGCACCAGCGCCAAAGCAGTCAGGCTTTACACCAAAAGGGTCAATGCTTGACCGTGTATATCCTTGCTCTTCGGCGTCCTTACCGAACGTAGACGAGGAGTTCGGCACGGGCTGCTCGCAGCCAAGTGATCTATGTAAAGCGTTTGATTCAGTGAATCAAACGCCCTCTGCGAGGATTCTTGGTCTTCGTGGGTCCACAACTGATCGATCTGATGTCTGAACTCTACTCTGGTGTGAGAGTGCTGTGAGATGTGGTGGTGCCATCTCTGCTTATTTCCAGTGTTACTGGAGTTCGTCAGGGGTGTGTACTGGCCCCAAACACTTTCAGCACTTGTATGGACTGGATTCTGGGCGGAATGTCGGAGAGATTCAGCTGTGTAGTCCAGGAGCAATACCCAGGTCAACATGGATGACGTAGCCCATACAGTACTTATTTGTCTTGTCCTTTTTTTTTCAGATGAAAAATACCTTAGCACCTTCTGCTTTGTGTAGCATGATGGATAAGTAATTTGCAAATGGAAACTACCAAGTGGAGTGACAATTGATGCATTCATAAAAAAATGTATGTGTTTTACTATAAGTGGTACCATGGTGGTTAATATATTGTCGGCTGGGTGGAAATTCGCAAACTACCATAAAGGCCTAGACAGTATATCGATAAGTTCATGTTATTAGCCACACCTGTTTGTTTAGAGGGAATATGTGTGATTCAATTTTAAATTATACAAATTTCATAATTTTTATCATGATTCAAACATCAAAATGTAAATCCATTATTACAATGCTCGGGCTGTGACGCTTTGAGTTAGCATTTTTCTATCTCTTCGTTATTTGGACCATTAAGCCGCCACCAAACTCAAACACCACACGTTCGCTCTTACTTCCACAAAACTCCATTCCGCCAAACATTGCTTCACCCCATTCCCAAACGACGCCCGCCAAACAACCAAAACCTCCACAGCATCCCCCCACCACCTTCGCCTGTCTCCTTCCACAACCATCAACCACACCACCAGTCACACCAACGTCGTCTGTTCAGGGCCGTTCGGCTAATTGAGGCCGAACCGTTCGAGCCGCAGGTACGAATGCGTTCCTTTCAGGAGAGGAAAACGGATTCAGAAGGCTTCACGCCCCTTTTCTTTCCACCAATGACATGAGCATCGGGTGGCATGGCCCTGCCTCGACCCGCTGTGAATGCGTTCCTTTTAGGAGAGAAACGGATCAGGAAGGCTTTCACGCCCCTTTTCTTCCATTCCAATGACCTGAGCAGCGGGTGGCATTGGCCCCGCCTCCGAACCCGGTGAATGCGTTTCCTTTTAGGAGGAAAACGGGATCAGGAAGGCTTTCCGCCCCTTTTCATCCATCCAATGACTGAGCAATCGGGTGGCGTGGCCCCGCCTCCAAGCGTGTTTTGATCCTGCGAATCTTGCATACAGGCTCCTCCCCCGGTCTATAAAGACGCGAGCACAACGCAGCTCGTGTGTGTGTCCAGGAAGGAGTGTGAGAAGGTGTCCAGCTCGTGTTGTGTCCAGGAAGTAGTGTGAAGAACGTGTCCCAGAAAGGTGTCCAGTCGTGTGTGCAGAAAGTGGCGGCCAGTCGGTGGCGTCGGAAGTCTGAGTGTGTTGTGTTTGCGGGATCGGACTGGCGAGTGGACGGAGTTCGGAGTGGAGGTCAAGGGACGGAGTCGCGGAGTGGAGCAGGGACGCAGAGGGAGGGCTCAGGGGCGAGAGTTCGCCGGAGTCAGGTGCGGTCCACTGGGACCCCAGCTAGCGGGCGAGCGTCCGCCATTCCCCTCTCCCGACCCTGAGCATAACCATCCCCCCCCCCACCGCGCTTGAGATAGCGCGCGTAACCCCGTCCGTTCCCCAACCCAACCGTGGTTGCCTGTGCGGACCGCACGCCTGGAGGAGCTCACCGCCATACATGGGCCGGAGTCAGGCGTCTATGGGACAGTCGCGGCTCGCCCGCCATCAGGGCACGGGTGCTGTAAGACCCCTTCGCAGGTCTCGTTGGACCTGGCCGATCACCAGGTCACACGTTTCATTTGTCCACGGACCTGCTGCCTCCTCCTGATGGAGGGGTGGCTTTCGTTTTCTTTGCTTTTGTTAAATGTATGATGTGGCGCCAGTCTGTGTAAATAAACCTGTATAAGTGTGCTGTAAATAATTGCCCTTTTATTCGGTTGTTAGCTCGTGCGTACTTTTATTGTTTAACTGTTGTATGTTGCATTACTGCATGGCTGTGAATAGCTGCATGTGCCTGTGTGTGTGTAATAAAGTATTTTGTCAAATTGTTTCCCGTTTCGTTGCGTCCTTTGCTCCCGTTGAAAGTTCCATCTTGCATCACGTAAGGGATTGGTAGTGGGTGTGAAACACCCGATAAGTAATCTGAACCGCTCGATGGTCGACGATAACTCCGCTTGGTTATCCTGCAGCACGGAACGAGCCGCTTAAGCGGTTCGTGTCCGGAAGTCAACCTTTGCGGCGAGTACGATCGCCACTCGCGCAGGTATTAGGTAGGTCGAATTTGGGAGCAACCCTATCCTGCGCAGTGTGGGCAATTGGCACGATCGTGGTGAGTTAAACCCACCCGTGACTGGCTCCTGGCGGTGTAGTTTCCCATGAGGGTCACGAACTGGAAATTGTCCGTTCCGCGTGGGCGGACGCGTCGCGATTCGAGTTACGTGGCTGATTCGCACGCCGGCACGGGCCTTAAATTCGTAACATTGTTGTACGGAGTGTGGGATTTCAAATCCACCCTCGCTTCTCCAACTAAATTTTACGGGGGATCGCATCAGGGGGTGTGTGAAGCAACCCCCCGTTCCCCCCAATTACTGAGCGAGCCAAATGTAATCCCAGGAAAATAGATGGAGTTTCAAGGCGAGCGGGAAAGCCGGGGGGTATTGAATGGACTTAGAAATGTTAGGAATCCATGGTCCAGGACGAATCCTCGAACAGACGAAATGACGTGCAGTTTTGGACTATTCCCCGCAAATAAAGCAGAGCTCGAGGGCGCAGTTGCTGGGGTGGCGGACGAACGCCCCCCACGTGCGAATTCGCCACGGATCGGACGATGGAAATGTTTGAGCATTGATGAGCAAAATGGAAACGAACACAAATGAAATAAAAAACAAATGCGTGCAGGATGAATAACAAATGAATTCGAATATGCAACAAATGAAAAAAGAGATAAAGGAAGAATTGAAGAAAGAAATAAAACACATGGAGGCAAAACGCAAAACACTGCGGGGTGAGATGCAGCAAATGCGGACCGAGCCTGCAGGCGGGCTATGAAGGCCAATAGCGTGCAGTGCAACGCGGACAACGGCCGCATAATTGGCGCGCCACGTGCTGGGGCGAACGAGTGAGGGGAGTGCACGGCTGTAAAGCCCGCAATGGGGGCGGTGAGGACAAAGTAATTGGGGGGGACGGTGTTGGCGAGAAGCTAAGGTGACGGAGAGAAAGTGACGGTGACACAGAGGGAAAAAACGTGAAGTGGGGTGACTGCGACGGTGAGACGAGGACCGAGGTGAACGACGAAGGAAATAGAATAACAGAGACAGGAAGGGAGACGCAGGAGATAAATAAATAATAGTGCGATTACAAGGGAGTATCGTAATGGTGAAGAGGTGACAGTTGGCAGAGACACGGGAGATAGAGGGTGAATGGAAGGGGTTAAAAACGACACACACACATTGAGGTAGTGGAGGACCATGAGGACGAGCTCGCGGAACGTGTGACCCGTTGATGAAAGGCAGCTGGATAGCCGGTCCTTCGGGAACGGAGTTGGAGACGCTATTCCCTTGAAGCGAGGTAGTTCACGACAGGTGCGGTTCGGTCGTGTCAGCGAGGTAGAGGAGCGACTGCTGCGAACAGGTGCACACAAGCTTGGGGGTATGGAGGCCCGGGAACCCTTGGGGGACACGAGTTCCCAGTGTGATTGTCCCGGTGTTGTGGGAAAGTGTGGGGCTGCTAAGAGCATGTGTGATGAACCCGTTTGGATGAGACCCCGGGTATGAGTGACACCCCATGTGGGAGTGAAACCCCGCTGTGTGAGTGGTGTGATGGCAAGGTGGCGAAGTGCGTGCTCCCAGCACACCTTGTTTGGAAGGAGCCACTGTGCCCAAGTGCGATAGGCCGTGTGTGAGTGGAACCACGTGTGCAAGGGAAATGGCATGCGTGAGTGAACGGCCGAGATGCAAGGCGGACCGTGTGTGTGAGAGAGCGTATGCATATGCAAGGGAGAGACGGTCGGCATGCGGAGCACGCGGCCGTGTCTCCCGGTGTGAATGTTAATGGAGTGGTGTATGAGCGTCCTGACACGCAGGTGTGCGTGGGTCGAATGGAGACGACGACGGCGACGAGTGTTAAGGACAAAGCCGAGTAGCGCCGTAGTTGCATTGGGGGACCGCGCCGGGTTTACCAGCAGCGAAGCGCGAGGGTTCGGGCCGTTGCAGTGCACGGAGGCCGCCACTATGTGCGCGCTTGCGAGGTGAAACCCGTCCGGAACGCCAGCGTGTGGATGTTGCCGAGCCTGCGGACGGACAAAGGGTAGGCTGGATAAACGGATTTGGACCGGATGGGTTCTCCACGCGAGCGTGTGTTAAGCTCCACGGGCAGAGCACGTGTTCGCGTGGGGAACCCCTCAGACCGTGAGGCTTGTTTTTTTTTATGCGCAGGGTGACGTCATGGCTGCACGTGGGGTTGCGAATCCGGCAGGAGGGGATATCCCTGCCGGATGGTACCGTCAAGAGGGCGACGAGATACAAGGTGCGTGAACAGCTGCCATGACGTCACGGGCAAGGAGCGCAGGTTGCGAGTTTGCCACGCTGGTGCTGCGCTTGTGAAAAAAAATAAATGGAGGAGCAAAGCAGGCCTCGCTTTCGGACCCGTGAACAGGATTCCCGAGGCAGGGGTGAAAGACCCCCTGGTCCTGGGCACAGGATGACAAAATAGTTAGGGGAAAGGGGGGTTTTAGCTAGTTAGACCGGTCTCATGGGCGGCAGGGGTAAGTCCTCAGGGCCCGTTGGAAGATTAGTTTGGAGGATTTTAGGTGAGATTTAGGATGGGGAAATGATTTTTGGAGGATTTTGAGGACAATGACAGACTTGTGGATGTGTTGTAGTGGACGTAGTTTAGCTACGTCGTTAAACGCGAACGTCTTATATTGTAAGGACGGACGTTGACGGAGCACAAGTTGTTAGGGATTTACGTGAGCAGGGTGGGCAGACAGCGGAATGGTGAGTTGAGAAGTGCTTGGAAGGAAAATGTTACTTCGTGAGGGTGAGGCCAGCGGGTCAGTGAATGAGTGATTGTGGAATGCATGGTGCGATGAAAAAAAAAGTTTTTGATTTTGGGGAGAGGTGGGAATTCCCACACCAAGGGACCCTGGGGTCAGTGATAATGTGGTTAGGGGGTTAGTAAATTGACAAAATTGAAGTCGTTTTGTTGTTGGTGGGAATGTAGGCTTCGCATACCGTTGAGGGGTGCAGGAGCCCTGTTGACTTTTGCTGGGAGCTGTGGCTGCAACGGTGAGTTTATCGCTGAGTGGGTCCCCGGCACCGGGCTAGGTCGGCCGCGGTAGGCCAAGTGTGCCATGGGGGCCGGGATAGTGTAGTGCGGCACGGCGTGCGCCCGCATTGATGCGAGGGCCCGGGGCGCATTAGCGTAGGTGGGTCAGTGCATTGGGCACGGGCACCCAGGGAAAGGGGGCCCAGGCGCCAGCCTGCTACGTGAGCGTTTCAGGGGAGTCGCAGGAGGGCACTCCCGGTATGTGGAGTGCGTAGGCTCGGAGGCAGTGTAGTGCCGGGGGTGCCATCGTGTGGGGAAGCGGCAGAGGGTAGTTCCTGCCAAGGGAGCCACGCGTCCCAGCCATGAGACCGTGTGAGGCACGGGAAGAAAATTGGAGGGCATGGCCTGGAATTTGCGAGGACACCAACACACGGCGACCGGGAATCTTGGCTTGTTAGAACAATAGTTAAGACGAGAGGCGCTTGTTGAAAGCCTGGGTAGTTCAAAAGTTAAATGATAGGGTAGAATAGGAAGATGTTTCCTCCGCACCATCCATCCCTTCGCTCTCGTTGTGGGCCGGATGGACCCCACTTTGGGTTAAAAGATCGCTGAACTTCGAGGGGCCATCTGAGGCTTGAGTTGGGCCTCGCACAGGACGCTAGTCTCCCTCATTCCCCTCCAGGAACGGGAACGTAGGGGTTGGGAGTAGGTAGGAGGACAGGTAGGTTAGCCCCCTGAACAGGACGTAAAGGGGTTAGGGAGGACGCAGTTATAGAGGGCGGAAGTAAAAATAAAAATAAAAATAGGTGGGGCTAAATTGAGTGTTGGACAAATTAAGGGGGGGGGTAGGACAGAGACAGGCAAAGGCGGATAGGTTGGAGGGAGACAGTAGTAGCTCCGAGCCCGCCTTGCGAGTGACAGCACCACCGAACTCCCTCACTGACGTCCATTTCAAGGCAACGAGGCTTGCAACATCATCGGCTGGCTGTTACTTCAAGGCCTGTGCGGCCACTTCATCGGCTGGCTGTTGCTGCAAGGCCTGTGCCGCCGATCGTCTGTCGGCTGACTGTTACTGCAGGTCCTGTGCCATTCGGATCTCTGCCGGCTGTTTTTACTTTACAAGGCCTGTGCCGGTCAGCTCACTGCGGCTGTTTTTGCCTTGGCCGTGCCTACTGCCCATTGTCCACCAGCCCCGTTCTTTGCATTTCCCCACCCTTTTGTTCATTGCCTGTGCGGCCAGGACGATCGCGCAGTTACGAGGACTGCCCTGTGGAACTACCAAACACGGCCTGCAGTGGCGGCCGTGCACCGTTATGTTTGCGGTCCATCCTTCATCCATTCATCCGTTGTGTTTCATGCGTGTGCCACTTGAGCTGGCAACGGGAGGACGCGTTTGCGAGCTCCATGCGCGTTGCGTTCATTGCGTGTGCCACTTGAGCTGGCACGCGAGACTGCGTTTGTTGCAGCCCATGCACCTTGTGGTTCACTGCGTTTCATTCAAAGGGGAGGCCTTGGACGCAGTGAAGCAGCCGGGCCACGTTCCCTGTCACCTGCATTGCATGAGCCAGAGACTGCGTGTGGAGCAGCCTGGCTCCCTGCTAAAACATTTCTCTTTGCAGAGTCCATTGATCCTTGGGCCATGTTTAGTGTAAAGATTTGTAAGTTAAGATGTACTGTACAAATGAGTGCGCCCCGGCATGCAAGTCTTTTAGCGCGCAATTTATTTAAGTCGTCTGTATGAGTGTAGTTTGTTTCGTTAGTTACTCAGCCCGTAGGTTATTTATTTTGGGGACACGAATCACTGAATGTCGCACTCAGGATCCGAAGGTAAAAACGTATTAGGGAGATACACATGATGGCCACACCAAAAATCGACGACTCGGGACAGTCATGTAAAAGGGGAGGGGGTAGTTGTTACGGCTGTGGAAATTCGCAATTACACCATAAAGGGTCCTTAGATCCAGATTATATCGATAAGTTAATGTGTAGTTAGCCCACACTTTGTTGTTTAGAGGAATATGTGTGATTCATCCGGGCTGCGACGCTTTGAGTTAAGCCATTTTTCTTTCTCTATCGTTATTTTGGACCATTAAGCCGCCACCAACTCAAACACCACCACCTTCGCCTCTTACCTCCACAACTCCATCCCGCAACATCGCTTCACGCCATTCCCAAACGACGCCGCCAACAACAAACCACCACTAGCAAACCCCCCACCACCTTCGCCTTTCTCCTTCCACAACCATCAAAACACACCACCAGTCAACACCAAACGTCGTGCTGTCCAGGGCCCCGTCGGTAATTGATGCCGAACGCGTCGAGCCCGTGACGATGCGTTCCCGTTCAGAGAGGAAAAACGGATCAGAAGGCTTCACGCCCCTTTTTCTTCCATCCAATGACGAGCATCGGGTGGCATGGCCCCGCCTCCGAACCCGCTGTGAATGCTGTTCCTTTTAGGAGAGGAAAACGGATTCAGCGAAGGCTTCAACGCCCCTTTTCTTCCATCCAATGACTGGCATATCGGGTGGCATGGCCCCACCTCCAAGCACGTTTTGATCCGCGGCAATCTGCATACAGGCTCCTTCCCCCGGTCTATAAAACGCGAGCACAACGCAGCTCGTGTGTGTGGTCCAGGAAGGAGTGTGAAGAAACGTGTCCAGAAAGTGTCCAGCTCATGTGTGTCCAGGATAGGAGTGTGAAGAAACGTGTTCCAGCTCGTGTGTGTCCAGGAGGAAGTTGAAGAAACGTGTGCAGAAAGTTGGCGCCAGTCGGTGGAGTCGTTGAAGCTGAGGCCGTGGTTTTTGCGGGAATCGGACGGCGAGGTGACGGTGTTCGGAGTGGAGGTCAAGGAACGGGTCGCGGAGTGGAGCACGGGACGCAGCAGGAGGGCTCAGGGCGAGAGTTCGCCGGAGTCAGGTGCGTCCCGGGACCCCGCTAGCGGGGCGAGCATCCGCCATTTCCCCTCTCCCGACCCGAAGATCAAACATCCCCCCCCCCCCCCATCCGCGCTGAGATAGCGCCGGTAACCCCGTCCGTTCCCCAACCTAACCGTGGGTGCCTGCGCGGACCACGCCTGGAGGAGCTCACCGACCATACCAGGGGCACGGAGTCAAGCGCGTTACGCGGACATCGTGCTACGTCCGCCATCGCGCCACGAGGGCGCGGGGTAAGACCCCTTCGGTCTCTTGGACCTGGCCGATCACCCAGGCTCACACGTTCATTTGGTCCACGGAACCTGTCTGCCTCCTTGCCATATGAGGGTGCTTTCGTTTTCTTTGCTTTTTGTGTAAATGTATGTTGTGGTGCAGTCTTGTAAGTAAACCCTGTATAAGATGTGCTGTAAATTTAATTGCCTTTTATTCGGTTGTAGCTCTGCGTTAGTTTATTGTTTCACTTGTTGTACGTTTTGGCTTACTGTATGGCTTTGATACGTGCTTGTCTGTGTGTGTGTAATAAGTATTTGTCAAATGTTTCCCGTTTCGTTTGCGTCCTTCCTCCGTGAAAGTTCCTCTTGCATCACGTAAGGGATTGGTAGTGTTTGCAAACACCCGATAAGTAAATCTGAACCGTCGAGGTCGGATGATAACTTCCGCTCGTTATCCCTGAGCACGGAACGAGCCGCTAAGCGGTTCGTATCGGAATGTCGACCTGCGGCGAGGTACGATCGCCCTGTCGACCACTCGCGCAGTGTATTAGGCTAGGTCGAATGTGAGCAACCCTATCCTGCGCAGTGTGGGCAATTGCACGATGTGGTGAGGTTAAACCCCCACCCGTGACTGGCTCCTGCAGTAGTTCCAGGAGTGTCACGACTGAATTGTCCGTTTCCGGTGGGCAACGCGTTCGCGATTCGAGTTACGTGGCCGATCGCAACGGCCGACGGGCCGAAATTCGTAACAATATCATAAAATAATGCATGAACCAAAAACACCATTTCCAATGATTTTCCAACCACAACCTATATTCATTCTGTGCACTTCAACCAGAAAACAACTTGTATGACAATTATTCATGAGTGGTTAATTGTACTAAAGTTGGCATTTATCCTCCTGAAATATTATATTGCATGATCTTATATCCTCTTTTTATATTATGTTATGATAATCTGTAAAATGTATTGCCTATACAGTGAAACCTATCGAGAGGTCCCTCTCATGAGCACCACTTCTTCCTGAAAGGCCACCTAATTTGGCTCTACTGGCCACTTTACCCATGAAAAAAGACTGCTCTGAGAGATCAACCCCTTCTGTGAAGTCAGTCTTTTGTGAACTTTGCGATGACTTTCTCAAAGAAGTTTCACAATATTAATAATTTGTTATTGTAAGATAGTAAATAATGTGGTCAATCAATGTTGTCTTGATCAATTCCACAGACCAGGATTGTGAAAAAGACCAGATATGATAAGAAGGATTCGATCAAAGAGCAGACACGTTTGAAACGGGGATCATCCTCATCATTGGAAATAAAAATTGCTGGAGAAACACACCAATACCAGCCCAGTGGAACAAATTCATGAGTTAATCCTGTCAATAAGCCAACCTTACAAATTTCTTGTGAGAGTGAACTAACACATGTACTGCAATTACCACCAGAAAGTTAGTTTGTTTCTATGCTGAGGATTCTGTGATCCACTGAAGGGTTGTAAGGCTCACATTTGGTCATTCTGCATGGTCTAGATGAGCTGCACTCTGATCATGAAGATGGCTGATACACGCATGATGATGGCATGCCTTTCGCCTCTCAGATCATGATAGAGTGCGTTATTACAATCACCAGATACAGATTGTGCAGTATTAAGTGACCTACTTCTTTTCATCCATTGGCATTGTCCTGAACTGTGGTTCAGAAACTGGTACAAAAGACAAGCTACGCTACTTGCAATACATACAATAGCAAAATCATCTTGCGTCCATCCATGTGTGCTGCTCTTCCTGGATTTCACGCATTGACTGGATGTGACAGCCCAGGGCTTCTCTGGATGGCAAGAAAAAAGGATTTAATTTGCCTCAAGGCATCTGATGAGCATCAACAATGTTTGTCTCTACTTGGAGAGAATCTCAATATCTGTCATTCATTGTGTCAAGCTTCATGTGAAAAGTGTTTGTGCACTCTATTCAAAAAATGGGTTACAGTACAGCTGATGATACTAGATTATTTCCTATTCTGCCAAAAGCAGAAACAAAAATGTAACTTGCTACCCAACATCAAACAGTCTTGGGCATCAATATAGAGGGCCAATTGTCAAGCATATATTTGGAAGAATCACTCTGGCCATTCAGAACTGCCATCACCTTGCTGGACATGGTTGGAGCTTGGCAGTGGCATACTAAAAACCACTTCTTCATTGTCAAAAGCACCTGCACCAACTGCCACAATTCTAGAGCCTTCATGTCATGCAAATGCAATAGTCTGCATGTAGGCGGAATGACTTGTGCCATGCAAAAGCAAATGGCTTAATCTGTATAGAAGCTTGTTTTTGTATGGCCGATAACAATGTTGAAAACCTCCAAACCCAAGTATATTCCACTGATGATTTCTGACACTGCCATGATAATTGTTGAGCCAAAACCAGAAATTCTGTGAGTCTCATGGGATTGACTTTGATTTTTTATTCAAAACCTCTACCCTGAGCTGTTCCACGTTCCAATCTCCCATTCTATGGATAACTGAAAATGTTTCATATTATATATATTATATATAATATATATATATATATATATATATATATATATATATATATTACACCTCGTAGTGGCGTGCGCCTGTAATCGGCTACTCGGAGGCTTAGGTTTGGAGATCGCTTGAGACCGGGAGTGCTCTGCCTGGCCACGCTATGGAGAGGGTATAGGGCAGCCGGAAATCATGGCGAACCCAATTCCTTATCCTGTGTCGTAGAGGCGACCAGGGGTATGTGTCATGAAGGCATCCGGCGTAAAGCCTGTGCCAAATCAGTATGCGATCATAACGGATGATCCGCTTGTTGCCGACCCCTAACGGAAGCAGCCGAAAGAAGAAAACAGGCAACATATATATATATATATAATTCATGCAAACTTATCTAATAACTAAGAACAATAACTTGTATTCATATAGCAATTGGAATCTTTTTTATGCACAGTCTCAGGAGGATAAAATAAAAGAGGATCCAATTTTGATTACTGTTGCGCATCTGTGATGTATCCCAAAAATAACTTTGGTAACCCTGTTTTCTAGTTGATTTGGACAATAACAAATTTTTGTAGAGCCATTTGAAAATGTGTTAAAATCAGTTTTTGCTAATAACTGATAATATATTAGCCATTTCTGGCATCCTAAACATACACTAAAACACTAGAAATCTAAAACTTTGTTTCACAAAACAAGTTAAATTGCAACCTCCCCTGGTGTGTTTCCACCCTCACAGCCAAATTACATTTTACCACAACCAGGACTACAACATGCCTGGATATGTTCCTTAGTTGTCCCAAAGCTGGAACAAGAGTGAAAACAAATAAGGTGACTAGATGGGCTATCTTTCAATATTTCTAGGCTTGTATGAGATTGCTCCTGGACTAAGTGGGATGGCATTCATTTTGGAATGTCGGGAGCGACTAAAGTCTGAAGTCTTCAGGTCCTTTGCTGCTTCCAGTCTGCTTATGGATGTGAGACTTGGACTCTGACAGGATCTGAAATGGGAGACTTAATGTTCCTTTGTACCAGGTCTCTTCGGAGAATCCTTGGCTATTGCTGGCGGAGTTTGTGTCCAACGAGCAGTTGCTGAGAGAGACTCAATGAGATTTGTTACCTGCATTAGTCCGTTTGGCGTCAGCTGCCGGCTGTTGGACATGTGACTCGTTTTCCTTGTGCTGATCCTGCTCACCAGATTCTCTCAGCGAGGGAGTCTCGTGGTTCGAGGAGGCCCAATGGGCCAACACGTGCCTCGTGTTTGCAGCGGTGATCGGCATCTCAAATGGGATGGGGCCAAGCATCTGCCTGGGGGATGGGCCAGACGGAGGCCCCTGGAGTACTGGCAGAAATGGATGCAGCGACGCGCTGCTTTCTGGCGCCTAACTTCCCATACCTGACCTGACTGACTAGTTCTGATTGACCAGCTGGTACGTAGTCTGACGGAGTTTCTGTGACCACCTTTTTAAAGGATAGTCTGACTAGTCCGGCGCCAGCTGTGACACCTTTTTTAGATAGTCTGACTAAGTTCTGTGACCACCTATCTCAAATTTAAGAGCCAGGCTCAGGACATAAAGCAAGGAATTGACAAATGGGAATGAAGGAAAGAGAAGAGGAAACAAAATCCAAGTTTCATCGGTCTTAATCATATCATGTTTTTGGCTGAAAATAGTTTTTCATTTGTGAAATTGGAATGTTTCAGATGCGCTAAGATAGTTTTTAACATGACCTTGCTTAATTGGAAGATCAGCTCCAAATTTACGATCACCGCTATTTGATTCTGACAAGATTGGCTGCTATGCAACGAGCAGCATTTTGTTGACTTTATTCCCGTTCAGATGATTGAAACAAATGCCTCATCCTGAAGCTAACTGCTAATTGTGACATTTACATTGGTCCATGCATGGTGACATTGACATTGTCCAATCGTACAAAGTATCTTGATACTGTTATAGATTACAAAGTCACATGGGCAGATCACTGAAAGGCACTTTGGAAAGGGTCAAACAACAAATGCACTTCTTCATGGAAGGGTGAGATCAGGTTTGGGGAGCATGTTGCCCGAAGCAGTGCATCAGTTCTAAAGTTACTGGAGTAAACCGCATTTGCAGTGGTTAGATCATCTATACTATAATGGAGCTAAGTGTTTGTTATCTACTCCGAGACGAAGCCGTCAACGGTCACAAACTCAGCTATTTGACTTCGTACAGACACATTAGCCATCATTTCTGTTCATGAGGATTGCCAGGAGACCCTTTTCTTTAGGGTACTATTTGGTAAACCTTTCATGTACAAAAGGGTTCATGAGCATAGATCATTTATGTTGATAGGACCTTATGATGCTGTTTATATCTTTTTTCAAAAAGCCTGATGTTGGCTTAAGGGTTTAAGGTGGCTGGTTTAAGATCTTAGGGTCTTGAGTTATTGCTGGTGTTTGGCTTAATGATTAGGGTGTGGACTTGGGATCCCAGGTTCCTGAGTTCAAATCTCACTCGGCGTTGAATGATTACCAGGTGTTGAGTCAGCCTGTCATCCTTCAGAGGTCGGCAAAATGAGTGCCACTTGCTGGAGCGCGCACTGCATCAGTCTCACTTCTGTACTTCCAGCAAGATACAACCAGTAGTTGATGCCAACTACAGCTTGGCTGCATACAAAATAATAAATAGAATATCTTTTTCATATGGCTATATTTTAAAGTTTTGTATATATTTGGTACCAAAAGGATGCAAGACCTCAAAGAAAAAATAGTCCTGAAACTATGTGTCAATTTGCGTGGCGTTGCGGAGAAATATCGTCATTTTGATCTCCCCCCCCCCTCCCCCTCTCCCCAAAGCCTGAATAGGTTAAAAGTCTCAACCAAGGAGATGTGTATTAAACTGCAAAGGATAGTTTAACCATAACAAGCATGTAACGTACAGAGAAAATTTGATTTAAACAGAAAATATGTTTGGCTGTGTTGTAACTACAAGGCAAAATGACATACACAGGATAAGAACCATCAATGGATGTGATCAGGGAAAAGACTGAGAAGCCTCCGATGTAGAAAAACTTGTTACTGAAATTATTTGTGTTCACATTCTGTTACTTTTTATGAATCGTGATAATCGATTGGTTTGCATGGCTTTGAGTGGTTGGCGATATTATGTGTAGTGGTTTCTGTGTTCTAGGTTTGTTTATTAGTTCCCTTTTTGGTGTTTAATGGTTGTGTAATGTACACCCTTTTATTGTACTACTTTCATGTATCTGTTGTCTGTTTGTGACTTGCATTAAAAAAAATTTTTTTTTGCATATAGTCAATCGTGGATGAGCGCCTAGAGGAACACTGAATGGATTCAGATGCACCAGAAACAATAGGAAGGCCAGAGAGGGGAGGTTCGGGACTACGACGCCAACAGCAGAGATGAAGGGCAAAATAGAGGCAGCCGTGGAACAAACAATGGGGCATTAGGGGTGGAACAATGGATGATAAGATGGATATGATGACTGCAGAAGCAAACTCTTTCAAGAAGGAAAAAATGGAATTAGAAGAAGATTGTGTGGTGGTGGGGGTGGAGGTTAACCGCAGTGGGAGAAGTCATGGTTTTGAAGGGGTGAACAGCTGTCTTTGAAAGACTTGGAGGAAAGAGTTGAGATTGAAGAGAATGTGGAAGGTTGGTTTCAAACAGGTGGGAAAATAGAGAACGAATGAGTGAGGTGAACAGTGATCTGGATTTTAGGAGTTTCACCAGGAAAGAGGTTGATGGGCGATATCTGTGCCCTGTGGAAACCTGGGTGGGGTGGGTGGTAGGTGGGGTGGAGAAGGCCAAAGGCAAAGAAAGAGCAGTAGGGTGCAAAGACCAGAAAGGAAGTGGTAGAAGAAGACAGAGACTAACCGACCTGTCTACGATGGCGAAGTGATGGCCTTCAAGACTTCAAGATCATTCATCATCCAATGATCTTGAAAGTCTTGGTTTCCATGGCCATCAAACCGAGGCGAAGGTGTGAGGCAGGGTCAAGTGAGATGGGGAAGAGCAGCTACTCAATCAAACTTCAGATGAATGCCTGTCGGTGGACAGGACGTTCACTTGTGCTACATGTTAAAGGAAGGACTTTGTACGTGGCGAGGATGCCCATTTGGTGGCTGACTTTGGAGGCCAACTTTCAACTTATTCAATGAAGTGTTTTAATATTGTGATATTATTTAACTACTTTATTTTTGATGGTTCCGTTTGTGACGCTGTGTTGAAGATTATATGAAAGTCATTCTTAAAATGCAAAACTAAAAATTTACAACATTTCAGCGCGAAATACTTATTTGCTGGATGTCATCACATTACAATATGGTTTAATTGTGGTCCTGCACTGCATGCTTGTGCTCAAAAGTTCTGCTGCGATAGAATACATTGGAAACAAATTTTTTTGGAGCCTATACAAACAAAACCAGAAATGAACACTTGTTATACTTTTGTGACTTTTGGATTTGTTAACAGCCTGGAGCTTGCTTTAGCTGCTTAAACTTCAGTCCGTGGATTTTATCGTCATTAACAAAATCTGAATGATGAAATATGTAAAACGTTTCATACCCTGTGCTGCATTCCAAAAACGTGTTGATTATTCAGGCAATTGGGATACCTCCATGCAATGATCACAGTTCCATATAAATGCGATTAGTCGTCCCACCGTGGGCAATGCTCCAAAAGTTGGCTTGATATCACTCAACTTTCGAATAGCTTGTTTATAAATGGGCCTAATTTATAAATTCAAGCTTTCTTCTGGAGAGGTTTCACAGAATTATTTTTTTATTTATGCAAATCTTGTGCATGTAAATATGGCTAAATAAGTTGCAAAATCATGTGTGTCTAAAACTGCGTCACCAGCTGTGCCCTTCCTTCGATCAGCTTTCTTGCTCACTCTCTGAGCCTCTCCAGCAACTCCATGATGCAGGTGTGCTTCCAGTAACTCACTCCTGGTTAAACTCCCAAATCAGGTTACCTGCACACTCAACTCTTGTTCCCAAATTTCTCCTTTAAGTGGAATCGTTTAGGTTTTGGCTGTTCACTTTCCCTCTAGATCTTTAAGCTTGCAGTCCTGCCACTGTGTCAATCGCCCATACCTACCTACTTCTTGTTACCCCCATTAACCCTGATCTAGCGCAACCCTCTTACTTGCAGGTTTCTGCGTTTTCCTTTCCTCTATTCTTGTTTGTTCATTCCCTTGCTTTATGTCAAACTGTTGCTCCACTGTCAGTCCATACCCTAGTCACCTTGTTCCCCATTAAGTATTGACTTTAAAGAAAACTTAGAGCGAAATCTGTGCGCCATCGGAAATCTTTCCACCTTTAAAGCAAAGTTTGAAAGACAGCAAAAAGGTGCACCAGGATGATCCAGTCAAAGTTTGATTTATAAAATCTTTTTATGTTTTGACCCTGTGCCCTGCTGATCCTAAGTCCCCCTTCTTTCCGAGGCATGAAACCATACGCTCAAAAATCAAAAAAATCATGCATGTTTCCTGCGTCACCCCAATCGGATTGCGATGAGCAGTTTCATTTTTTAAAAAATGTGCCAGTAATTGCATTTTTGAGGGTTCTTGACCTCGCCCAGGGGGGCGGGGCCAAAAATTGATGCTTGCTCTCGTACCTATTCTGCCGCAAAGGTGACAGTTTGGTAAAATTTCTGACAACTATTTAGGAGAGATAGTGTTGATCAAAGATAGACAAATGGAGCAATTACAATATCTCCCCGTTTTTTTTTTTTTTATATATTGTTGTGGTTTCCACCCGCTCAGCGTGCGAGCGACCGCTTTTAGCCAATGGCGGCCGCTCTTCGCCCACCGAACGGGCAAAAACCTAGTCGCAGCTTTCGGATCAACGCCGAATCCAGCTACGGCGTGTGTTTTAATCGCCACAGTAAATCGGCCAATATTCGTCCGCGCGCGGCACAGGGTCCGATGCGAATTGTCGGATTTACCTAATTATGCGTGCAGACAGAATGCCGGGGATTTACACCTCGACGTAGCCTGCCACGAAAACGAGCCGTTCTTAAGCAGCTCGTTCTGTGGAGCGGTGTATTATCGCAAGGCCCCGTCGGACTTGAATCTTATCGGGCTTATTAAGGAACCCACTATATTCGAACTTGAATTATGGCAGTTCAATGAAGGGAGAGACGCACGAGCAGGTCAACATTCACACAAGGACATTTATTTATTATAGCACGTATGCAGGATGCACGTATACAATGAGCGAGGCAAACACGCCCTGCCAATTATCAAGGCAACAAAAGCAATGCACAATCAACAAAAAGCCACGACAAGAAGAAACTACACCTTGCTAATATTTCGACACACATGCACTTAAACAGTTTACTACGTTAACAGACTCTGCGGCCACAACATTCATTCAAAAGAAAACCCCAGGAAAAGCAGGGTAGGACTGGACCTCTTGGGTCTTATAAATTCACGGAGATGTGGAGACTGCAGGAACTCCGAGAGACCGGGGCTGGTTACCGTCCCTTCGTGGTGAACTCGCTGGGCCTCCTCGACGTCCGTCCACCCGCAGGCTGGCGTGACCGCGGCTCGGCCCAGGCCTCGTCGTTGCGCCCAGTCGAATCGGGCCATAGTCGACAACGGACTCAGCAGGAACGAACGGCCTTTGCTCTTTTAAGAGTTTGATGCTCTCTTAAGAGCCGCCCATTCCTCAGCGTCCGTTCGGACTCTCCTGGGGCCGATCACCTCGCCCAGACCGTTTGCCGCTGGTTTGGCGACTCCTCTCCGTGCGCTCCGCGACCCACAGTTCGGCATGGCACGGCAGGCTGCGCTCCAGCTCCGCTACGACCGATCCGACTGCCTGCTCGCCACGCGACTCCTCACAGGCCGCAGACGACTCTCCACCGACTCTTCAACGAGCTCCACGGTGGAACCCAGGACTTCTTCATCCACTGACTCCAGATTTCAACTGCCACTCGACTTCAACTACTCGCTTGCGTCTCTGCGCGCCTTAATATGGAGTCCGTTGAGGCGAGGTTTTGATCTCTCCCCCGGACCTCTGACCCCCGCTGGCTCCGCCCTTTTTATCTTTTGATCGTTCGCAAGTTCATGCGAAGAGAGCGGACGTTGCAGGAATCACCAGCCCCACTGACGTTTGGGAAATCACGGCCCCCGTCCTAACAGGGAACCCCTTGCGTCTGTCGGCTGGCGATGCCGTTCGTGGGAACTCGCCTGTGGCTGGCGCAAGATGGTGGCGCAATGGAGATGAAGGTGAGGCGATTTGCTGTTCGTTGTTGGTTAGTCGCTGAGGAATGTGGTTTAGGAGATGGCGAGGGATGTTGTTGTGAAGGCGGTTGTGGAGAAGGGTGGTTGGGTTGTTGAGATGCGGTGGTGGAGAAGGTGGTTGTTGTGAAGGCGGTTTGTTATGGAAAAGGTAGTTGATTGTGAAGCGGTTGGTTCCCAAATAAAGATTAGCAAAAGAAAAAACACTACCTCAAAGACACAGCCCGGTTACACGAATAAATCCCTTTAGACCTCGGTGGGAAATCTTATTCTGAACACAGCTTATCGACATAACTGATCTCTGGGAAGCCTGAATGGTGTTCTGTGAATTTTCCACAACCGTAACAAGTATTTTATATATTTGTTTTTCTTTCAAAAAGCTTTGGGATAAATATACTACTTTCCCCCCATCTTCCCAGTTAATGGCACTACCTCTTCCCTTCTTCATTAACTATATTTTTGCCTCGATGTTATTGTCATTCTTTTTCAGTGGCATTCATTGTCAGTTTTTATATTTGAGGGTTTCATTCTACTTTTGCTTGTTTTTATGCATTTTTATTTTTCTTTTTTTAAACGGGTGAAGTTGATATTTATTGCAAGTCCCAATTTTTTGTTAACACAGATGATGACAATGGCATAAGCCCATTATCGATCTACCCTCCACCCCACCCCCTTTCGTTTCAAAAACCTAACTTTACTTTTTATTTTCCATCGGGCCTGTGCTACATGCTACATTGATGTCGTGGTGAAAGCAGGAATGAAGACTAAATCTTTGCTTGATTATTTCCGCTTGGAAAATTGGTTGTGTAACAACAACCATGTGCTGACCTCATTGTGTATTAGCGGTTTCAGACCACAAGGCTGTCCAGCATGCAGCCAAACATTTATGTACATTTTGGTAATGTGGATACAACCTAGAAACCATTACCTTGCATTACTTAGTCATCAACAGCAACTATTTTTTTTGCCCACCCACTTTCACGCATGTTGATAATGGGAAACTATTATCAGTGTTATAATTGAGAATTTTTTTTTTTAAAACCTTGTGTTGTAATGTTACTGGTCCACTGAACTCTGATAAAGTCCACTGCCATGAAAACTTGCTTGAAAGTAATTTTTGTTGGAATTAAAACTTTGGGGGTTTTGTCCCCTTAACCCTATGACATGGTCGGAGACAGGACATTAAAATATCTCCGTCAACCGCAAACGATCAACCGACAACCTGTCATCTGTCCATGACTTTGTGTATGTAATATTAAAAAAAAAACACTGTGAACATTTAGTTTTTCATATGCAGTATCTATGTCCTTTTTTAAAATTATATTTTATTTGTATGGATTGAGGTTCCTCCTGACATATTTTCCTGATTAGATCACAGTTGTGATTGGCTGAGTTATTGCTACCATGGCAACCATCTCAGTTAACTTGGCTTGTGTATGTTGAATTTGAAAAAAAACGTTCAAAAATTTGCCTTCATATGCCAGATCTATTCGGCAAAGGGCCGGGGACCAAGATTCAGCTTGTTTTCATTATTATTTATCATTTATTTTTCGATTCATAATGTCTGATTGTGAAAAATGGCAACACTCACCTGAAACTCTCTTACATCACACTGGATGCCTTACCCTACTCCATTTTACTTCCTGCTTGGTTTGAGCCCCCTCATGATGTGGGAAGAGAAGCGGCAACACGTGAAGCTGCTCTTGGGACTGCTAAAAACCTCATTCCCAATCCCCTCCATGCCAAAGTAAACAGGACCTCCAGTCTCAAACGCCTGTCAGCCATAAGCCATTTGCCAGAGCAGCAAAAGTTGCATCTCCAGCTGTAACAATTCAAACCAGGAAAAACCTGTACCCTTAACCGATGGAAGGCCACCCAACCTGTTTATTTTCATTCCAAAACCACCCCTCTACCCCCCTCCCAAATATCCCACCAACCTAACCCACTGGGATTTGACTTGTAACAGTGAGAGGATGGCCCAGGCTTTGTGGCTGCTTTGGAAGCCTGCTTTGCCCATATGGTTGTCCCAGGAAGTATGGATGATTTTGAAGTCTAGAGTTTAAAGACACAGCTTTCAGTGGTTAGCAATGGAAATTAATAGGTGAGTTCATTTGGGACAATGCTTTCCAGAACCGAGTTATCCTGCTGCCATTGTCTTTATCCTCTCCCTCCCATGGAAAATGTTGAGATCCTTCCCCCACCCCACCCTTACCTCTTCCCTCTTTCCTCTTTTGTCTTCTTCTTCCATTCTGTCTTTGCAAATTTTTGAGACGTGATCTTTTTCTTTTTTCATCCTAATTGTCCTGTCACCACATTTGGCATGCTGAGACTGCTGCTGAACCTTTTAGCAACAGTTATCATTCATTGTAACTTATTTATTGGGAAAGCTAAGTGTTGCATTTGTTTTTAACCAAAATGTCAGGTTTAGCAATGGTTTGTCAGTGGCAATAGTAAATGGTTGTGGTCACTAGTCCTATCGGTGACGAATTAAGTTTGCTCCCCGCGCAAGAAAAAACTAAATCAATGTTGTACGGTATTTGGTCTGCAGGTGCCCTTGATCCCATTTCTTGCCATGAAAATCGAAGATGGATTCACGTGGAATCAACACAACTCGGGAGTACAAAATAGTCCTCCTTGGCCCAGGTGGGTGTTGCAAAAGTGGTTATGATACTTATTTTGTTGTTTTTCATTTACCAAATATACTGTGAATTGGTGTGGAAAAGCAGTGGTGAATTTTTTTTCTTTCCTCTCCTTTTGTAAAGAAAGATATCTATCCTCTTATTTCAGGCTTCATTGTTGAAATAAGCACTGTATCTGTATCCTGATCAAAAGAGCAGTAGTTATGCCTTTGCTTTGGAGAAAAAGCACATTGTTTTGGATGTCAGTAGTTTGGTCTGAGGCTTTTTATGTTGACTCATACCTTCTATGTGCGACGCTCTATGCAGAACTTTCCACGATATTTGAAGCCAAATTAAATTCCTCCTTGGCTTGCTGTACGAACCGTTGCTCCCGAACTTGAACTCTGCGAGTTGCACTTTCAAGTCGTGTTTGGCTGTCAACGCTGGATATTTTCCTGGTCACACAAAATAATTGTAGTATTTTGCAAGTGTGTGCGGGCAATCAAATGTGTTGATATACGAATTGGGATGTGCTATAGTATTGGTAATGTTTCTTTTTTTGAGTTTCAAAGGAATACTTGCTTACAATGGGCACTTAACTGTGTATTGCAGCTACCATACCGCAGTGATTAAAATCTACTGCCCACAATCCCCATACATCCATTGGGTTTAGAATAGCACACTTGCGAAAATCTTTTGGCGGGATCTTCAGTTTGGAACTCTCACCGTTGCATTTCACGTACTCGACGTCTAAAGAACCTCCGCTCAGGTGCCATGTTGGACTAGGACCCCGTTGAGGGGAGTGCCCAGTGTGCTGCTTGATCAGCTGCCAAGCATTCCATTTGAACCGGTTATAGGCAAACAAAATCCCTTAGTCCGGATTTTTTGGAGCTTCTCGACATTTGGCCGCATTTCTAGCTCTTTCACGAGCCTTGACATTAATGCAAAAAAAAGAAGAAGTGATTGTGAAGTCCCACTGCCCAAACTTGCATGAATCCTCACCCACAAATTACATTGAACAACTTTCTTTACGGGAAGAACGGCGGGTCGGTCATGGATTTCCTGCTGCTGCATTACATTTAACTTCCAGGCAAATCAAAATGGAGAAAGTTTATACTGTAATGTTTGACAGTATGGGTAATCACATCCAGGCTGGGCTTAGCTACAGGATGGACCAAACGGGGGCTAATTGCGTGATTTGAACCATTGGGCATGAAGTCCATCTGCTTTGTTGAAAAACCTAATGTTGTCTTTTCAATCTATTATGTAATCCGCATCAATTTTGTGCTTGTGGACCAGGCAAGTGGCTTTGTGAGAAATGGAGAGTACAGTAGTTTGAATTTGGGAGAGGGGAATCTTTTGGATTGGGGCTGAATATGGGTTAACGCCCAGACTTTGAGGGTCAAGCTTTGTTCTAAATGATTGACAGTGACTTCACTCACCACTACTGCAAAGCCTTGCCCTGCAAGTCAAATCCGATGGAATGAAAACCAAGAAGTTTACCAATTTCTAATGAACCGATTACAACCTCTGAGCCCCCCACCCTTTTCATTGCACATAACTATATATATACGCTTTCGGGTTCATCTCGTGTTTCAAGAGCAGCATGTTGCTGTTTTAAAAATAAAAAAAATTAAGTGAAAGTTTCCTTCTAACATAGATAGCATAGGGTATCACATTTCCTCAATTGAAATCATTTCTATAACTTTCTTCCCTTCTCTTCCTCCCCATCCTGATTCATGCAAGCCTTTAAAAACTGCACCATGTCAAATCTGAAGCCAACTTATGTTTCCACCCCAAAATAATAATACAACATAACCAGCCCTTGCAAGTTATAGAGCACTTATAAAACACAAATATATTTTGTTGTCTGCTGGACCCCATGTGAGTGGCTATATTGGTCGCTTGTGGAAAATTGTTTTTTGGGGTGATGTAAAGGTGTTACATGATTGATGAACATGCAGGAAACGTAGAATAGTGAAGAACTGAAAACTTGTATTTACTATGTATTGACGATCAAATACTGTCTTACTTTTGTTTTTATGTTTTATTGCTCGAAAGTATGAATATACAGAATTTTCAAATATTTCTTGTATTGGTTTGTGGTGCTGAATGAAATGTTTATTTTTGTGCTTTTCCAGCATGACGATGCAATTTCATTTGCCACTGTTTCCAGAAGATCATGACCCCACGATTTGGGTAAGGATGGGATTAACCTATTTATCCTTGTACCTGAACAGTACTCCATTTTACATTTCTGAGTGGATGATAAATACAATAATAATATATGTAACAGAGCTTTACCGCAGGAGACCAGTACCCAACAAAGCTGCAGTTATGATACCAACGTGGTTGTTTGTCCATTCTCTGTCCTTTTGAATGCTGAGTGTCAAAACAAGGAGCAGCACGTTACCATTTTAACAGTGTTTGGTAGACTTGTTCGGCAAATCGACCATCAACCTCTTAGACATGGAGCAGGACACTCCAATATTATGCGACCGAGGCTGGCTGTAATAGGTTTTGCAAACACGGATGAGGAACTGCTTTATGCCCAATTAAAAGCTGTTTTGTTGGAGATAAAATGATTTTTATTTTTCCACCAATGAATGTTAAGAAAAAATAACGGATTGAAAACAAAATCTGCTTTCTTCTATAACTTTTTTTTTTAACCACAATTTCCAATGTGAATATTCCATCCTTGAAATATTGTGAAGGATATATCTGAGGATAAACGTACTGCTTCATGGCCCTTTTTGACTTGTACAAAATTGCATCATGCTGTGAAAAACAATGACTTTAACAAGCTTGTCATCGCCTCCCACCCTCCGGAAGGGCGTTGCTACAATTCCTGATTGTTTGGTTGGCCATCTCTGCATGATGAGCAATGTCTTTCAAAGTTCTTTTTTCTTTTTGTAATATAATTTTTTATAATCATTTTTTGGCATTAACTTTTACTTTTCTTTTGCAGAGATGCATATAAGACTTCAATCTCGCTATAGATGACGAGCCAGCCCAGCTGGATATTTTGGATGACTGCAGGCAGTGCTACTGATTACATTGCTTTTGTGTGGTAAGCACAAGACACAGCAGATTCTGTTGAATCTAGATTCATGGCATATGATGCGTTTTGTGCACAAAAGATTGCCTTTTCCAAAAGGGAAGTTTCTGCATTTATTGCACTTGAAATTGTATGCTAGGGCTTCAACTGTGTGAAAGTTTTACTGTATTACATTGGATGCTGCAATGGCTAACATTCCCTTGCGGTTCAAACAGTGGTGCATTGAATCGCATGACTTGCTATCCCACATGTGTTTCTGATAACCACATGCCTGTTAACATCCGAATTGCCTCCGCCACTGAAGTGGACAGAGGTTGTTTTCACCCCTGTATGTTTGTCTTTTTTTATTTGTCTGTCTGTGCTGTTGAGCAGGATATCTCAAAATTTGGGGCGGATTTGGACGAAATTTGGTGGACAGTTGGGTTGGGTGACAAGGAAGAATGATTTAGATTTGCGTGAAGATCTCAATCCAATACTAGAATGTCTTAAATTAAATGATTCTTCACCTTGAAGGGGAGGCCAAAAATGATGTTCGAGCACACAATATTTCAAGAGGTTTTGGATGAGTGTGACAAAAGCTAGAGAGTGAGTTGGCGACGGTGACAAGATCAAGCGATTAGATTTGTTCAGATCCGGCCTATCGTGGGATACAATACGTAAACGTACAGCCTAGTTTTCATGGGAATATTATTGTTAATGGTCTGGTCGGGGTTCACCACAAGGGAAACGCTCAAGTTCCTCCTGGAATGCCTGGTCCTGAGGGTCCACGCTGCGGCTAACTCCGTGGTCCAGCGGGTTGGCTTGTCAACAATGAACGCCGATTGGTACCACCATCCTGGCGGGTTCCGCTACCTCACATGCTACCTTTCCATTGGATTGGTAGTATGAGGAGGGGGCTCATACCCTTGATATGAACTTTTCTATCTTACCTGATCAGGGTTGCAGCTACGGAGCTGCCAAGTATGCACCGAGCTAACGTTTGTGGAGCCAACTTGGTGGGTAAAACTTCCCGGCAAACAAACATGTGGATGTGCTAGATGCTAGACCAATAGAGGAGAGGACACGCTGAGTTTAATGCAATAAACAAGACATTTATTAAAAGAAATGCATGAGGAAAGGAATGTGTGCAGTCTTAGTTATCGCTTGGTTTATTTGCATAAAGTAGGGTAGGTACCCAGGGGCATGCAAGGATTGTTGTGGTGCGGCAAAATAATATAGTTATACAGAAAAGCAAAAGGTGTGGTGCCGAGAGGCAAATCAATACTAATACGAAACACGATCATGACAAAACGGATGCCATTAGGAATCATTATGAGGAATGTATATATATGGAGAAAAGATAAGAAAATAGACGGGTGTTTTTGAACTCTTTGCTCACCAAGTGGGGTTGACGAACCCTCGCGGCCCAAAACGTGAGGAGGGGTAAAAGATTCGGAATACTGCGTGGTGTCTATGGCTTGTGAATAGGTTCAGTGAGGTGTGACTGGAGGAGAACTGGAAAGAGGTGTGTTAGTCTGTGACTAAAAAGGCGCCTCTGAAAAGAACAGTTGTCAGGACTTGGCCCTTGCAGATTGCTCTTATGCGTCCCAGGCAGACAAGATGTGGGCGGGGAGAACGTGGAATTATCTGTAAATATTGAGATTGAATCGCTTGGCCCTAAGAATGCACTCAGTATGGCCCCTAGGATCGTTCGCTCACCCACACTCCACTCTGCAAAACTCCGTTCTTCCCGATTCGACCTTTAAGCTCCATTCCGGCCTTTCATCTTGTTCCGTAAACCAAGCCAAAAATAAGAGATCTTCCCTCATTCAAGAACATGTGGCTTAAATAGTTCCTGGCAGGGGGTGGAGCTTTCACGTGGAATCAAACGAAGTCGTTTTTCGAGTGGTATAGATGTCTCAACCATCAGATCAATGTCTGCCATTGGAACATTGTGCTTCGTGTTTCCTCTACTCCCAAGGTGGCGGTGGTGTCTTGTGATTGTGGTCTGAGGGCGATGGTAGAGGTTTACGTGGTGGGTGAGTTGTTGGTTCGGGTGGTGAGGCATCGATGGCAAAAGTATAGTGAGCTTGTCTAATGTCACAATGTGAGGAGTGGCAATCAAGGCGTCTTGATGTGATGTGATCATTGCAAGCATTGGTGGGTAGATCGTGGTGAAGGTTGAAGTGATGTGCCAGTTGATTTGTAGCCAGAGTGTTGGCTTAGTGGCTTAGGGTGCCAGCTTGGGATCCTGTGGGTCCTGAGTTAAAGGCCCGTTGGCTGCTCTGTAATACCACCAAGGGGGTTGACTCAGCCTGCATCCTTCCGAAGGGGGGGTCGCCCCCGGCTTTTTCTTTAAAATTTTGAGTACCAGTGGTGTATGGTGGCAGGGCCACTGCATCAGCGACACAGTCGCGTTCCAATAAATGATTAGCTACCCATGGCAGCTAAAGCTGCCATACTCAAGAAGAAGTAAGTTGGATTTGTGCGTGCACGATGCAAACCCATTTGAATCGTATGCAAATTTAACTGGAGTGCTTGCTGTGCTTGTATGAGGGAGAGATTCGTTGTGCAAGGAATCAAGATGGGGGAAAATAATGGGGGGGGGAAATGAAAAAAAAACCTCATCCCACACAACACATATGTGACCCATCAACCCATTGCCCATGAGGGAAGGACAATCTGGAAACAATATTAAGAAATAACTATCTCGGGAGCTGCTATATGTTGTGTGCCATTGCCACCGGGGTTCACAGTTCACGGAACATCACCAAAATATTAGAGGTCCCTCCATGAGCTTAAATAACAATTTGGAGAAAAACAATGTCCCTACACCTTTGTGATTCTGTATATTTCCTTACAGGCAGAGTTTCACTGCAATGCGGATCAGTACATGCGTGCAGGCGAAGCTTATCATCTGTAATCCATTACGGATCGACGTAGCTTCCGGAAGCTGCACAGTTCAAGCAGTTGTTCTATCAGGTCGCCACTCGTATGATCCCCATTTGTGCTGTCGCAACAAAACTATTGGAAGGCATGCGAGCAGGTACAGCTTTCACCATTTCTTGGGATGAAATTAATGATATGTTTTGGTATCTAAGTTTACAGTTTAGCGGTCATAATTTTTTTTTTTTTTTCCACACTTTGTCCCTTATTCCTCATTCCACGGACCACTTACAATGGAAGGTGTTGTCTTCTTTCCTCTGCTCCAACTAACGTTTTACTCTCGCCGTCTGTCCCAGAGCTTGGTTTGTGTGTTTTCGAGCAGGCGGCACCTCTTCAGCTTTTGCTATGATGCAGTTGCTCTGGTTTGTAGTGCAGTCTTTATTATTTTGGCACACATTCTGGGCTGCCTCAGTGTGACTGCACATTAATAAGTTGTCTGCCTCGGTGGTGTCTGCATTACTTAATTGACTTGTTATGATTTATCAATTCATTGTTGAGCCGTTTTGGTTACAAACACACATGGTTTTCCCAAGGGGCCATAACCAAGATTCCATACTTATCAGGAAAATTTGTAAGACTGCCATTAAACTGCTTCAAATTACAATGTTGCACCTTAATGGTACTCTTTTCAATGAAAACAAACTGAAGGTAAATTCAGGGTGTCACGAACATTTAAATTTGAAAACTAGTCTTTTATAAGGGTAGACTCATGTGTCAGCAGAAAATAAGGATGTGAATAATTCAAATGCTTGAGTAGTCTCTTGCTTTGAAGAAGGGCTTGTGCTGAAATATCGTGTCACGTTCTTTCTGACGGCAGTTAGCATTGAGAATAATTTGATCCTTATTGAAACTCTTGTTTTTGTCCCATTGATTTTTGCATGTAATAAACAGACAACTGAAAAAATAAATTTATTTTTTATGGAAGCCAAAGGCTCAGAGAGTTGGACGTGGGCTGAAAAAGGCAAACAAACCAACAAGTAGGTTGAAGGGAAAAGGTGGATAAGGGACGTACAAACAAATGGTACTGTTTTATAGCATCCCAAAATATGCAATTTTGGTCTGTCTGTCATTACTATCCAATCTCAACCAAACTCGCCAGGGGGACTAAGGAATACGACGACGGTTGTACCGACTTCATTTTCCCTCCCACCCTTCCATAGGAGATTTTCACCTTGGACAAACCCTGTGTGAAGGTGTAAACAGCTACCTGAAAGTAAAAATTATTATAACAAAAAAAACTATTCAGTCACTCCATCCCACCGCCTCTTTCTTAAATGGTCCACGACTGTTACAGCAAAAAGTTTAATAAAATTAAAAAAATTAGCTGCCACTTGGCTATGTCGGTAAAGCCGAGTTCAGCCAGCATCCACCACCTTGGTCACGGAGATGTTAAAGTGAAGGAGCCATTACAAGGTGGGTGGATGCCGCCAAAACGTCGCTTTACCAATTTGCAAGTCCAGATTTTTTAATTTAAACTTTTATTGTTTTATTCCATTGGATGAATAATAACCTGCCATCGATTTAGTTGCTACTTTTGTTTAAACTCGACGGAAATGCATTTGGGGAAAACCTGATTCCTTGAGGCAATTTATGCTTGTCAATCCCCCTCAGACTAACGGACAGAGTTGCCTCGACAAGCTGGGCATCGACGCGGTGCCCAGCTTTGTCTCCTGATCTTTATTCTAATATGAAGTGTGGAAATGGAATTTTTACACATGAATGATGTATCCCATTACCTGCCAATTTTTCTAGCCACAGATTTAATGTAGATGTGTATGGATTGTTTATACTTTTATCTTTGGGGCCGCCCAACACCATTTACGGCCCAATTTTGACATTTATTCAACACACAGCCCCATTCCTAAGCACTAGCATTATTTTAATACTCTCCTGAGGGAAATTTTGGGCAAAATTGTGTATACATGGTACCTACACACGGGCGTGTATAGGCTAAGAGTCGTGGTCCGCAAACCTTCCCAGCAAGTTAAAAATCATAACCACAAATTAATCAGTGAATTATGTCCGATGAAAATGAAATATTATACAATGATAGGCAAGAGTAAAATGAGGGCCACTTGGACATGTAAGCTTTATCTGGGCCCTGGCTAATGTTGTAGCCCATATTGGTAGCATTATGACTGGTGGCGTCCGGCGAGAAGGTTTTTTAAAGGAATTTACGTTTCCCAAAATTTACTAAGGCTGCCATTTTTGACACTTCTTTTCATTGTGATTGCCATGACTTTTCTACCCAATTTAAAAATCCTCCCTAGCCTAATGTTGCCACCCCAAAATTTGGAGCATTCTGACTCGTGTGTTGGGTTTGAGGAAAAAAAAAATGACCACCATTTTTGACCGACTTAAAGTCAAGTGAAAGGAGCGAACCTTGATTGCTAAATTCAGCGGACTCGGCCGAGTGGTTTGGCGGCTGCGAAGTCGAAATAGGGGGACGGACAGACGGGAGCCTGATGACAAGAACCACCTTGGAATTTCCAATCCAGATATTTGCTAATAACAAAATGATAGCAACATGGCCTGAGTCCAAAGCATCATAAGCTAACCAAGTGTGAAAATGTATAATAATGTGCAAGATGTGTACAATGAAAACTCGATTGCGCAATTGAGCTCTACGCTATGCCCCATCTCTCCCCCAACCCTCCGTGCCGCTCTTACTTGCATGGAGAGAGGAGGTGTCTAGTTTGTTTTTTGGGGGAATTTTTTTTTAATAGGCTACAAGCTGATCATCTTGACATCAAATCTATGGTTGCAAATGGTGACTTCAAATTAATTTTTTAAAATATTATTATTATTATTATTGTTTTTTAATAAGCTGTTGACTGCCTTGGCAAAGTCCTATGACATTATTATTCTTCTGTCACTTTTTAATATTATAATGTAAATCTTTAGTTTTCCTTTTAGTTTGTTTGCTACAGGGTAATTTGAACCTTCATTGCCGTCTGTTCGGCACGCTCTGTGTACCAGGTTACCACGGGAGGAAGGAAGAGTTCTTGCACGTGAGTTTAACTGTCAGTTTTTGAAAACATCTCGGCATGAGGCAGTACATTGATGAAGTGTTTCATGCTGTGGTTCGTGAGATAGTCGGCGCGAAACGTGAAGCGCTCGAGGGCATGGAGAAAGGCTCACGCAAGAAGGACGCCTTTGGAAGAAGCTCAAGGGCACCTTGCGCGTATGCGCCGGGAGAATGTCACTTGAAGAGTGGTTGAAACAAGTTGGTGGCTGAGGGTTTAGCGACGTTGAAGAAAGATCTCGATTGGTATCACACACAGAAAAAGGTTTTAAATTGTGAGAAATTGTATTTTTTATTCTACCATCAAGTGTTTTGTCTTGGTTCAAAGTATTCGCCTCAAGTCGTTTGGTTTGAGCCTTTCTGTATTTTGATCTTTGTTTTATTTGGGTTTTCTTTGATTAGCAAGGGAAAGTTTACCGATATTTTCTCCACAATCAAGTTGCTGTGAAAATGCACTTGGCATCTTAAGTGTACATTGTACTTCCCACATATTTAAAACCGATGCTCGGTGCAGACCTTTTCTTTCTAGTGACCTTTCGACATGACTTTAAGCTTTAATCTGCTTATATTCTACAACCTGAATTAACACTGCTTTTCTATCTTTGTTTTGGTCGATCTACTTTGATTGTTATGGCTGTACTGGAAGTAACTTTGAACGGGAAAAAGTTTAGGAGGACATGCCCACTTCTTTTTCCTTTTGGGATGGGGAGGGAGGGCAGGGAGACAATGTAATACCAGTTGATTTTTCTTGCCTCTTACCAATTGTACTTCGGGACCTGTTTCGATATGTTATGAAAAATGTATATAGGCATCTTACATTGAAATGTTTTAGGCTTCATTTTGAAGGGCTTAAATGAGTTTGCACTAATGCTACATTTACTTGCAAATCATTCTTTTAAACTGTCTGTCTATATTACAAAATGCAACATTGGCCATACTTGAATTTATTTCCTTCCTTCCCCTTTCTTCTATCCGCCTCAAATCTCTTCCCCATTTTCTTGCACATTCCTTCCTTTCAACCTCATCTGTTTTCCTTGAAGCCCTCTTGACTGGCCTCCCCTCCCTTAGCCCCCAACCACATCTTTGCATATGATTATGTAGACTGCTCCAAATGAGATGCTTACTGCGCTTAATGGCTATGGCCACAACTATGTCTCTGCATATCAAAAAGTCTTACCCAGCTTTAACATGACCTTGAATCGATCAATTTCTTGGACTGCTTTACATTTATTCGCAAATTACTGTTTCACAACGAATGAAAAGGGTTGAGGAAAATATTTAGAAAAGCAAAATTGGTATTTTAGGAGGGATTCTGAAACGTGATGAGGACTGCAAAGTTTGAGGAGCCAATCTCTTAACTTCGTTACTACTTCTGTTGCCTCCTCAAAAGATGTTTTGCATAAGCTTGGCCGAGAAGACTTGCGTTAGATGAGAAATCTGGGTTATCTTGAACATTTGAGAATTTTTGAGGCATTCAAATCTACTCTTATTTTCTTTTTAAAAGTTGCATAGAACTCCTGAAAATAAGTGTTTGCCTAACAGGTGAACAACCTTCTGCCACCAATCATCTCTGTTACCTTTCCGGAGGATTCGGATAGGGAAATGCATGGGTCCGATTGTCTTGTCTGTTTGTCTGCACAAGAACTTTCGTGTTTTCTCGGCAACCGCTGCCAGATTGAAGACAAATTTTGCCATTTGTGGCAACTACTCCATGTCGAATGTTGCAATGGATAATTAGGACGTTTCATATGTCACGTGGCTTATGGCAGACATATTGGAAAAACTTTGGGACCTCTGTATCTCTGAAACCGCAACAAGGAAAATTTGAAAACTTGGCACAAAGCGACTCTCATGGGGAATGATGCTGATGATTTTTTTTTGACTCATTGGTGCCCTTATTATGACGTCATTGTATATTGATAGAACCCACATTCTGATCAGTATGGAAATTTTTGAGGTCCATCGAGGGATACAAATTGCCCACAGAAAAAAAAAAATCATGGACTCATCGGTCACGTGATCGGCAGCAATTGTTTTTCTTTTTTTTAAATCCTTCAAAATCTTCTCTGAAATGGCTGAAAAGGATCGAGGCGAAAACTTTATAATATTTCTTTTAATATGTAGATCCATGAGAAAAGTCACATGACGTCATAAGTTGCGTGGGTTTCAGCCATGTGGATTTACCTGAAAACCTATAAAAATGCACCACTCAAGTCCTGGCAAGGAATTTGCAATCTCCGATGCTTTTTTCTTGTTTTAATTTGCAGATGGAATTATACCATTAGTAGCATTGTTGAACTACAGTGATACCAAAAATCTGTTTCACAAGCACACCATATATGTAAAAAAATAAATAAGGAAGACTAGGTTCTTTCACCTTTTCCTGTGTCTCGCCCTCACTGGAAACGAGCCAATTCGCGATATGTCACTTAAAACATGACTGTTGCCTGCTGTTATAAACCCATATCAGTGAAAATATTGCTTCCACTCGTTTTAATATCTTCATGTGGTTGCAAAAAAAACTGTGAAGAGAATCGGTTGAAGACATTACCACATGTTGAATGGAATTTGCGTAACTCCACGCTGTAAGAAAATTGAGGGGTAATTTATATCCATTTAATGAAGTACAAGTTTATTTGCTATTATTCATGTTTGGGGTCTTTTTCCCCCATTCTTAGGGTAGGTATAATAAACCTTATTTTCAGGTATTTTAAAATATTTGCTACAGTCACATTAAATGTTTGCAATTACTCTGGATTTCTAGAGGCTGTTCGTCTTGCTCTTCCCTCTAAGGGCTTCAATCAAATAGTTATTGTCCAGCCCTCGTCTTTCCCCAATGCTGTCCTGTTTTATCCTTATTACCCCCCATTAACATTTCCTCACCAACTGTATTTGGCTAGTTGTCATTCTTCCCCATCCCTTCCTCTTCTGCTTCATTTATCCCTTGGAATTTGTCCCAATGTGGTGTTCCTTGCTCTTCATTGAGCCTCACTTTCTGTAAAGAACACAGGAAAACCATTTTATGTTTTTTGCTGTTATTTTGGCAATGAGATTTGCCATGTTTTTCATTACGTTAATCAAAAATACTTCCCACCCACCCAATGCCATGCTATGAATGTCTGCCTGTCTTTATCTTCTTGTATCGACTGTGGTTCAATCTACTCCACTTCCCCATTTGTTATTTCTATTCTAAGGAATAACCATTGATATATAACCTCGAGAAATAAAAGTGAGTTGTCACAACCTGTTGAGCGTAAATAACTCTTCCATACTTAACCTGTTCGTGTGGCAGGAAGAAATTAATGAAGCTATGAATGTTTCATCAAAAACATTTTTGCACCACGCTTATTTTTGTGGAGAACTCTGTTTATTATTGTTACAAAATGGGCTTGAGGGTTAATGGAACCATTAGTTATTTCATCGCCCACTTTTGGAAAAGGAGATCCTGCAATACTCAGATTAGCGTTCGTGCCTGGATTTGTGGTGTGCTTGCACAGTGAGAACGGTATTCCACCCCACCCCCCCCCCCCCCAATAACCGCATGCCTGCGCTTCTTTTGTTGGTTATCTTGGCAGAGAGGGGGCCACCTCTTCGTGTGCATTGAAATGGCGTGACTGACACTGCGAGGGTGTTGTGCATAGAGTTGGCAAGTTGCCTGTGGGTCTGCAACCCACCCCGTAACACCCACCAACTCTTGATAGGCGGTGTCGATTAGGTGGCACATCGAGTTTCTCGCTTCCTGCCCCCTGCGCTAACTGAACCATGCCATGCCTTTCCTGTGCTGCAGAGAAGTACCCCCTCCATTCTGCCTCCATAGCTTCTTATCTTTCTTTACACCACCCCCATATCCCAACACCTTTCATCTCATGTGCGTGTGTAAGATTAGAATCTAAGATGTTGGCATTGAGCCCATAATTGTCTCTCAATATCGTGTTGCCATTTCCTGTCCTTTCACTGTTGCCTGCACCATCCCATTTATGCTATACAGTACCATTAAATGCCCAGTATTTTTGAAAAACTGTTGTGGTGTTTTTGGGTCCACAATCCTGCACCTCTTGCCAAATAAATTATCGATGAAATACAAGTGCCCCCATGGTTTTGGCACCTGGAATTAAATAAGTCTAACCCCCTTCCAGCTGCATGTTGTATGGCAAGTGTATTGCCTCTGTGCACAGCTCATTCTGAGTGTCTACTCCGAACAGGTCACAGTTCACCATTAGGGAGACCGAGTCCTGTTATGTGGTGTCAGGAGTGGTAAATTTACTCCGTTAGTGGTTCGAAGTGGTATCGTCGTCCCAGTAAATTCATTTTTGTTTGGGTCAGAAAGAAAATTTAAAATTCAAAATTGAATGACTTGGATCTTAATTCATTTTTTATTAGGTGAGGGGATTTTTTAACATTTTATTTTGTTGAAATGAAAGCAATGGAGACACTTCATCTCCAAATGTTGAGCGGTTGTACCAGGCTGATCCACCAGCTGTCGAGTTGGACGTCAGGGGTGTTACAATCACTGTTGCTTACCCTCCAATCAACTAGTGGTCCACCTTCATTTGTGGAAACAGGCTGCAGTGAACCAGTTGAAATTGGGTAAAGCTCCTGGGATTTGTGGTATCCATGCTGAACTTCTCAAGACTGGTGGAAATGCTGCACTCGTGTCGTTGCATGCAGTTCTGTG
>CM068963.1:88829417-88864342 GCA_035128595.1 Eptatretus atami | reverse complement strand
CAGTGCCTGCAAACGCAGGCACATCCAACTGACTGGAAGAGGGGCCTTGTTGTCCCTCTCTGGAAAGGAAGGGTGATCGCCCAAGACTGCAACAACTACCAGGGTGATGCTGCCCCTCAAGTGCGGGCAAGGTCTTTTGCTTGTTAATTTGATGGGGTTCGCCACCATCTGCTTGAGCACCAGCGCCAAAGCAGTCAGGCTTTACACCAAAAGGGTCAATGCTTGACCGTGTATATCCTTGCTCTTCGGCGTCCTTACCGAACGTAGACGAGGAGTTCGGCACGGGCTGCTCGCAGCCAAGTGATCTATGTAAAGCGTTTGATTCAGTGAATCAAACGCCCTCTGCGAGGATTCTTGGTCTTCGTGGGTCCACAACTGATCGATCTGATGTCTGAACTCTACTCTGGTGTGAGAGTGCTGTGAGATGTGGTGGTGCCATCTCTGCTTATTTCCAGTGTTACTGGAGTTCGTCAGGGGTGTGTACTGGCCCCAAACACTTTCAGCACTTGTATGGACTGGATTCTGGGCGGAATGTCGGAGAGATTCAGCTGTGTAGTCCAGGAGCAATACCCAGGTCAACATGGATGACGTAGCCCATACAGTACTTATTTGTCTTGTCCTTTTTTTTTCAGATGAAAAATACCTTAGCACCTTCTGCTTTGTGTAGCATGATGGATAAGTAATTTGCAAATGGAAACTACCAAGTGGAGTGACAATTGATGCATTCATAAAAAAATGTATGTGTTTTACTATAAGTGGTACCATGGTGGTTAATATATTGTCGGCTGGGTGGAAATTCGCAAACTACCATAAAGGCCTAGACAGTATATCGATAAGTTCATGTTATTAGCCACACCTGTTTGTTTAGAGGGAATATGTGTGATTCAATTTTAAATTATACAAATTTCATAATTTTTATCATGATTCAAACATCAAAATGTAAATCCATTATTACAATGCTCGGGCTGTGACGCTTTGAGTTAGCATTTTTCTATCTCTTCGTTATTTGGACCATTAAGCCGCCACCAAACTCAAACACCACACGTTCGCTCTTACTTCCACAAAACTCCATTCCGCCAAACATTGCTTCACCCCATTCCCAAACGACGCCCGCCAAACAACCAAAACCTCCACAGCATCCCCCCACCACCTTCGCCTGTCTCCTTCCACAACCATCAACCACACCACCAGTCACACCAACGTCGTCTGTTCAGGGCCGTTCGGCTAATTGAGGCCGAACCGTTCGAGCCGCAGGTACGAATGCGTTCCTTTCAGGAGAGGAAAACGGATTCAGAAGGCTTCACGCCCCTTTTCTTTCCACCAATGACATGAGCATCGGGTGGCATGGCCCTGCCTCGACCCGCTGTGAATGCGTTCCTTTTAGGAGAGAAACGGATCAGGAAGGCTTTCACGCCCCTTTTCTTCCATTCCAATGACCTGAGCAGCGGGTGGCATTGGCCCCGCCTCCGAACCCGGTGAATGCGTTTCCTTTTAGGAGGAAAACGGGATCAGGAAGGCTTTCCGCCCCTTTTCATCCATCCAATGACTGAGCAATCGGGTGGCGTGGCCCCGCCTCCAAGCGTGTTTTGATCCTGCGAATCTTGCATACAGGCTCCTCCCCCGGTCTATAAAGACGCGAGCACAACGCAGCTCGTGTGTGTGTCCAGGAAGGAGTGTGAGAAGGTGTCCAGCTCGTGTTGTGTCCAGGAAGTAGTGTGAAGAACGTGTCCCAGAAAGGTGTCCAGTCGTGTGTGCAGAAAGTGGCGGCCAGTCGGTGGCGTCGGAAGTCTGAGTGTGTTGTGTTTGCGGGATCGGACTGGCGAGTGGACGGAGTTCGGAGTGGAGGTCAAGGGACGGAGTCGCGGAGTGGAGCAGGGACGCAGAGGGAGGGCTCAGGGGCGAGAGTTCGCCGGAGTCAGGTGCGGTCCACTGGGACCCCAGCTAGCGGGCGAGCGTCCGCCATTCCCCTCTCCCGACCCTGAGCATAACCATCCCCCCCCCCACCGCGCTTGAGATAGCGCGCGTAACCCCGTCCGTTCCCCAACCCAACCGTGGTTGCCTGTGCGGACCGCACGCCTGGAGGAGCTCACCGCCATACATGGGCCGGAGTCAGGCGTCTATGGGACAGTCGCGGCTCGCCCGCCATCAGGGCACGGGTGCTGTAAGACCCCTTCGCAGGTCTCGTTGGACCTGGCCGATCACCAGGTCACACGTTTCATTTGTCCACGGACCTGCTGCCTCCTCCTGATGGAGGGGTGGCTTTCGTTTTCTTTGCTTTTGTTAAATGTATGATGTGGCGCCAGTCTGTGTAAATAAACCTGTATAAGTGTGCTGTAAATAATTGCCCTTTTATTCGGTTGTTAGCTCGTGCGTACTTTTATTGTTTAACTGTTGTATGTTGCATTACTGCATGGCTGTGAATAGCTGCATGTGCCTGTGTGTGTGTAATAAAGTATTTTGTCAAATTGTTTCCCGTTTCGTTGCGTCCTTTGCTCCCGTTGAAAGTTCCATCTTGCATCACGTAAGGGATTGGTAGTGGGTGTGAAACACCCGATAAGTAATCTGAACCGCTCGATGGTCGACGATAACTCCGCTTGGTTATCCTGCAGCACGGAACGAGCCGCTTAAGCGGTTCGTGTCCGGAAGTCAACCTTTGCGGCGAGTACGATCGCCACTCGCGCAGGTATTAGGTAGGTCGAATTTGGGAGCAACCCTATCCTGCGCAGTGTGGGCAATTGGCACGATCGTGGTGAGTTAAACCCACCCGTGACTGGCTCCTGGCGGTGTAGTTTCCCATGAGGGTCACGAACTGGAAATTGTCCGTTCCGCGTGGGCGGACGCGTCGCGATTCGAGTTACGTGGCTGATTCGCACGCCGGCACGGGCCTTAAATTCGTAACATTGTTGTACGGAGTGTGGGATTTCAAATCCACCCTCGCTTCTCCAACTAAATTTTACGGGGGATCGCATCAGGGGGTGTGTGAAGCAACCCCCCGTTCCCCCCAATTACTGAGCGAGCCAAATGTAATCCCAGGAAAATAGATGGAGTTTCAAGGCGAGCGGGAAAGCCGGGGGGTATTGAATGGACTTAGAAATGTTAGGAATCCATGGTCCAGGACGAATCCTCGAACAGACGAAATGACGTGCAGTTTTGGACTATTCCCCGCAAATAAAGCAGAGCTCGAGGGCGCAGTTGCTGGGGTGGCGGACGAACGCCCCCCACGTGCGAATTCGCCACGGATCGGACGATGGAAATGTTTGAGCATTGATGAGCAAAATGGAAACGAACACAAATGAAATAAAAAACAAATGCGTGCAGGATGAATAACAAATGAATTCGAATATGCAACAAATGAAAAAAGAGATAAAGGAAGAATTGAAGAAAGAAATAAAACACATGGAGGCAAAACGCAAAACACTGCGGGGTGAGATGCAGCAAATGCGGACCGAGCCTGCAGGCGGGCTATGAAGGCCAATAGCGTGCAGTGCAACGCGGACAACGGCCGCATAATTGGCGCGCCACGTGCTGGGGCGAACGAGTGAGGGGAGTGCACGGCTGTAAAGCCCGCAATGGGGGCGGTGAGGACAAAGTAATTGGGGGGGACGGTGTTGGCGAGAAGCTAAGGTGACGGAGAGAAAGTGACGGTGACACAGAGGGAAAAAACGTGAAGTGGGGTGACTGCGACGGTGAGACGAGGACCGAGGTGAACGACGAAGGAAATAGAATAACAGAGACAGGAAGGGAGACGCAGGAGATAAATAAATAATAGTGCGATTACAAGGGAGTATCGTAATGGTGAAGAGGTGACAGTTGGCAGAGACACGGGAGATAGAGGGTGAATGGAAGGGGTTAAAAACGACACACACACATTGAGGTAGTGGAGGACCATGAGGACGAGCTCGCGGAACGTGTGACCCGTTGATGAAAGGCAGCTGGATAGCCGGTCCTTCGGGAACGGAGTTGGAGACGCTATTCCCTTGAAGCGAGGTAGTTCACGACAGGTGCGGTTCGGTCGTGTCAGCGAGGTAGAGGAGCGACTGCTGCGAACAGGTGCACACAAGCTTGGGGGTATGGAGGCCCGGGAACCCTTGGGGGACACGAGTTCCCAGTGTGATTGTCCCGGTGTTGTGGGAAAGTGTGGGGCTGCTAAGAGCATGTGTGATGAACCCGTTTGGATGAGACCCCGGGTATGAGTGACACCCCATGTGGGAGTGAAACCCCGCTGTGTGAGTGGTGTGATGGCAAGGTGGCGAAGTGCGTGCTCCCAGCACACCTTGTTTGGAAGGAGCCACTGTGCCCAAGTGCGATAGGCCGTGTGTGAGTGGAACCACGTGTGCAAGGGAAATGGCATGCGTGAGTGAACGGCCGAGATGCAAGGCGGACCGTGTGTGTGAGAGAGCGTATGCATATGCAAGGGAGAGACGGTCGGCATGCGGAGCACGCGGCCGTGTCTCCCGGTGTGAATGTTAATGGAGTGGTGTATGAGCGTCCTGACACGCAGGTGTGCGTGGGTCGAATGGAGACGACGACGGCGACGAGTGTTAAGGACAAAGCCGAGTAGCGCCGTAGTTGCATTGGGGGACCGCGCCGGGTTTACCAGCAGCGAAGCGCGAGGGTTCGGGCCGTTGCAGTGCACGGAGGCCGCCACTATGTGCGCGCTTGCGAGGTGAAACCCGTCCGGAACGCCAGCGTGTGGATGTTGCCGAGCCTGCGGACGGACAAAGGGTAGGCTGGATAAACGGATTTGGACCGGATGGGTTCTCCACGCGAGCGTGTGTTAAGCTCCACGGGCAGAGCACGTGTTCGCGTGGGGAACCCCTCAGACCGTGAGGCTTGTTTTTTTTTATGCGCAGGGTGACGTCATGGCTGCACGTGGGGTTGCGAATCCGGCAGGAGGGGATATCCCTGCCGGATGGTACCGTCAAGAGGGCGACGAGATACAAGGTGCGTGAACAGCTGCCATGACGTCACGGGCAAGGAGCGCAGGTTGCGAGTTTGCCACGCTGGTGCTGCGCTTGTGAAAAAAAATAAATGGAGGAGCAAAGCAGGCCTCGCTTTCGGACCCGTGAACAGGATTCCCGAGGCAGGGGTGAAAGACCCCCTGGTCCTGGGCACAGGATGACAAAATAGTTAGGGGAAAGGGGGGTTTTAGCTAGTTAGACCGGTCTCATGGGCGGCAGGGGTAAGTCCTCAGGGCCCGTTGGAAGATTAGTTTGGAGGATTTTAGGTGAGATTTAGGATGGGGAAATGATTTTTGGAGGATTTTGAGGACAATGACAGACTTGTGGATGTGTTGTAGTGGACGTAGTTTAGCTACGTCGTTAAACGCGAACGTCTTATATTGTAAGGACGGACGTTGACGGAGCACAAGTTGTTAGGGATTTACGTGAGCAGGGTGGGCAGACAGCGGAATGGTGAGTTGAGAAGTGCTTGGAAGGAAAATGTTACTTCGTGAGGGTGAGGCCAGCGGGTCAGTGAATGAGTGATTGTGGAATGCATGGTGCGATGAAAAAAAAAGTTTTTGATTTTGGGGAGAGGTGGGAATTCCCACACCAAGGGACCCTGGGGTCAGTGATAATGTGGTTAGGGGGTTAGTAAATTGACAAAATTGAAGTCGTTTTGTTGTTGGTGGGAATGTAGGCTTCGCATACCGTTGAGGGGTGCAGGAGCCCTGTTGACTTTTGCTGGGAGCTGTGGCTGCAACGGTGAGTTTATCGCTGAGTGGGTCCCCGGCACCGGGCTAGGTCGGCCGCGGTAGGCCAAGTGTGCCATGGGGGCCGGGATAGTGTAGTGCGGCACGGCGTGCGCCCGCATTGATGCGAGGGCCCGGGGCGCATTAGCGTAGGTGGGTCAGTGCATTGGGCACGGGCACCCAGGGAAAGGGGGCCCAGGCGCCAGCCTGCTACGTGAGCGTTTCAGGGGAGTCGCAGGAGGGCACTCCCGGTATGTGGAGTGCGTAGGCTCGGAGGCAGTGTAGTGCCGGGGGTGCCATCGTGTGGGGAAGCGGCAGAGGGTAGTTCCTGCCAAGGGAGCCACGCGTCCCAGCCATGAGACCGTGTGAGGCACGGGAAGAAAATTGGAGGGCATGGCCTGGAATTTGCGAGGACACCAACACACGGCGACCGGGAATCTTGGCTTGTTAGAACAATAGTTAAGACGAGAGGCGCTTGTTGAAAGCCTGGGTAGTTCAAAAGTTAAATGATAGGGTAGAATAGGAAGATGTTTCCTCCGCACCATCCATCCCTTCGCTCTCGTTGTGGGCCGGATGGACCCCACTTTGGGTTAAAAGATCGCTGAACTTCGAGGGGCCATCTGAGGCTTGAGTTGGGCCTCGCACAGGACGCTAGTCTCCCTCATTCCCCTCCAGGAACGGGAACGTAGGGGTTGGGAGTAGGTAGGAGGACAGGTAGGTTAGCCCCCTGAACAGGACGTAAAGGGGTTAGGGAGGACGCAGTTATAGAGGGCGGAAGTAAAAATAAAAATAAAAATAGGTGGGGCTAAATTGAGTGTTGGACAAATTAAGGGGGGGGGTAGGACAGAGACAGGCAAAGGCGGATAGGTTGGAGGGAGACAGTAGTAGCTCCGAGCCCGCCTTGCGAGTGACAGCACCACCGAACTCCCTCACTGACGTCCATTTCAAGGCAACGAGGCTTGCAACATCATCGGCTGGCTGTTACTTCAAGGCCTGTGCGGCCACTTCATCGGCTGGCTGTTGCTGCAAGGCCTGTGCCGCCGATCGTCTGTCGGCTGACTGTTACTGCAGGTCCTGTGCCATTCGGATCTCTGCCGGCTGTTTTTACTTTACAAGGCCTGTGCCGGTCAGCTCACTGCGGCTGTTTTTGCCTTGGCCGTGCCTACTGCCCATTGTCCACCAGCCCCGTTCTTTGCATTTCCCCACCCTTTTGTTCATTGCCTGTGCGGCCAGGACGATCGCGCAGTTACGAGGACTGCCCTGTGGAACTACCAAACACGGCCTGCAGTGGCGGCCGTGCACCGTTATGTTTGCGGTCCATCCTTCATCCATTCATCCGTTGTGTTTCATGCGTGTGCCACTTGAGCTGGCAACGGGAGGACGCGTTTGCGAGCTCCATGCGCGTTGCGTTCATTGCGTGTGCCACTTGAGCTGGCACGCGAGACTGCGTTTGTTGCAGCCCATGCACCTTGTGGTTCACTGCGTTTCATTCAAAGGGGAGGCCTTGGACGCAGTGAAGCAGCCGGGCCACGTTCCCTGTCACCTGCATTGCATGAGCCAGAGACTGCGTGTGGAGCAGCCTGGCTCCCTGCTAAAACATTTCTCTTTGCAGAGTCCATTGATCCTTGGGCCATGTTTAGTGTAAAGATTTGTAAGTTAAGATGTACTGTACAAATGAGTGCGCCCCGGCATGCAAGTCTTTTAGCGCGCAATTTATTTAAGTCGTCTGTATGAGTGTAGTTTGTTTCGTTAGTTACTCAGCCCGTAGGTTATTTATTTTGGGGACACGAATCACTGAATGTCGCACTCAGGATCCGAAGGTAAAAACGTATTAGGGAGATACACATGATGGCCACACCAAAAATCGACGACTCGGGACAGTCATGTAAAAGGGGAGGGGGTAGTTGTTACGGCTGTGGAAATTCGCAATTACACCATAAAGGGTCCTTAGATCCAGATTATATCGATAAGTTAATGTGTAGTTAGCCCACACTTTGTTGTTTAGAGGAATATGTGTGATTCATCCGGGCTGCGACGCTTTGAGTTAAGCCATTTTTCTTTCTCTATCGTTATTTTGGACCATTAAGCCGCCACCAACTCAAACACCACCACCTTCGCCTCTTACCTCCACAACTCCATCCCGCAACATCGCTTCACGCCATTCCCAAACGACGCCGCCAACAACAAACCACCACTAGCAAACCCCCCACCACCTTCGCCTTTCTCCTTCCACAACCATCAAAACACACCACCAGTCAACACCAAACGTCGTGCTGTCCAGGGCCCCGTCGGTAATTGATGCCGAACGCGTCGAGCCCGTGACGATGCGTTCCCGTTCAGAGAGGAAAAACGGATCAGAAGGCTTCACGCCCCTTTTTCTTCCATCCAATGACGAGCATCGGGTGGCATGGCCCCGCCTCCGAACCCGCTGTGAATGCTGTTCCTTTTAGGAGAGGAAAACGGATTCAGCGAAGGCTTCAACGCCCCTTTTCTTCCATCCAATGACTGGCATATCGGGTGGCATGGCCCCACCTCCAAGCACGTTTTGATCCGCGGCAATCTGCATACAGGCTCCTTCCCCCGGTCTATAAAACGCGAGCACAACGCAGCTCGTGTGTGTGGTCCAGGAAGGAGTGTGAAGAAACGTGTCCAGAAAGTGTCCAGCTCATGTGTGTCCAGGATAGGAGTGTGAAGAAACGTGTTCCAGCTCGTGTGTGTCCAGGAGGAAGTTGAAGAAACGTGTGCAGAAAGTTGGCGCCAGTCGGTGGAGTCGTTGAAGCTGAGGCCGTGGTTTTTGCGGGAATCGGACGGCGAGGTGACGGTGTTCGGAGTGGAGGTCAAGGAACGGGTCGCGGAGTGGAGCACGGGACGCAGCAGGAGGGCTCAGGGCGAGAGTTCGCCGGAGTCAGGTGCGTCCCGGGACCCCGCTAGCGGGGCGAGCATCCGCCATTTCCCCTCTCCCGACCCGAAGATCAAACATCCCCCCCCCCCCCCATCCGCGCTGAGATAGCGCCGGTAACCCCGTCCGTTCCCCAACCTAACCGTGGGTGCCTGCGCGGACCACGCCTGGAGGAGCTCACCGACCATACCAGGGGCACGGAGTCAAGCGCGTTACGCGGACATCGTGCTACGTCCGCCATCGCGCCACGAGGGCGCGGGGTAAGACCCCTTCGGTCTCTTGGACCTGGCCGATCACCCAGGCTCACACGTTCATTTGGTCCACGGAACCTGTCTGCCTCCTTGCCATATGAGGGTGCTTTCGTTTTCTTTGCTTTTTGTGTAAATGTATGTTGTGGTGCAGTCTTGTAAGTAAACCCTGTATAAGATGTGCTGTAAATTTAATTGCCTTTTATTCGGTTGTAGCTCTGCGTTAGTTTATTGTTTCACTTGTTGTACGTTTTGGCTTACTGTATGGCTTTGATACGTGCTTGTCTGTGTGTGTGTAATAAGTATTTGTCAAATGTTTCCCGTTTCGTTTGCGTCCTTCCTCCGTGAAAGTTCCTCTTGCATCACGTAAGGGATTGGTAGTGTTTGCAAACACCCGATAAGTAAATCTGAACCGTCGAGGTCGGATGATAACTTCCGCTCGTTATCCCTGAGCACGGAACGAGCCGCTAAGCGGTTCGTATCGGAATGTCGACCTGCGGCGAGGTACGATCGCCCTGTCGACCACTCGCGCAGTGTATTAGGCTAGGTCGAATGTGAGCAACCCTATCCTGCGCAGTGTGGGCAATTGCACGATGTGGTGAGGTTAAACCCCCACCCGTGACTGGCTCCTGCAGTAGTTCCAGGAGTGTCACGACTGAATTGTCCGTTTCCGGTGGGCAACGCGTTCGCGATTCGAGTTACGTGGCCGATCGCAACGGCCGACGGGCCGAAATTCGTAACAATATCATAAAATAATGCATGAACCAAAAACACCATTTCCAATGATTTTCCAACCACAACCTATATTCATTCTGTGCACTTCAACCAGAAAACAACTTGTATGACAATTATTCATGAGTGGTTAATTGTACTAAAGTTGGCATTTATCCTCCTGAAATATTATATTGCATGATCTTATATCCTCTTTTTATATTATGTTATGATAATCTGTAAAATGTATTGCCTATACAGTGAAACCTATCGAGAGGTCCCTCTCATGAGCACCACTTCTTCCTGAAAGGCCACCTAATTTGGCTCTACTGGCCACTTTACCCATGAAAAAAGACTGCTCTGAGAGATCAACCCCTTCTGTGAAGTCAGTCTTTTGTGAACTTTGCGATGACTTTCTCAAAGAAGTTTCACAATATTAATAATTTGTTATTGTAAGATAGTAAATAATGTGGTCAATCAATGTTGTCTTGATCAATTCCACAGACCAGGATTGTGAAAAAGACCAGATATGATAAGAAGGATTCGATCAAAGAGCAGACACGTTTGAAACGGGGATCATCCTCATCATTGGAAATAAAAATTGCTGGAGAAACACACCAATACCAGCCCAGTGGAACAAATTCATGAGTTAATCCTGTCAATAAGCCAACCTTACAAATTTCTTGTGAGAGTGAACTAACACATGTACTGCAATTACCACCAGAAAGTTAGTTTGTTTCTATGCTGAGGATTCTGTGATCCACTGAAGGGTTGTAAGGCTCACATTTGGTCATTCTGCATGGTCTAGATGAGCTGCACTCTGATCATGAAGATGGCTGATACACGCATGATGATGGCATGCCTTTCGCCTCTCAGATCATGATAGAGTGCGTTATTACAATCACCAGATACAGATTGTGCAGTATTAAGTGACCTACTTCTTTTCATCCATTGGCATTGTCCTGAACTGTGGTTCAGAAACTGGTACAAAAGACAAGCTACGCTACTTGCAATACATACAATAGCAAAATCATCTTGCGTCCATCCATGTGTGCTGCTCTTCCTGGATTTCACGCATTGACTGGATGTGACAGCCCAGGGCTTCTCTGGATGGCAAGAAAAAAGGATTTAATTTGCCTCAAGGCATCTGATGAGCATCAACAATGTTTGTCTCTACTTGGAGAGAATCTCAATATCTGTCATTCATTGTGTCAAGCTTCATGTGAAAAGTGTTTGTGCACTCTATTCAAAAAATGGGTTACAGTACAGCTGATGATACTAGATTATTTCCTATTCTGCCAAAAGCAGAAACAAAAATGTAACTTGCTACCCAACATCAAACAGTCTTGGGCATCAATATAGAGGGCCAATTGTCAAGCATATATTTGGAAGAATCACTCTGGCCATTCAGAACTGCCATCACCTTGCTGGACATGGTTGGAGCTTGGCAGTGGCATACTAAAAACCACTTCTTCATTGTCAAAAGCACCTGCACCAACTGCCACAATTCTAGAGCCTTCATGTCATGCAAATGCAATAGTCTGCATGTAGGCGGAATGACTTGTGCCATGCAAAAGCAAATGGCTTAATCTGTATAGAAGCTTGTTTTTGTATGGCCGATAACAATGTTGAAAACCTCCAAACCCAAGTATATTCCACTGATGATTTCTGACACTGCCATGATAATTGTTGAGCCAAAACCAGAAATTCTGTGAGTCTCATGGGATTGACTTTGATTTTTTATTCAAAACCTCTACCCTGAGCTGTTCCACGTTCCAATCTCCCATTCTATGGATAACTGAAAATGTTTCATATTATATATATTATATATAATATATATATATATATATATATATATATATATATATATATTACACCTCGTAGTGGCGTGCGCCTGTAATCGGCTACTCGGAGGCTTAGGTTTGGAGATCGCTTGAGACCGGGAGTGCTCTGCCTGGCCACGCTATGGAGAGGGTATAGGGCAGCCGGAAATCATGGCGAACCCAATTCCTTATCCTGTGTCGTAGAGGCGACCAGGGGTATGTGTCATGAAGGCATCCGGCGTAAAGCCTGTGCCAAATCAGTATGCGATCATAACGGATGATCCGCTTGTTGCCGACCCCTAACGGAAGCAGCCGAAAGAAGAAAACAGGCAACATATATATATATATATAATTCATGCAAACTTATCTAATAACTAAGAACAATAACTTGTATTCATATAGCAATTGGAATCTTTTTTATGCACAGTCTCAGGAGGATAAAATAAAAGAGGATCCAATTTTGATTACTGTTGCGCATCTGTGATGTATCCCAAAAATAACTTTGGTAACCCTGTTTTCTAGTTGATTTGGACAATAACAAATTTTTGTAGAGCCATTTGAAAATGTGTTAAAATCAGTTTTTGCTAATAACTGATAATATATTAGCCATTTCTGGCATCCTAAACATACACTAAAACACTAGAAATCTAAAACTTTGTTTCACAAAACAAGTTAAATTGCAACCTCCCCTGGTGTGTTTCCACCCTCACAGCCAAATTACATTTTACCACAACCAGGACTACAACATGCCTGGATATGTTCCTTAGTTGTCCCAAAGCTGGAACAAGAGTGAAAACAAATAAGGTGACTAGATGGGCTATCTTTCAATATTTCTAGGCTTGTATGAGATTGCTCCTGGACTAAGTGGGATGGCATTCATTTTGGAATGTCGGGAGCGACTAAAGTCTGAAGTCTTCAGGTCCTTTGCTGCTTCCAGTCTGCTTATGGATGTGAGACTTGGACTCTGACAGGATCTGAAATGGGAGACTTAATGTTCCTTTGTACCAGGTCTCTTCGGAGAATCCTTGGCTATTGCTGGCGGAGTTTGTGTCCAACGAGCAGTTGCTGAGAGAGACTCAATGAGATTTGTTACCTGCATTAGTCCGTTTGGCGTCAGCTGCCGGCTGTTGGACATGTGACTCGTTTTCCTTGTGCTGATCCTGCTCACCAGATTCTCTCAGCGAGGGAGTCTCGTGGTTCGAGGAGGCCCAATGGGCCAACACGTGCCTCGTGTTTGCAGCGGTGATCGGCATCTCAAATGGGATGGGGCCAAGCATCTGCCTGGGGGATGGGCCAGACGGAGGCCCCTGGAGTACTGGCAGAAATGGATGCAGCGACGCGCTGCTTTCTGGCGCCTAACTTCCCATACCTGACCTGACTGACTAGTTCTGATTGACCAGCTGGTACGTAGTCTGACGGAGTTTCTGTGACCACCTTTTTAAAGGATAGTCTGACTAGTCCGGCGCCAGCTGTGACACCTTTTTTAGATAGTCTGACTAAGTTCTGTGACCACCTATCTCAAATTTAAGAGCCAGGCTCAGGACATAAAGCAAGGAATTGACAAATGGGAATGAAGGAAAGAGAAGAGGAAACAAAATCCAAGTTTCATCGGTCTTAATCATATCATGTTTTTGGCTGAAAATAGTTTTTCATTTGTGAAATTGGAATGTTTCAGATGCGCTAAGATAGTTTTTAACATGACCTTGCTTAATTGGAAGATCAGCTCCAAATTTACGATCACCGCTATTTGATTCTGACAAGATTGGCTGCTATGCAACGAGCAGCATTTTGTTGACTTTATTCCCGTTCAGATGATTGAAACAAATGCCTCATCCTGAAGCTAACTGCTAATTGTGACATTTACATTGGTCCATGCATGGTGACATTGACATTGTCCAATCGTACAAAGTATCTTGATACTGTTATAGATTACAAAGTCACATGGGCAGATCACTGAAAGGCACTTTGGAAAGGGTCAAACAACAAATGCACTTCTTCATGGAAGGGTGAGATCAGGTTTGGGGAGCATGTTGCCCGAAGCAGTGCATCAGTTCTAAAGTTACTGGAGTAAACCGCATTTGCAGTGGTTAGATCATCTATACTATAATGGAGCTAAGTGTTTGTTATCTACTCCGAGACGAAGCCGTCAACGGTCACAAACTCAGCTATTTGACTTCGTACAGACACATTAGCCATCATTTCTGTTCATGAGGATTGCCAGGAGACCCTTTTCTTTAGGGTACTATTTGGTAAACCTTTCATGTACAAAAGGGTTCATGAGCATAGATCATTTATGTTGATAGGACCTTATGATGCTGTTTATATCTTTTTTCAAAAAGCCTGATGTTGGCTTAAGGGTTTAAGGTGGCTGGTTTAAGATCTTAGGGTCTTGAGTTATTGCTGGTGTTTGGCTTAATGATTAGGGTGTGGACTTGGGATCCCAGGTTCCTGAGTTCAAATCTCACTCGGCGTTGAATGATTACCAGGTGTTGAGTCAGCCTGTCATCCTTCAGAGGTCGGCAAAATGAGTGCCACTTGCTGGAGCGCGCACTGCATCAGTCTCACTTCTGTACTTCCAGCAAGATACAACCAGTAGTTGATGCCAACTACAGCTTGGCTGCATACAAAATAATAAATAGAATATCTTTTTCATATGGCTATATTTTAAAGTTTTGTATATATTTGGTACCAAAAGGATGCAAGACCTCAAAGAAAAAATAGTCCTGAAACTATGTGTCAATTTGCGTGGCGTTGCGGAGAAATATCGTCATTTTGATCTCCCCCCCCCCTCCCCCTCTCCCCAAAGCCTGAATAGGTTAAAAGTCTCAACCAAGGAGATGTGTATTAAACTGCAAAGGATAGTTTAACCATAACAAGCATGTAACGTACAGAGAAAATTTGATTTAAACAGAAAATATGTTTGGCTGTGTTGTAACTACAAGGCAAAATGACATACACAGGATAAGAACCATCAATGGATGTGATCAGGGAAAAGACTGAGAAGCCTCCGATGTAGAAAAACTTGTTACTGAAATTATTTGTGTTCACATTCTGTTACTTTTTATGAATCGTGATAATCGATTGGTTTGCATGGCTTTGAGTGGTTGGCGATATTATGTGTAGTGGTTTCTGTGTTCTAGGTTTGTTTATTAGTTCCCTTTTTGGTGTTTAATGGTTGTGTAATGTACACCCTTTTATTGTACTACTTTCATGTATCTGTTGTCTGTTTGTGACTTGCATTAAAAAAAATTTTTTTTTGCATATAGTCAATCGTGGATGAGCGCCTAGAGGAACACTGAATGGATTCAGATGCACCAGAAACAATAGGAAGGCCAGAGAGGGGAGGTTCGGGACTACGACGCCAACAGCAGAGATGAAGGGCAAAATAGAGGCAGCCGTGGAACAAACAATGGGGCATTAGGGGTGGAACAATGGATGATAAGATGGATATGATGACTGCAGAAGCAAACTCTTTCAAGAAGGAAAAAATGGAATTAGAAGAAGATTGTGTGGTGGTGGGGGTGGAGGTTAACCGCAGTGGGAGAAGTCATGGTTTTGAAGGGGTGAACAGCTGTCTTTGAAAGACTTGGAGGAAAGAGTTGAGATTGAAGAGAATGTGGAAGGTTGGTTTCAAACAGGTGGGAAAATAGAGAACGAATGAGTGAGGTGAACAGTGATCTGGATTTTAGGAGTTTCACCAGGAAAGAGGTTGATGGGCGATATCTGTGCCCTGTGGAAACCTGGGTGGGGTGGGTGGTAGGTGGGGTGGAGAAGGCCAAAGGCAAAGAAAGAGCAGTAGGGTGCAAAGACCAGAAAGGAAGTGGTAGAAGAAGACAGAGACTAACCGACCTGTCTACGATGGCGAAGTGATGGCCTTCAAGACTTCAAGATCATTCATCATCCAATGATCTTGAAAGTCTTGGTTTCCATGGCCATCAAACCGAGGCGAAGGTGTGAGGCAGGGTCAAGTGAGATGGGGAAGAGCAGCTACTCAATCAAACTTCAGATGAATGCCTGTCGGTGGACAGGACGTTCACTTGTGCTACATGTTAAAGGAAGGACTTTGTACGTGGCGAGGATGCCCATTTGGTGGCTGACTTTGGAGGCCAACTTTCAACTTATTCAATGAAGTGTTTTAATATTGTGATATTATTTAACTACTTTATTTTTGATGGTTCCGTTTGTGACGCTGTGTTGAAGATTATATGAAAGTCATTCTTAAAATGCAAAACTAAAAATTTACAACATTTCAGCGCGAAATACTTATTTGCTGGATGTCATCACATTACAATATGGTTTAATTGTGGTCCTGCACTGCATGCTTGTGCTCAAAAGTTCTGCTGCGATAGAATACATTGGAAACAAATTTTTTTGGAGCCTATACAAACAAAACCAGAAATGAACACTTGTTATACTTTTGTGACTTTTGGATTTGTTAACAGCCTGGAGCTTGCTTTAGCTGCTTAAACTTCAGTCCGTGGATTTTATCGTCATTAACAAAATCTGAATGATGAAATATGTAAAACGTTTCATACCCTGTGCTGCATTCCAAAAACGTGTTGATTATTCAGGCAATTGGGATACCTCCATGCAATGATCACAGTTCCATATAAATGCGATTAGTCGTCCCACCGTGGGCAATGCTCCAAAAGTTGGCTTGATATCACTCAACTTTCGAATAGCTTGTTTATAAATGGGCCTAATTTATAAATTCAAGCTTTCTTCTGGAGAGGTTTCACAGAATTATTTTTTTATTTATGCAAATCTTGTGCATGTAAATATGGCTAAATAAGTTGCAAAATCATGTGTGTCTAAAACTGCGTCACCAGCTGTGCCCTTCCTTCGATCAGCTTTCTTGCTCACTCTCTGAGCCTCTCCAGCAACTCCATGATGCAGGTGTGCTTCCAGTAACTCACTCCTGGTTAAACTCCCAAATCAGGTTACCTGCACACTCAACTCTTGTTCCCAAATTTCTCCTTTAAGTGGAATCGTTTAGGTTTTGGCTGTTCACTTTCCCTCTAGATCTTTAAGCTTGCAGTCCTGCCACTGTGTCAATCGCCCATACCTACCTACTTCTTGTTACCCCCATTAACCCTGATCTAGCGCAACCCTCTTACTTGCAGGTTTCTGCGTTTTCCTTTCCTCTATTCTTGTTTGTTCATTCCCTTGCTTTATGTCAAACTGTTGCTCCACTGTCAGTCCATACCCTAGTCACCTTGTTCCCCATTAAGTATTGACTTTAAAGAAAACTTAGAGCGAAATCTGTGCGCCATCGGAAATCTTTCCACCTTTAAAGCAAAGTTTGAAAGACAGCAAAAAGGTGCACCAGGATGATCCAGTCAAAGTTTGATTTATAAAATCTTTTTATGTTTTGACCCTGTGCCCTGCTGATCCTAAGTCCCCCTTCTTTCCGAGGCATGAAACCATACGCTCAAAAATCAAAAAAATCATGCATGTTTCCTGCGTCACCCCAATCGGATTGCGATGAGCAGTTTCATTTTTTAAAAAATGTGCCAGTAATTGCATTTTTGAGGGTTCTTGACCTCGCCCAGGGGGGCGGGGCCAAAAATTGATGCTTGCTCTCGTACCTATTCTGCCGCAAAGGTGACAGTTTGGTAAAATTTCTGACAACTATTTAGGAGAGATAGTGTTGATCAAAGATAGACAAATGGAGCAATTACAATATCTCCCCGTTTTTTTTTTTTTTATATATTGTTGTGGTTTCCACCCGCTCAGCGTGCGAGCGACCGCTTTTAGCCAATGGCGGCCGCTCTTCGCCCACCGAACGGGCAAAAACCTAGTCGCAGCTTTCGGATCAACGCCGAATCCAGCTACGGCGTGTGTTTTAATCGCCACAGTAAATCGGCCAATATTCGTCCGCGCGCGGCACAGGGTCCGATGCGAATTGTCGGATTTACCTAATTATGCGTGCAGACAGAATGCCGGGGATTTACACCTCGACGTAGCCTGCCACGAAAACGAGCCGTTCTTAAGCAGCTCGTTCTGTGGAGCGGTGTATTATCGCAAGGCCCCGTCGGACTTGAATCTTATCGGGCTTATTAAGGAACCCACTATATTCGAACTTGAATTATGGCAGTTCAATGAAGGGAGAGACGCACGAGCAGGTCAACATTCACACAAGGACATTTATTTATTATAGCACGTATGCAGGATGCACGTATACAATGAGCGAGGCAAACACGCCCTGCCAATTATCAAGGCAACAAAAGCAATGCACAATCAACAAAAAGCCACGACAAGAAGAAACTACACCTTGCTAATATTTCGACACACATGCACTTAAACAGTTTACTACGTTAACAGACTCTGCGGCCACAACATTCATTCAAAAGAAAACCCCAGGAAAAGCAGGGTAGGACTGGACCTCTTGGGTCTTATAAATTCACGGAGATGTGGAGACTGCAGGAACTCCGAGAGACCGGGGCTGGTTACCGTCCCTTCGTGGTGAACTCGCTGGGCCTCCTCGACGTCCGTCCACCCGCAGGCTGGCGTGACCGCGGCTCGGCCCAGGCCTCGTCGTTGCGCCCAGTCGAATCGGGCCATAGTCGACAACGGACTCAGCAGGAACGAACGGCCTTTGCTCTTTTAAGAGTTTGATGCTCTCTTAAGAGCCGCCCATTCCTCAGCGTCCGTTCGGACTCTCCTGGGGCCGATCACCTCGCCCAGACCGTTTGCCGCTGGTTTGGCGACTCCTCTCCGTGCGCTCCGCGACCCACAGTTCGGCATGGCACGGCAGGCTGCGCTCCAGCTCCGCTACGACCGATCCGACTGCCTGCTCGCCACGCGACTCCTCACAGGCCGCAGACGACTCTCCACCGACTCTTCAACGAGCTCCACGGTGGAACCCAGGACTTCTTCATCCACTGACTCCAGATTTCAACTGCCACTCGACTTCAACTACTCGCTTGCGTCTCTGCGCGCCTTAATATGGAGTCCGTTGAGGCGAGGTTTTGATCTCTCCCCCGGACCTCTGACCCCCGCTGGCTCCGCCCTTTTTATCTTTTGATCGTTCGCAAGTTCATGCGAAGAGAGCGGACGTTGCAGGAATCACCAGCCCCACTGACGTTTGGGAAATCACGGCCCCCGTCCTAACAGGGAACCCCTTGCGTCTGTCGGCTGGCGATGCCGTTCGTGGGAACTCGCCTGTGGCTGGCGCAAGATGGTGGCGCAATGGAGATGAAGGTGAGGCGATTTGCTGTTCGTTGTTGGTTAGTCGCTGAGGAATGTGGTTTAGGAGATGGCGAGGGATGTTGTTGTGAAGGCGGTTGTGGAGAAGGGTGGTTGGGTTGTTGAGATGCGGTGGTGGAGAAGGTGGTTGTTGTGAAGGCGGTTTGTTATGGAAAAGGTAGTTGATTGTGAAGCGGTTGGTTCCCAAATAAAGATTAGCAAAAGAAAAAACACTACCTCAAAGACACAGCCCGGTTACACGAATAAATCCCTTTAGACCTCGGTGGGAAATCTTATTCTGAACACAGCTTATCGACATAACTGATCTCTGGGAAGCCTGAATGGTGTTCTGTGAATTTTCCACAACCGTAACAAGTATTTTATATATTTGTTTTTCTTTCAAAAAGCTTTGGGATAAATATACTACTTTCCCCCCATCTTCCCAGTTAATGGCACTACCTCTTCCCTTCTTCATTAACTATATTTTTGCCTCGATGTTATTGTCATTCTTTTTCAGTGGCATTCATTGTCAGTTTTTATATTTGAGGGTTTCATTCTACTTTTGCTTGTTTTTATGCATTTTTATTTTTCTTTTTTTAAACGGGTGAAGTTGATATTTATTGCAAGTCCCAATTTTTTGTTAACACAGATGATGACAATGGCATAAGCCCATTATCGATCTACCCTCCACCCCACCCCCTTTCGTTTCAAAAACCTAACTTTACTTTTTATTTTCCATCGGGCCTGTGCTACATGCTACATTGATGTCGTGGTGAAAGCAGGAATGAAGACTAAATCTTTGCTTGATTATTTCCGCTTGGAAAATTGGTTGTGTAACAACAACCATGTGCTGACCTCATTGTGTATTAGCGGTTTCAGACCACAAGGCTGTCCAGCATGCAGCCAAACATTTATGTACATTTTGGTAATGTGGATACAACCTAGAAACCATTACCTTGCATTACTTAGTCATCAACAGCAACTATTTTTTTTGCCCACCCACTTTCACGCATGTTGATAATGGGAAACTATTATCAGTGTTATAATTGAGAATTTTTTTTTTTAAAACCTTGTGTTGTAATGTTACTGGTCCACTGAACTCTGATAAAGTCCACTGCCATGAAAACTTGCTTGAAAGTAATTTTTGTTGGAATTAAAACTTTGGGGGTTTTGTCCCCTTAACCCTATGACATGGTCGGAGACAGGACATTAAAATATCTCCGTCAACCGCAAACGATCAACCGACAACCTGTCATCTGTCCATGACTTTGTGTATGTAATATTAAAAAAAAAACACTGTGAACATTTAGTTTTTCATATGCAGTATCTATGTCCTTTTTTAAAATTATATTTTATTTGTATGGATTGAGGTTCCTCCTGACATATTTTCCTGATTAGATCACAGTTGTGATTGGCTGAGTTATTGCTACCATGGCAACCATCTCAGTTAACTTGGCTTGTGTATGTTGAATTTGAAAAAAAACGTTCAAAAATTTGCCTTCATATGCCAGATCTATTCGGCAAAGGGCCGGGGACCAAGATTCAGCTTGTTTTCATTATTATTTATCATTTATTTTTCGATTCATAATGTCTGATTGTGAAAAATGGCAACACTCACCTGAAACTCTCTTACATCACACTGGATGCCTTACCCTACTCCATTTTACTTCCTGCTTGGTTTGAGCCCCCTCATGATGTGGGAAGAGAAGCGGCAACACGTGAAGCTGCTCTTGGGACTGCTAAAAACCTCATTCCCAATCCCCTCCATGCCAAAGTAAACAGGACCTCCAGTCTCAAACGCCTGTCAGCCATAAGCCATTTGCCAGAGCAGCAAAAGTTGCATCTCCAGCTGTAACAATTCAAACCAGGAAAAACCTGTACCCTTAACCGATGGAAGGCCACCCAACCTGTTTATTTTCATTCCAAAACCACCCCTCTACCCCCCTCCCAAATATCCCACCAACCTAACCCACTGGGATTTGACTTGTAACAGTGAGAGGATGGCCCAGGCTTTGTGGCTGCTTTGGAAGCCTGCTTTGCCCATATGGTTGTCCCAGGAAGTATGGATGATTTTGAAGTCTAGAGTTTAAAGACACAGCTTTCAGTGGTTAGCAATGGAAATTAATAGGTGAGTTCATTTGGGACAATGCTTTCCAGAACCGAGTTATCCTGCTGCCATTGTCTTTATCCTCTCCCTCCCATGGAAAATGTTGAGATCCTTCCCCCACCCCACCCTTACCTCTTCCCTCTTTCCTCTTTTGTCTTCTTCTTCCATTCTGTCTTTGCAAATTTTTGAGACGTGATCTTTTTCTTTTTTCATCCTAATTGTCCTGTCACCACATTTGGCATGCTGAGACTGCTGCTGAACCTTTTAGCAACAGTTATCATTCATTGTAACTTATTTATTGGGAAAGCTAAGTGTTGCATTTGTTTTTAACCAAAATGTCAGGTTTAGCAATGGTTTGTCAGTGGCAATAGTAAATGGTTGTGGTCACTAGTCCTATCGGTGACGAATTAAGTTTGCTCCCCGCGCAAGAAAAAACTAAATCAATGTTGTACGGTATTTGGTCTGCAGGTGCCCTTGATCCCATTTCTTGCCATGAAAATCGAAGATGGATTCACGTGGAATCAACACAACTCGGGAGTACAAAATAGTCCTCCTTGGCCCAGGTGGGTGTTGCAAAAGTGGTTATGATACTTATTTTGTTGTTTTTCATTTACCAAATATACTGTGAATTGGTGTGGAAAAGCAGTGGTGAATTTTTTTTCTTTCCTCTCCTTTTGTAAAGAAAGATATCTATCCTCTTATTTCAGGCTTCATTGTTGAAATAAGCACTGTATCTGTATCCTGATCAAAAGAGCAGTAGTTATGCCTTTGCTTTGGAGAAAAAGCACATTGTTTTGGATGTCAGTAGTTTGGTCTGAGGCTTTTTATGTTGACTCATACCTTCTATGTGCGACGCTCTATGCAGAACTTTCCACGATATTTGAAGCCAAATTAAATTCCTCCTTGGCTTGCTGTACGAACCGTTGCTCCCGAACTTGAACTCTGCGAGTTGCACTTTCAAGTCGTGTTTGGCTGTCAACGCTGGATATTTTCCTGGTCACACAAAATAATTGTAGTATTTTGCAAGTGTGTGCGGGCAATCAAATGTGTTGATATACGAATTGGGATGTGCTATAGTATTGGTAATGTTTCTTTTTTTGAGTTTCAAAGGAATACTTGCTTACAATGGGCACTTAACTGTGTATTGCAGCTACCATACCGCAGTGATTAAAATCTACTGCCCACAATCCCCATACATCCATTGGGTTTAGAATAGCACACTTGCGAAAATCTTTTGGCGGGATCTTCAGTTTGGAACTCTCACCGTTGCATTTCACGTACTCGACGTCTAAAGAACCTCCGCTCAGGTGCCATGTTGGACTAGGACCCCGTTGAGGGGAGTGCCCAGTGTGCTGCTTGATCAGCTGCCAAGCATTCCATTTGAACCGGTTATAGGCAAACAAAATCCCTTAGTCCGGATTTTTTGGAGCTTCTCGACATTTGGCCGCATTTCTAGCTCTTTCACGAGCCTTGACATTAATGCAAAAAAAAGAAGAAGTGATTGTGAAGTCCCACTGCCCAAACTTGCATGAATCCTCACCCACAAATTACATTGAACAACTTTCTTTACGGGAAGAACGGCGGGTCGGTCATGGATTTCCTGCTGCTGCATTACATTTAACTTCCAGGCAAATCAAAATGGAGAAAGTTTATACTGTAATGTTTGACAGTATGGGTAATCACATCCAGGCTGGGCTTAGCTACAGGATGGACCAAACGGGGGCTAATTGCGTGATTTGAACCATTGGGCATGAAGTCCATCTGCTTTGTTGAAAAACCTAATGTTGTCTTTTCAATCTATTATGTAATCCGCATCAATTTTGTGCTTGTGGACCAGGCAAGTGGCTTTGTGAGAAATGGAGAGTACAGTAGTTTGAATTTGGGAGAGGGGAATCTTTTGGATTGGGGCTGAATATGGGTTAACGCCCAGACTTTGAGGGTCAAGCTTTGTTCTAAATGATTGACAGTGACTTCACTCACCACTACTGCAAAGCCTTGCCCTGCAAGTCAAATCCGATGGAATGAAAACCAAGAAGTTTACCAATTTCTAATGAACCGATTACAACCTCTGAGCCCCCCACCCTTTTCATTGCACATAACTATATATATACGCTTTCGGGTTCATCTCGTGTTTCAAGAGCAGCATGTTGCTGTTTTAAAAATAAAAAAAATTAAGTGAAAGTTTCCTTCTAACATAGATAGCATAGGGTATCACATTTCCTCAATTGAAATCATTTCTATAACTTTCTTCCCTTCTCTTCCTCCCCATCCTGATTCATGCAAGCCTTTAAAAACTGCACCATGTCAAATCTGAAGCCAACTTATGTTTCCACCCCAAAATAATAATACAACATAACCAGCCCTTGCAAGTTATAGAGCACTTATAAAACACAAATATATTTTGTTGTCTGCTGGACCCCATGTGAGTGGCTATATTGGTCGCTTGTGGAAAATTGTTTTTTGGGGTGATGTAAAGGTGTTACATGATTGATGAACATGCAGGAAACGTAGAATAGTGAAGAACTGAAAACTTGTATTTACTATGTATTGACGATCAAATACTGTCTTACTTTTGTTTTTATGTTTTATTGCTCGAAAGTATGAATATACAGAATTTTCAAATATTTCTTGTATTGGTTTGTGGTGCTGAATGAAATGTTTATTTTTGTGCTTTTCCAGCATGACGATGCAATTTCATTTGCCACTGTTTCCAGAAGATCATGACCCCACGATTTGGGTAAGGATGGGATTAACCTATTTATCCTTGTACCTGAACAGTACTCCATTTTACATTTCTGAGTGGATGATAAATACAATAATAATATATGTAACAGAGCTTTACCGCAGGAGACCAGTACCCAACAAAGCTGCAGTTATGATACCAACGTGGTTGTTTGTCCATTCTCTGTCCTTTTGAATGCTGAGTGTCAAAACAAGGAGCAGCACGTTACCATTTTAACAGTGTTTGGTAGACTTGTTCGGCAAATCGACCATCAACCTCTTAGACATGGAGCAGGACACTCCAATATTATGCGACCGAGGCTGGCTGTAATAGGTTTTGCAAACACGGATGAGGAACTGCTTTATGCCCAATTAAAAGCTGTTTTGTTGGAGATAAAATGATTTTTATTTTTCCACCAATGAATGTTAAGAAAAAATAACGGATTGAAAACAAAATCTGCTTTCTTCTATAACTTTTTTTTTTAACCACAATTTCCAATGTGAATATTCCATCCTTGAAATATTGTGAAGGATATATCTGAGGATAAACGTACTGCTTCATGGCCCTTTTTGACTTGTACAAAATTGCATCATGCTGTGAAAAACAATGACTTTAACAAGCTTGTCATCGCCTCCCACCCTCCGGAAGGGCGTTGCTACAATTCCTGATTGTTTGGTTGGCCATCTCTGCATGATGAGCAATGTCTTTCAAAGTTCTTTTTTCTTTTTGTAATATAATTTTTTATAATCATTTTTTGGCATTAACTTTTACTTTTCTTTTGCAGAGATGCATATAAGACTTCAATCTCGCTATAGATGACGAGCCAGCCCAGCTGGATATTTTGGATGACTGCAGGCAGTGCTACTGATTACATTGCTTTTGTGTGGTAAGCACAAGACACAGCAGATTCTGTTGAATCTAGATTCATGGCATATGATGCGTTTTGTGCACAAAAGATTGCCTTTTCCAAAAGGGAAGTTTCTGCATTTATTGCACTTGAAATTGTATGCTAGGGCTTCAACTGTGTGAAAGTTTTACTGTATTACATTGGATGCTGCAATGGCTAACATTCCCTTGCGGTTCAAACAGTGGTGCATTGAATCGCATGACTTGCTATCCCACATGTGTTTCTGATAACCACATGCCTGTTAACATCCGAATTGCCTCCGCCACTGAAGTGGACAGAGGTTGTTTTCACCCCTGTATGTTTGTCTTTTTTTATTTGTCTGTCTGTGCTGTTGAGCAGGATATCTCAAAATTTGGGGCGGATTTGGACGAAATTTGGTGGACAGTTGGGTTGGGTGACAAGGAAGAATGATTTAGATTTGCGTGAAGATCTCAATCCAATACTAGAATGTCTTAAATTAAATGATTCTTCACCTTGAAGGGGAGGCCAAAAATGATGTTCGAGCACACAATATTTCAAGAGGTTTTGGATGAGTGTGACAAAAGCTAGAGAGTGAGTTGGCGACGGTGACAAGATCAAGCGATTAGATTTGTTCAGATCCGGCCTATCGTGGGATACAATACGTAAACGTACAGCCTAGTTTTCATGGGAATATTATTGTTAATGGTCTGGTCGGGGTTCACCACAAGGGAAACGCTCAAGTTCCTCCTGGAATGCCTGGTCCTGAGGGTCCACGCTGCGGCTAACTCCGTGGTCCAGCGGGTTGGCTTGTCAACAATGAACGCCGATTGGTACCACCATCCTGGCGGGTTCCGCTACCTCACATGCTACCTTTCCATTGGATTGGTAGTATGAGGAGGGGGCTCATACCCTTGATATGAACTTTTCTATCTTACCTGATCAGGGTTGCAGCTACGGAGCTGCCAAGTATGCACCGAGCTAACGTTTGTGGAGCCAACTTGGTGGGTAAAACTTCCCGGCAAACAAACATGTGGATGTGCTAGATGCTAGACCAATAGAGGAGAGGACACGCTGAGTTTAATGCAATAAACAAGACATTTATTAAAAGAAATGCATGAGGAAAGGAATGTGTGCAGTCTTAGTTATCGCTTGGTTTATTTGCATAAAGTAGGGTAGGTACCCAGGGGCATGCAAGGATTGTTGTGGTGCGGCAAAATAATATAGTTATACAGAAAAGCAAAAGGTGTGGTGCCGAGAGGCAAATCAATACTAATACGAAACACGATCATGACAAAACGGATGCCATTAGGAATCATTATGAGGAATGTATATATATGGAGAAAAGATAAGAAAATAGACGGGTGTTTTTGAACTCTTTGCTCACCAAGTGGGGTTGACGAACCCTCGCGGCCCAAAACGTGAGGAGGGGTAAAAGATTCGGAATACTGCGTGGTGTCTATGGCTTGTGAATAGGTTCAGTGAGGTGTGACTGGAGGAGAACTGGAAAGAGGTGTGTTAGTCTGTGACTAAAAAGGCGCCTCTGAAAAGAACAGTTGTCAGGACTTGGCCCTTGCAGATTGCTCTTATGCGTCCCAGGCAGACAAGATGTGGGCGGGGAGAACGTGGAATTATCTGTAAATATTGAGATTGAATCGCTTGGCCCTAAGAATGCACTCAGTATGGCCCCTAGGATCGTTCGCTCACCCACACTCCACTCTGCAAAACTCCGTTCTTCCCGATTCGACCTTTAAGCTCCATTCCGGCCTTTCATCTTGTTCCGTAAACCAAGCCAAAAATAAGAGATCTTCCCTCATTCAAGAACATGTGGCTTAAATAGTTCCTGGCAGGGGGTGGAGCTTTCACGTGGAATCAAACGAAGTCGTTTTTCGAGTGGTATAGATGTCTCAACCATCAGATCAATGTCTGCCATTGGAACATTGTGCTTCGTGTTTCCTCTACTCCCAAGGTGGCGGTGGTGTCTTGTGATTGTGGTCTGAGGGCGATGGTAGAGGTTTACGTGGTGGGTGAGTTGTTGGTTCGGGTGGTGAGGCATCGATGGCAAAAGTATAGTGAGCTTGTCTAATGTCACAATGTGAGGAGTGGCAATCAAGGCGTCTTGATGTGATGTGATCATTGCAAGCATTGGTGGGTAGATCGTGGTGAAGGTTGAAGTGATGTGCCAGTTGATTTGTAGCCAGAGTGTTGGCTTAGTGGCTTAGGGTGCCAGCTTGGGATCCTGTGGGTCCTGAGTTAAAGGCCCGTTGGCTGCTCTGTAATACCACCAAGGGGGTTGACTCAGCCTGCATCCTTCCGAAGGGGGGGTCGCCCCCGGCTTTTTCTTTAAAATTTTGAGTACCAGTGGTGTATGGTGGCAGGGCCACTGCATCAGCGACACAGTCGCGTTCCAATAAATGATTAGCTACCCATGGCAGCTAAAGCTGCCATACTCAAGAAGAAGTAAGTTGGATTTGTGCGTGCACGATGCAAACCCATTTGAATCGTATGCAAATTTAACTGGAGTGCTTGCTGTGCTTGTATGAGGGAGAGATTCGTTGTGCAAGGAATCAAGATGGGGGAAAATAATGGGGGGGGGAAATGAAAAAAAAACCTCATCCCACACAACACATATGTGACCCATCAACCCATTGCCCATGAGGGAAGGACAATCTGGAAACAATATTAAGAAATAACTATCTCGGGAGCTGCTATATGTTGTGTGCCATTGCCACCGGGGTTCACAGTTCACGGAACATCACCAAAATATTAGAGGTCCCTCCATGAGCTTAAATAACAATTTGGAGAAAAACAATGTCCCTACACCTTTGTGATTCTGTATATTTCCTTACAGGCAGAGTTTCACTGCAATGCGGATCAGTACATGCGTGCAGGCGAAGCTTATCATCTGTAATCCATTACGGATCGACGTAGCTTCCGGAAGCTGCACAGTTCAAGCAGTTGTTCTATCAGGTCGCCACTCGTATGATCCCCATTTGTGCTGTCGCAACAAAACTATTGGAAGGCATGCGAGCAGGTACAGCTTTCACCATTTCTTGGGATGAAATTAATGATATGTTTTGGTATCTAAGTTTACAGTTTAGCGGTCATAATTTTTTTTTTTTTTTCCACACTTTGTCCCTTATTCCTCATTCCACGGACCACTTACAATGGAAGGTGTTGTCTTCTTTCCTCTGCTCCAACTAACGTTTTACTCTCGCCGTCTGTCCCAGAGCTTGGTTTGTGTGTTTTCGAGCAGGCGGCACCTCTTCAGCTTTTGCTATGATGCAGTTGCTCTGGTTTGTAGTGCAGTCTTTATTATTTTGGCACACATTCTGGGCTGCCTCAGTGTGACTGCACATTAATAAGTTGTCTGCCTCGGTGGTGTCTGCATTACTTAATTGACTTGTTATGATTTATCAATTCATTGTTGAGCCGTTTTGGTTACAAACACACATGGTTTTCCCAAGGGGCCATAACCAAGATTCCATACTTATCAGGAAAATTTGTAAGACTGCCATTAAACTGCTTCAAATTACAATGTTGCACCTTAATGGTACTCTTTTCAATGAAAACAAACTGAAGGTAAATTCAGGGTGTCACGAACATTTAAATTTGAAAACTAGTCTTTTATAAGGGTAGACTCATGTGTCAGCAGAAAATAAGGATGTGAATAATTCAAATGCTTGAGTAGTCTCTTGCTTTGAAGAAGGGCTTGTGCTGAAATATCGTGTCACGTTCTTTCTGACGGCAGTTAGCATTGAGAATAATTTGATCCTTATTGAAACTCTTGTTTTTGTCCCATTGATTTTTGCATGTAATAAACAGACAACTGAAAAAATAAATTTATTTTTTATGGAAGCCAAAGGCTCAGAGAGTTGGACGTGGGCTGAAAAAGGCAAACAAACCAACAAGTAGGTTGAAGGGAAAAGGTGGATAAGGGACGTACAAACAAATGGTACTGTTTTATAGCATCCCAAAATATGCAATTTTGGTCTGTCTGTCATTACTATCCAATCTCAACCAAACTCGCCAGGGGGACTAAGGAATACGACGACGGTTGTACCGACTTCATTTTCCCTCCCACCCTTCCATAGGAGATTTTCACCTTGGACAAACCCTGTGTGAAGGTGTAAACAGCTACCTGAAAGTAAAAATTATTATAACAAAAAAAACTATTCAGTCACTCCATCCCACCGCCTCTTTCTTAAATGGTCCACGACTGTTACAGCAAAAAGTTTAATAAAATTAAAAAAATTAGCTGCCACTTGGCTATGTCGGTAAAGCCGAGTTCAGCCAGCATCCACCACCTTGGTCACGGAGATGTTAAAGTGAAGGAGCCATTACAAGGTGGGTGGATGCCGCCAAAACGTCGCTTTACCAATTTGCAAGTCCAGATTTTTTAATTTAAACTTTTATTGTTTTATTCCATTGGATGAATAATAACCTGCCATCGATTTAGTTGCTACTTTTGTTTAAACTCGACGGAAATGCATTTGGGGAAAACCTGATTCCTTGAGGCAATTTATGCTTGTCAATCCCCCTCAGACTAACGGACAGAGTTGCCTCGACAAGCTGGGCATCGACGCGGTGCCCAGCTTTGTCTCCTGATCTTTATTCTAATATGAAGTGTGGAAATGGAATTTTTACACATGAATGATGTATCCCATTACCTGCCAATTTTTCTAGCCACAGATTTAATGTAGATGTGTATGGATTGTTTATACTTTTATCTTTGGGGCCGCCCAACACCATTTACGGCCCAATTTTGACATTTATTCAACACACAGCCCCATTCCTAAGCACTAGCATTATTTTAATACTCTCCTGAGGGAAATTTTGGGCAAAATTGTGTATACATGGTACCTACACACGGGCGTGTATAGGCTAAGAGTCGTGGTCCGCAAACCTTCCCAGCAAGTTAAAAATCATAACCACAAATTAATCAGTGAATTATGTCCGATGAAAATGAAATATTATACAATGATAGGCAAGAGTAAAATGAGGGCCACTTGGACATGTAAGCTTTATCTGGGCCCTGGCTAATGTTGTAGCCCATATTGGTAGCATTATGACTGGTGGCGTCCGGCGAGAAGGTTTTTTAAAGGAATTTACGTTTCCCAAAATTTACTAAGGCTGCCATTTTTGACACTTCTTTTCATTGTGATTGCCATGACTTTTCTACCCAATTTAAAAATCCTCCCTAGCCTAATGTTGCCACCCCAAAATTTGGAGCATTCTGACTCGTGTGTTGGGTTTGAGGAAAAAAAAAATGACCACCATTTTTGACCGACTTAAAGTCAAGTGAAAGGAGCGAACCTTGATTGCTAAATTCAGCGGACTCGGCCGAGTGGTTTGGCGGCTGCGAAGTCGAAATAGGGGGACGGACAGACGGGAGCCTGATGACAAGAACCACCTTGGAATTTCCAATCCAGATATTTGCTAATAACAAAATGATAGCAACATGGCCTGAGTCCAAAGCATCATAAGCTAACCAAGTGTGAAAATGTATAATAATGTGCAAGATGTGTACAATGAAAACTCGATTGCGCAATTGAGCTCTACGCTATGCCCCATCTCTCCCCCAACCCTCCGTGCCGCTCTTACTTGCATGGAGAGAGGAGGTGTCTAGTTTGTTTTTTGGGGGAATTTTTTTTTAATAGGCTACAAGCTGATCATCTTGACATCAAATCTATGGTTGCAAATGGTGACTTCAAATTAATTTTTTAAAATATTATTATTATTATTATTGTTTTTTAATAAGCTGTTGACTGCCTTGGCAAAGTCCTATGACATTATTATTCTTCTGTCACTTTTTAATATTATAATGTAAATCTTTAGTTTTCCTTTTAGTTTGTTTGCTACAGGGTAATTTGAACCTTCATTGCCGTCTGTTCGGCACGCTCTGTGTACCAGGTTACCACGGGAGGAAGGAAGAGTTCTTGCACGTGAGTTTAACTGTCAGTTTTTGAAAACATCTCGGCATGAGGCAGTACATTGATGAAGTGTTTCATGCTGTGGTTCGTGAGATAGTCGGCGCGAAACGTGAAGCGCTCGAGGGCATGGAGAAAGGCTCACGCAAGAAGGACGCCTTTGGAAGAAGCTCAAGGGCACCTTGCGCGTATGCGCCGGGAGAATGTCACTTGAAGAGTGGTTGAAACAAGTTGGTGGCTGAGGGTTTAGCGACGTTGAAGAAAGATCTCGATTGGTATCACACACAGAAAAAGGTTTTAAATTGTGAGAAATTGTATTTTTTATTCTACCATCAAGTGTTTTGTCTTGGTTCAAAGTATTCGCCTCAAGTCGTTTGGTTTGAGCCTTTCTGTATTTTGATCTTTGTTTTATTTGGGTTTTCTTTGATTAGCAAGGGAAAGTTTACCGATATTTTCTCCACAATCAAGTTGCTGTGAAAATGCACTTGGCATCTTAAGTGTACATTGTACTTCCCACATATTTAAAACCGATGCTCGGTGCAGACCTTTTCTTTCTAGTGACCTTTCGACATGACTTTAAGCTTTAATCTGCTTATATTCTACAACCTGAATTAACACTGCTTTTCTATCTTTGTTTTGGTCGATCTACTTTGATTGTTATGGCTGTACTGGAAGTAACTTTGAACGGGAAAAAGTTTAGGAGGACATGCCCACTTCTTTTTCCTTTTGGGATGGGGAGGGAGGGCAGGGAGACAATGTAATACCAGTTGATTTTTCTTGCCTCTTACCAATTGTACTTCGGGACCTGTTTCGATATGTTATGAAAAATGTATATAGGCATCTTACATTGAAATGTTTTAGGCTTCATTTTGAAGGGCTTAAATGAGTTTGCACTAATGCTACATTTACTTGCAAATCATTCTTTTAAACTGTCTGTCTATATTACAAAATGCAACATTGGCCATACTTGAATTTATTTCCTTCCTTCCCCTTTCTTCTATCCGCCTCAAATCTCTTCCCCATTTTCTTGCACATTCCTTCCTTTCAACCTCATCTGTTTTCCTTGAAGCCCTCTTGACTGGCCTCCCCTCCCTTAGCCCCCAACCACATCTTTGCATATGATTATGTAGACTGCTCCAAATGAGATGCTTACTGCGCTTAATGGCTATGGCCACAACTATGTCTCTGCATATCAAAAAGTCTTACCCAGCTTTAACATGACCTTGAATCGATCAATTTCTTGGACTGCTTTACATTTATTCGCAAATTACTGTTTCACAACGAATGAAAAGGGTTGAGGAAAATATTTAGAAAAGCAAAATTGGTATTTTAGGAGGGATTCTGAAACGTGATGAGGACTGCAAAGTTTGAGGAGCCAATCTCTTAACTTCGTTACTACTTCTGTTGCCTCCTCAAAAGATGTTTTGCATAAGCTTGGCCGAGAAGACTTGCGTTAGATGAGAAATCTGGGTTATCTTGAACATTTGAGAATTTTTGAGGCATTCAAATCTACTCTTATTTTCTTTTTAAAAGTTGCATAGAACTCCTGAAAATAAGTGTTTGCCTAACAGGTGAACAACCTTCTGCCACCAATCATCTCTGTTACCTTTCCGGAGGATTCGGATAGGGAAATGCATGGGTCCGATTGTCTTGTCTGTTTGTCTGCACAAGAACTTTCGTGTTTTCTCGGCAACCGCTGCCAGATTGAAGACAAATTTTGCCATTTGTGGCAACTACTCCATGTCGAATGTTGCAATGGATAATTAGGACGTTTCATATGTCACGTGGCTTATGGCAGACATATTGGAAAAACTTTGGGACCTCTGTATCTCTGAAACCGCAACAAGGAAAATTTGAAAACTTGGCACAAAGCGACTCTCATGGGGAATGATGCTGATGATTTTTTTTTGACTCATTGGTGCCCTTATTATGACGTCATTGTATATTGATAGAACCCACATTCTGATCAGTATGGAAATTTTTGAGGTCCATCGAGGGATACAAATTGCCCACAGAAAAAAAAAAATCATGGACTCATCGGTCACGTGATCGGCAGCAATTGTTTTTCTTTTTTTTAAATCCTTCAAAATCTTCTCTGAAATGGCTGAAAAGGATCGAGGCGAAAACTTTATAATATTTCTTTTAATATGTAGATCCATGAGAAAAGTCACATGACGTCATAAGTTGCGTGGGTTTCAGCCATGTGGATTTACCTGAAAACCTATAAAAATGCACCACTCAAGTCCTGGCAAGGAATTTGCAATCTCCGATGCTTTTTTCTTGTTTTAATTTGCAGATGGAATTATACCATTAGTAGCATTGTTGAACTACAGTGATACCAAAAATCTGTTTCACAAGCACACCATATATGTAAAAAAATAAATAAGGAAGACTAGGTTCTTTCACCTTTTCCTGTGTCTCGCCCTCACTGGAAACGAGCCAATTCGCGATATGTCACTTAAAACATGACTGTTGCCTGCTGTTATAAACCCATATCAGTGAAAATATTGCTTCCACTCGTTTTAATATCTTCATGTGGTTGCAAAAAAAACTGTGAAGAGAATCGGTTGAAGACATTACCACATGTTGAATGGAATTTGCGTAACTCCACGCTGTAAGAAAATTGAGGGGTAATTTATATCCATTTAATGAAGTACAAGTTTATTTGCTATTATTCATGTTTGGGGTCTTTTTCCCCCATTCTTAGGGTAGGTATAATAAACCTTATTTTCAGGTATTTTAAAATATTTGCTACAGTCACATTAAATGTTTGCAATTACTCTGGATTTCTAGAGGCTGTTCGTCTTGCTCTTCCCTCTAAGGGCTTCAATCAAATAGTTATTGTCCAGCCCTCGTCTTTCCCCAATGCTGTCCTGTTTTATCCTTATTACCCCCCATTAACATTTCCTCACCAACTGTATTTGGCTAGTTGTCATTCTTCCCCATCCCTTCCTCTTCTGCTTCATTTATCCCTTGGAATTTGTCCCAATGTGGTGTTCCTTGCTCTTCATTGAGCCTCACTTTCTGTAAAGAACACAGGAAAACCATTTTATGTTTTTTGCTGTTATTTTGGCAATGAGATTTGCCATGTTTTTCATTACGTTAATCAAAAATACTTCCCACCCACCCAATGCCATGCTATGAATGTCTGCCTGTCTTTATCTTCTTGTATCGACTGTGGTTCAATCTACTCCACTTCCCCATTTGTTATTTCTATTCTAAGGAATAACCATTGATATATAACCTCGAGAAATAAAAGTGAGTTGTCACAACCTGTTGAGCGTAAATAACTCTTCCATACTTAACCTGTTCGTGTGGCAGGAAGAAATTAATGAAGCTATGAATGTTTCATCAAAAACATTTTTGCACCACGCTTATTTTTGTGGAGAACTCTGTTTATTATTGTTACAAAATGGGCTTGAGGGTTAATGGAACCATTAGTTATTTCATCGCCCACTTTTGGAAAAGGAGATCCTGCAATACTCAGATTAGCGTTCGTGCCTGGATTTGTGGTGTGCTTGCACAGTGAGAACGGTATTCCACCCCACCCCCCCCCCCCCCAATAACCGCATGCCTGCGCTTCTTTTGTTGGTTATCTTGGCAGAGAGGGGGCCACCTCTTCGTGTGCATTGAAATGGCGTGACTGACACTGCGAGGGTGTTGTGCATAGAGTTGGCAAGTTGCCTGTGGGTCTGCAACCCACCCCGTAACACCCACCAACTCTTGATAGGCGGTGTCGATTAGGTGGCACATCGAGTTTCTCGCTTCCTGCCCCCTGCGCTAACTGAACCATGCCATGCCTTTCCTGTGCTGCAGAGAAGTACCCCCTCCATTCTGCCTCCATAGCTTCTTATCTTTCTTTACACCACCCCCATATCCCAACACCTTTCATCTCATGTGCGTGTGTAAGATTAGAATCTAAGATGTTGGCATTGAGCCCATAATTGTCTCTCAATATCGTGTTGCCATTTCCTGTCCTTTCACTGTTGCCTGCACCATCCCATTTATGCTATACAGTACCATTAAATGCCCAGTATTTTTGAAAAACTGTTGTGGTGTTTTTGGGTCCACAATCCTGCACCTCTTGCCAAATAAATTATCGATGAAATACAAGTGCCCCCATGGTTTTGGCACCTGGAATTAAATAAGTCTAACCCCCTTCCAGCTGCATGTTGTATGGCAAGTGTATTGCCTCTGTGCACAGCTCATTCTGAGTGTCTACTCCGAACAGGTCACAGTTCACCATTAGGGAGACCGAGTCCTGTTATGTGGTGTCAGGAGTGGTAAATTTACTCCGTTAGTGGTTCGAAGTGGTATCGTCGTCCCAGTAAATTCATTTTTGTTTGGGTCAGAAAGAAAATTTAAAATTCAAAATTGAATGACTTGGATCTTAATTCATTTTTTATTAGGTGAGGGGATTTTTTAACATTTTATTTTGTTGAAATGAAAGCAATGGAGACACTTCATCTCCAAATGTAGGGGCCTTGTTGTCCCTCTCTGGAAAGGGAAGGGTGATCGCCAAGACTGCAACAACTACCCAGGGGTGATGCTGCCCTCAGTGCCGGGCAAGGTCTTTGCTTGGATAATTTTGATGGGGTTCGCCACCATCTGCTTGAGCACCAGCGTCCAAAGCAGTCAGGCTTTACACCAAAGAGGTCAATGCTTGACCGTATCCTTGCTCTTCGGGTCCTTACCGAACGTAGACGAGAGTTTCGGCACGGGCTGCTCGCAGCCAATGTT
>CM068963.1:88777638-88790142 GCA_035128595.1 Eptatretus atami | reverse complement strand
GAAAACGTAGCCCATCTAGTACTTATTTGGTTTCACTCTTGTTCCAGCTTGGGACATACCTAAGGAACATATCCAGGCATGTTGTAGTCCTGGATTGTGGTACAAGTAATTTGGCTGTGAGGGTGGAAACACACCAGGGGTAGGTTGCAATTTAACTTGTTTTGTGAAAGCAAGTTTTAGGATTTCTAGTGTTTTAGTGTATGTTTAGGATGCCAGAAATGGCTAATATATTATCAGTTATTAGCAAAAACTGATTTTACACATTTTCAATGGCTCTACAAAATTTGTTATGTTCAAATCAACTAGAAAACAGGGTTACCAAAGTTATTTTTGGGATACACACAGATGCGAAACAGTATCAAAATTGGATCCTCTTTTATTTTATCCTCTGAGACATGTGCATAAAAAAGATTCAATGCTATATGAATACAATGTTATTGTTCTTAGTTATTAGATAAGTTTGCATGAATTATATATATATATATATGTTGCTGTTTCTTCTTTCGGCTGCTCCGTTAGGGGTCGGCACAGCGGATCATCCGTTATGATCCGCATACTGATTTGGCACAGGCTTTACGCCGGATGCCTTCCTGACACAACCCTGGTCGCCTCTTACGACACAGGGATAAGGATTGGGTTCGCCATGATTCCGGGCTGCCCTATACCCTCTCATAGCGTGGCCCAGCGCAGAGCACCCGTCCTCAAGCGATCCTCCAACCTAAGCCTCCGAGTAGCCGGATTACAGGCGCACGCCACTACGCACGGTGTAATATATATATATATATATATATATATATATATATATATATATATATATAATATATATAATATGAAACATTTTCAGTTATCCATAGAATGGGAGATTGGAACGTGGAACAGCTCAGGGTAGAGGTTTTGAATAAAATCAAAGTCAATCCCATGAGACTCAAGAATTTCTGGTTTTGCTCACAATTATTCATCAGTGTCAGAATCATCAGTGGAATATACTTGGGTTTGGAGGTTTTCACATTGTTCATCGGCCATACAAAAACAAGCTTCTATACAGATTAAGCCATTTGCTTTGCATCGGCACAAGTCATTCCGCCTACATGCAGACTATTTGCATTTGCATGACATGAGCTCTAGAATGGCAGTTGGTGCAGGTGCTTTTGACATGAGAAGTGGTTTTAGTATGCCACTGCCAAGCTCCCAACCATGTCCAGCAGGTGATGGCAAGTTCTGAATGGCACAGAGTGATTCTTCCAAATATATGCTTGACAATTGGCCCTCTCATATGATGCCCAAGACTGTTTGATGTTGGTAGCAAGTTATCATTTTGTTTCTGCTTTTGGCAGAATAGGAAATATCTAGTATCATCAGCTGTACTGTAACCATTTTTGAAATAGAGTGCACAAACCAACTTTTCACATGAAGCTTGACACAATGAAGACAGATTGAGATTCTCTCCAAGTAGAGACAAACATTGTTGATGCTCATCAGATGCCTTGAGCAAATTAAATCCTTTTTTCTTGCCAATTCCAGAGAAGGCACTGGTGCTGTCACATCCAGTCAATGCGTGGAATCCAGGAAGAGCAGCACACATGGATGGACCAAGATGATTTGCTATTGTATGTATTGGCAAGTAGCGTAGCTTGTCTTTTGTACCAGTTCTGAACCACAGTTCAGGACAATGCATGGATGAAAAGAAGTAGGCACTTAATACTGCACATCTGTATCTGGTGATTGTATAACCACTCTATCATGATCCTGAGAGGCATGAAAGGCATGCATCATCATGCGTGTATCTGCCTCTTCATGATCAGAGTGCAGCTCATCTAGACATTCAGAATGACCAAATGTGAGCCTTACAACCCTCAGTGGATCACAGAATCTCTCAGCAAGAACAACTAACTTGTCTGGTGGTAATGTAGCAGTACATGTGTTAGTCCACTCTCACAAGAAATTTGTAAGGTTGGCCTTATTGACAGGATTACTCATGAATTTGTTCCACTGGGCTGGTATTGGTGTGTTTCTCCAGCAATTTTTATTTCCAATGATGAGGATGATCCCCGTTTCAAACGTGTCTGCTCTTTGATCGAATCCTTCTTATCATATCTGGTCTTTTTCACAATCTGGTCTGTGGAAATTGATCAAGACAAATTGATTGACCACATTATTTACTAATCTTACAATACAAATTATTAATATTGTGAAACTTCTTTGAGAAGTCATCCAAAATGTCACAAAAGACTGACTTCACAGAAGGGGTGATCTCTCATGAGCAGTCTTTTTTCATGTAAAAGTGCCAGTAGAGCCAAAATTAGGTGGCCTTTCAGGAGAAGGTGGTGGCTCATGAGAGGACCTCTCGATAGGTTTCACTGTATTAGCAATACATTTTACAGATTATCATAAACATAATATAAAAAGAGGATATAAGATCATTGCAATTTAATATTTCAGGAGGATAAATCCAACTTTAGTACAATTAACCACTCATGAATATTGTCATACAAGCTTGTTTTCTGGTTGAAGTGCACATGATGAATATGGTTGTGGTTGGAAAATCATTGGAAAATGTGTTTTTGGTTCATGCTATTATTTTATGATATTGTTACGAATTTCGGCCCGTCCGGCGTGCGATCGGCCACGTAACTCGAATCGCGACGCGTTGCCCACCGGAACGGACAATTCAGTCGTGACCCTCCTGAACTACTGCCAGGAGCCAGTCACGGGTGGGGGTTTAACCTCACCACGATCGTGCCAATTGCCCACCTGCGCAGGATAGGGTTGCTCACCAAATTCGACCTACCTAAGTACCTGCGCGAGTGGTCGACAGGGCGATCGTACCTCGCCGCAGGTCGACTTCGGATACGAACCGCTTAAGCGGCTCGTTCCGTGCTGCAGGGATAACCGAGCGGAGTTATCATCGACCTCGACGGTTCAGATTACTTATCGGGTGTTTCAACACTACCAATCCCTTACGTGATGCAAGATGGAACTTTCAACGGAGGAAAGGACGCAACGAAACGGGAAACAATTTGACAAATACTTTATTACACACACACAGACAAGCACGTATTCAAAGCCATACAGTAATGCACGTACAACAGTGAAAACAATAAAACTAACGCAGAGCTACAACCGAATAAAAGGCAATTATTTACAGCACACTTATACAGTTTACTTACAAGACTGGCACCACACATACATTTACACAAAAAGCAAAGAAAACGAAAGCACCCTCATAGGCAAGGAGGCAGACAGGTCCGTGGACCAAATGAACGTGTGACCTGGGTGATCGGCCAGGTCCAAGAGACCGAAGGGGTCTTACCCGCGCCCTCGTGGCGCGATGGCGACTAGCCACGATGTCCGCGTAACGCGCTTGACTCCGTGCCCCTGGTATGGTCGGTGAGCTCCTCCAGGCGTGCGTCGCGCAGGCACCACGGTTAGGTTGGGGAACGGACGGGGTTACCGGCGCTATCTCAGCGCGGATGGGGGGGGGGGGATTGTTGATGCTCGGGTCGGGAGAGGGGAATGGCGGATGCTCGGCCCCGCTAGCGGGGTCCCGGGACCGCACCTGACTCCGGCGAACTCTCGCCCTGAGCCCTCCTCTGCGTCCCTGCTCCACTCCGCGACCCGTCCCTTGACCTCCACTCCGAACACCGTCCCTCGCCGTCCGATCCCCGCAAAAACACGCCTCAGACTTCACGACTCCACCGACTGGCGCCACTTTCTGCACACGTTTCTTCACACTCCTTCCTGGACACACACGAGCTGGACACGTTTCTTCACACTCCTTCCTGGACACACATGAGCTGGACACCTTTCTGGACACGTTTCTTCACACTCCTTCCTGGACCACACACACGAGCTGCGTTGTGCTCGCGTCTTTTATAGACCGGGGGAGGAGCCTGTATGCAGATTCGCGGATCAAAACGTGCTTGGAGGTGGGGCCATGCCACCCGATGCTCAGTCATTGGATGGAAGAAAAGGGGCGTGAAGCCTTCCTGATCCGTTTTCCTCTCCTAAAAGGAACGCATTCACAGCGGGTTCGGAGGCGGGGCCATGCCACCCGATGCTCGGTCATTGGATGGAAGAAAAGGGGCGTGAAGCCTTCTGATCCGTTTTTCCTCTCTGAAGGGAACGCATTCGTACCGCGGCTCGACGCGTTCGGCATCAATTACCGAACGGGGCCTGGACAGCACGACGTTTGGTGTTGACTGGTGGTGTGTTTTGATGGTTGTGGAAGGAGAAAGGCGAAGGTGGTGGGGGGTTTGCTGTGGTGGTTTGGTTGTTGGCGGGCGTCGTTTGGGAATGGGTGAAGCGATGTTTGCGGGATGGAGTTGTGGAGGTAAAGAGGCGAAGGTGGTGGTGTTTGAGTTGGTGGCGGCTTAATGGTCCAAAATAACGATAGAGAAAGAAAAATGGCTAACTCAAAGCGTCGCAGCCCGGATGAATCACACATATTCCCTCTAAACAACAAAGTGTGGGCTAACTACACATGAACTTATCGATATATCTGATCTAAGGACCCTTTATGGTGTATTGCGAATTTCCACAGCCGTAACACTACCCCCTCCCCTTTTTACAGACTCGTCCCGAGTCGTCGAATTTTTGTGTGCCATCATGTGTATCTCCCTAATACGTTTTACCTTCGGATCCCTGAGTGCGACATTCAGTGTATTCGTGTCCCCAAAATAAATAACCTACGGGCTGAGTAACTAACGAAACAAACCACTCATACAGACGACTTAAATAAATTGCCGGCGCTAAGACTTGCATGCCGGGGCGCACTCATTTGTACAGTACATCTTAACTTACAAATCTTACACTAAACCATGGCCCAAGGATCAATGGACTCTGCAAAGAGAAATGTTAGCAGGGAGCCAGGCTGCTCACACGCAGTCTCTGGCTCATGCAATGCAGGTGACAGGGAACGTGGCGGCTGCTCACTCGCAGTCCAAGGCCTCCCCCTTTGAATGAACGCAGTGAACCACAACGGTGCATGGGCTGCACAAACGCAGTCTCCGTGCCAGCTCAAGTGGCACACGCAATGAACGCAACGCGCATGGAGCTGCGCAACGCAGTCTCCGTGCCAGCTCAAGTGGCACACGCAATGAACACAACGGATGAATGGATGGAAGGATGGACGCAAACACGGTGCACGGCCGCCACTGCAGGCCCGTGTTTGTAGTTCCAACAGGGCAGTCCTCGTAACTGCGCGACGATCCTGGCGCACATGGCAATGAACAAAGGGTGGGGAAATGCAAACAGAACGGGGCTGGTGGACATGGGCAGTAGGCATCGGCCAAGGCAAAAACAGCCGCAGTGAAGCTGACCGCACAGGCCTTGTAGTAAAAACAGCCGGCAGACGATCCGATGGCACAGGCCTTGCAGTAACACAGCCGACAGACGATCCGGCGGCACAGGCCTTGCAGCAAACAGCCAGCCGATGAAGTGGCCGCACAGGCCTTGAAGTAACAGCCAGCCGATGATGTTGCCAAGCTCTTGCTTGAAATGGACGTCAGTGGAGGGAGTCGGTGGTGTGGTCACTCGGAAGGCGGGCTCGGACCTACCTACTTGTCTCCCTCCAACCTATCGCCTTTGCCTGTCTCTGTCCATACCCACCCCCCTTAATTTGTCAAACTCAATTTAGCCCCACCTATTTTTTATTTTTTATTTTTACTTCCCCTCTATAACTCGTCTCCTAACCCCCTTTACGTCCTTGTTCGGCTAACCTATCCTGTCCTCCTAGCCTACTCCCAACCCCTACGTTCCCTTCCTGGAGGGGAATGAGGGAGACTAGCGTCCTGTGTCGAGGCCCAACTCAAGCCTCAGGATGGCCTCCTCGAAGTTCAGCGATCTTTACCCAAAGTGGGTCCATCGGCCCACAACGAGAGCGAAGGGATGGATGGTGCGGAGGAGTAACATCTTCCTATTCTACCCTATCATTTAACTTTTTTTGAAACTACCCCAGGGCTTTCAACAAGCGCCTCTCGCTTAAACTATTGGTTCTAACAACCAAGATTCCCGGTCGCCTGTGTTGGTGTCCTCGCAAATTCCAGGCCATGCCCTCCAATTTTCTTCCCGTGCCTCACACGGTCTCATGGCTGGGACGCGTGGCTCCCTTGGCAGGAACTACCCTCTGCGATTCCCCACACGATGGCACCCCCGGCACTACACTGCCTCCGAGCCTACCACTCCAACAACCGGGAGTGCCCTCCCTGGCGACTCCCCTGAAACGCTCACGTAGCAGGCTGGCGCCCTGGGCCCTTCCCTGGGTGCCCGTGCCCAATGCACTGACCCACCGCTAATGCGCCCCGGGCCCCGCATCATGCGGGCGCACCCGTGCCCACTACACTATCCCGGCCCCCCATTGGCACACTTGGCCTACGCGGCCGACCTACCCGGTGCCGGGGACCCACTCAGCGATAACTCACCGTTCGCAGCCACGCTCCCAGCACGTCAACAGGGCTCCTGCACCCCTCCAAACGGGTATCGAGCCTACATTCCCACCAACAACAAAACGACTTCATTTTGTCAATTTGACTAACCCCCTAACCACATTACACTGACCCAGGGTCCCTTGGTGTGGGAATCACTCCTCTCCCCATCACTCATCGCACCATGCATTCCACAATCACTCCATTCACTCAGACCCGCTGGCCTCACTCACTCACGAAGTAACATTTTCCTTCCACACTTCTCAACTCACACCGCTGAATCCTGCCACCCTGCTCACTAAATCCCTAACTAACTTGTGCTCCCACGTCGTCCCTTACAATATAAGCACGTTCCGTTTAACGACGTAGCTAAACTACGTCCACTACAACACATCCACAAGTCTGTCATTGTCCTCAAAATCCTCCAAAAATCATTTCCCATCCTAAATCTCACCTAAAATCCTCCAACTAATCCATTCCACGGGCCCCATGAGGACTTACCCCTGCCCATGAGACCGGTCTAACTAAGCTAACCCTTCCCCTAACTATTTTGTCATCCTGTGCCCAGGACAGGGGGTCTTTCACCCCTGCCTCGGGAATCTGTTCACTCCGAAAGCGAGGCCTGCTTTGCTCTCCATTTATTTTTTTTCACAAGCGCAGCACCAGCGTGGCAACTCGCAACCTGCGCTCCTTGCCCGTGACGTCATGGCAGCTGTTCACGCACCTTGTATCTCGTCCCTCTTGGACGGTACCATCCGGCAGGGATACCCCTCCTGCCGGATTCCAACCCCACGTGCAGCCATGACGTCACCCTGCGCATAAAAAAAAACAAGCCTCCGTCTCGAGGGTTCCCCACGCGAACACGTGCTCTGCCCGTGGAGCTTAACACACGCTCGCGTGGAGAACCCATCCGGTCCAAATCCGTTTATCCACCTACCCTTTGTCCGTCCGCAGGTCGGCAACATCCACCGCTGGCGTTTCCGGACCGGGTTTCACCCGCAAGCGCGCACGTGGCGGCCTCGTGCACTGCACGGCCCGAACCTCGCGCTCGCTGCTGGTAAACCCGGCGCGGTCCCCAATGCAACTACGGCCGCTACTCGGCCTTTGTCCTTACACTCGTCGCCGTCGTCGTCTCCATTCGACCCACGCACACCTGCGTGTCAGGACGCTCATACACCACTCCATTACATTCACACCGGGAGACACGGCCGCGTGCTCCGCATGCGACCGTCATCTCCCTTGCATATGCATCGCTCTCTCACACACACGGTCCCCTTGCATCTCGGCCGTTCACTCACGCATGCCATTTCCCTTGCACACGTGGTTCCACTCACACACGGCCTTCCACTTGCACACGTGGCTCCTTCCAAACAAGGTGTGCTGGGAGGCACGCACTTCGCACACCTTGCCATCACACCACTCACACGCGGGGTTTCACTCCCACATGGGGTGTCACTCATACCCGGGGTCTCATCCAATACCGGGTCTATCACACATGCTCTTAGCACCCCACACTTTCCCACAGACACCGGGACAAATCACACTTGGGGAATCGTGTCCCCCCAAGGGTTCCCGGGCCTCCATACCCCCAAGCTTGTGTGCACGCTGTTCGCAGCAGTCGCTCCCTCTACCCTCTCGCTTGACACGACCGAACCGCCACCTGGGTCGTGACTCCGCTTCAAGGGAGATAGCGTTCCAACTCCGTTCCCGAAGCGAGGATATCCAGCTGCCTTTCATCAACGGTCACACGTTCCGCGAGCTCTGTCTCATGGTCCTCACTACTGCAATGTGTGTGTGCTCGTTTTTAACCCCTTCCAATCTTCACCTCTATCTCCGTGTCTCTGCCAACTGTCACCATCTTACCATTACGTCCCTTGTAATCCACTATTATTTATTTATCTCCCTGCGTCTCCCTTCCTGTCTCCTGTTATTCTATTTCCTTCGTCGTCACCTCGTGTTCGTCTCACCGTCGGAGTCCCACTTCAGTTTTTTCCCGTCTGTGTCACCGTCACTTTCTCCCGTCACCTTAGCTCTCTCGCCCAACACCGTCCCCCGAATTATTTGTCCTCACCCGCTCCATTGCGGCTCTAACAGCCGTGCACTCCCCTCAGCTCGTTCGCCCAGCAGTGGCGCCCCAATTATGCCGGCCGTTGTCGGTTGCACTGCACGCTATTGGCCTTCATGCCGCCTGCAGGCTCGGCCCATTTGCTGCATCTCACCCCGCGTGTTTGCGTATTTGCCTCCATGTGTTTTTATTTCCTTTCTTCAATTCTTCCTTTATCTCTTTTTTCATTTGTTGCATTTCGAATTCATTTGTGTATTCATCCTGCACGCATTTGTTTTTTATTTCATTTTGTGTTCGTTTCCATTTTGCTCATCAATGCTCAAACATTTCCATCGTCCGATTCCGTGGCGAATTCGCACGTGGGGGGCGTTCGTCCGCCACCCCAGCAACTGCGCCCTCGAGCTTGCGTTTATTTGCGGGGAATAGTCCAACTGCACGTCATTTCGTCTTGTTCGAGGATTTCGTCCTGGACCATGGATTCCTAACATTTCTAAGTCCATTTCTAATACCCCCGGCTTCCACGCTCGCCTTGAAACTCCATCTATTTTCCTGGGATTAATTTGGCTCGCTCGTAATTTGGGGGGAACGGGGGGGTTGCTTCACAACCCCCTGATGCCGATCCCCCGTAAATTTAGTTGGAGAGCGAGGGTGGATTTGAATCCCACACTCCTGTACAACACATGTTACGAATTTAAGGCCCGTGCCGGCGTGCGATCAGCCACGTAACTCGAATCGCGACGCGTCCGCCACCGGAACGGACAATTTCCAGTCGTGACCCTCATGGGAAACTACACGCCAGGAGCCAGTCACGGGTGGGGTTTAACCTCACCACGATCGTCGCCAATTGCCCACCTGAGCAGGATAGGGTTGCTCCGCAAATTCGACTACCTAATACGTGCGCGAGTGGCGTCGTACCTGCCGCAAAGGTTGACTTCCGGAACAACCGCTTAAGCGGCTCGTTCCGTGCTGCAGGTAACCAAGCGGAGTTATCGTCGACCTCGAGCGGTTCAGATTACTTATCGGGTGTTTTCCACCCACTACAATCCCTTAACGTTGATCAAGATGGAACTTTCAACGGGAGCAAAGGACGAACGAAACGGGAAACATTGACAAAATCTTTTATTAACACACACGGCAATAGCAGCTATTTCACAGCCTGCAGTAATGCACATACAAAGTTAAACAATAAAAGTAACGCAGAGTAACAACCGAATAAAAGGGCATTATTTACAAGCACACTTATACGGTTTATTTACACAGACTGGCGCCACACATAACATTTACAAAAGCAAAGAAAAACGAAAGCCACCCTCCATCAGGCAAGGAGGCAGACAGGTCCGTGGACAAAATGAATCGTGTGACCTGGGTGATCGGCCAGGTCAATCGAGACCGCAGAAGGGGTTCTTACGCCCGTGCCCTGATGGCGGGCGAGCCGTTCGACTGATCCCATAACGCGCTGACTCCTCGGCCCATGTATTGGCGGTGAGCTCCTCCAGGCGTGCGTCCGCACAGGCAACTCACGGTTGGGTTGGGGAACGGACGGGGTTACCGGCGCTATTCAGCGCGGATGGGGGGGGGGGGATGTTAATGCTCAGGGTCGGGAGAGGGGAACTGGCGGACGCTTGCCGCCTAGCTGGGTCCAGTGGACCGCACCTGACTCCGGCGAACTCTCGCCCCTGAGCCCTCCCTCTGCGTCCTGCTCCACTCCGCGATCCGTCCCTTGACCTTCACTCCGAACGTCCGTCCACTCGCCGTCCGATCCGCAAACACAACACACTCAGACTTCTCGACGCCCGACTGGCCGCACTTTCTGCACACAACGAGCTGGACACTTTCTGGACACGTTCTTCCACACTCTTCCTGGCCACACGAGCTGGACACCTTTCTTCACACTCCTTCCTGACACACCACACGAGCTGCGTTGTGCTCGGGTCTTTATAGACCGGGGGAGGAGCTCTGTAGTTGCAAGATTTCGCAGGATCAAAACAACGCTTGGAGGCGGGGCCACGCACGATGCGGTCGTCATTGGATGGATGAAAAGGGGCGGAAAGCCTTCCCTGATCGTTTTCCTCCCTAAAAGGAACGCATTCAGGGTTCGGAGGCGGGGCCAATGCCCCCGCTGCTCAGTCACATTGGGAAAAAATGGAAGAAAAGGGGCGTGAAAGCCTTCCTGATCCGTTTCTCTCCTAAAAGGAACGCATTCACAGCGGGATTCGAGGCGGGCCATGCACCCGATGCTCAGTCATTGTGGAAGAAAAGGGGCGTGAAGCCTTCTGATCGTTTTCTCTCCTGAGGAACGCATTCGTACCTGCGTGCTCGACGGTTCGGCCATCAATTACCGAACGCGCCTGAACAGACGCGTTGGTGTGACTGGTGGTGTGGTTTGATGGTTGTGGAAGGAGACAAGGCGAAGGTGGTGGGGATTTGCTGTGGATGGTTTTGGTTGTTGGCGGCGTCGTTTGGAATGGGGTGAAGCAATGTTTGCGGAATGGAGTTGTTGGAAGTAAGAGCGAACGTGTGGTGTTTGGGTTTGGTGGCGGCTTAAATGGTCCAAATATACGAGAGATAGAAAAATGGCTAACTCAAAGCGTCACAGCCGGCTTGTATAAGGATTCTTTGATGTTAATCAGAAAAAATTAATTAAATGAACACAATATTCCCTCTAAACAAACAGGTGTGGCTAACTAACATGAACTTATCGATATATCTGATCTAGGCCTTTATGGTGTTTGCGAATTTCCACCCAGCGACACATTATTAACCACCATGGTACACATATAGCTAAACACATAATACATTCTCTAAATTGTTAGTGAAATGCTACAATTGTCATCTCCACCTTGGTATGTTTCCCATTTTGCAAATTACTTATACCACATTGATACAAAAGCTGAGGTAGGTTTGCTAGGTATTTTTCAAATCTGAAAAAAAAAAGACAAGACAAATAAGTACTGTATGGGCTAGTCATCATGTTGGAACCTGGGTATTGCTCCTGGACTACACAGCTTGAATCTCTCCGACATCCGCCCAGAATCCAGTCCATACAAGTGCTGAAAGTGTTTGGGGCCAGTACACACCCTGACGACTCAGTAACAACTGGAAGATAAGCAGAGATGGCACCACCATCTCACAGCACTCTCACACCAGAGTAGAGTTTCGACATCAGATCTGATCAGTTGGTGGCACCCACGAAGAAAGAATCCTCCAGAGGGCGTTTGATTCACTGAATCAAACGCTTCATAGATAACTTGGCTGCGAGCAGCCCGTGCCGAACTCCTCGTCTACGTTCGGTAAGGACCCGAAGAGCAAGGGAAACAGGTCAAGCATTGACCCTTCTTGGTGTAAAGCCTGACTGCTTTGGACGCTGGTGTCAGCAGATGGTGGCGAACCCCATCAAAATTAATCCAAGCAAAGACCTTGCCCGCACTGAGGGGCAGCATCACCTGGTAGTTGTTGCAGTCTTGGGATCACCCTTCCTTTCCAGAGAGGGACAAAAGGCCCCTCTTCAGTCAGTTGGGATGTGCCTGCGTTTGCAGGCACTGCACAGAACTGCAATGCAACGACAGAGTGAGCATTTTCCACGCAGTCTGAGAAGTTCAGCATGGATCACAAATCCAGGAGCTTTACCCAGATTTCAACTGGTTTCACTGCAGCCTGTTTCCACAATGAAGGTGGAAACCACTAGTTTGATTGAGGTAAGCAACAGTGATTGTAACCCTGAGTCCACTGCACAGTGGTGATCAGCTGGTAAACCGCTCAAAGTAACGGCCTAAGCAGGCCTTCAGTTGGACTCCTCTGTTCAAGAGCCTACACCCTCTGCTCTAACTGCAGTACACCGGGGATGGGGCTTGGATGAACGTAAAGCGTGAATTCCCCTGGTAAGCAAGGAGGGGCATTCATGTCAAGTGTACACATTATTTTCAGTGAATTATTGACACATGTCCCTCAGCTTTCCACGTCTTTTTGTGGCAAGTTGTTTTTGTATCCCGGTAAAAACATTGTGTCAATTTTCAGACT
>CM068963.1:88752589-88768863 GCA_035128595.1 Eptatretus atami | reverse complement strand
TCCTGCGCAGGTGGGCAATTGGCACGATCGTGGTGAGGTTAAACCCCACCGTGACTGGCTCTGGCAGTAGTTCAGGAGGGTCACGACTGAATTGTCCGTTCCGGTGGGCAACGCGTCGCGATTTCGAGTTACGTGGCCGATCGCACGCCGGACGGGCCGAAATTCGTAACAATATCATAAAAATAGCATGAACCAAAAACACATTTTCCAATGATTTTCCAACCACAACCATATTCATCATGTGCACTTCAACCAGAAAACAAGCTTGTATGACAATATTCATGAGTGTTAATTGTACTAAAGTTGGATTTATCTCCTGAAATATAAATTGCAATGATCTTATATCCTCTTTTTTATATTAATGTTTATGATAATCTGTAAAATGTATTGCTAATACAGTGAAACCTATCGAGAGGTCCTCTCATGAGCCACCACCTTCTCCTGACAAGGCCACCTAATTTTGGCTCTACTGGCACTTTTACATGAAAAAAGACTGCTCATGAGAGATCAACCCCTTCTGTGAAGTCAGTCTTTTGTGACATTTTGGATGACTTTCTCAAGAAAGTTTCACAATATTATAATTTGTATTGTAAGATAGTAAATAATGTGGTCAATCAATCTTGTCTTGATCAATTTCACAGACCAGATTGTGAAAAAGACCAGATATGATAAGAGGATTCGATCAAAAGAGCAGACACGTTTGAAACGGGGATCATCCTCATCATTGGAAATAAAAATTGCTGGAGAAAACACACAAATACCAGCCCAGTGGAACAAATTCATGATAATCCTGTCAATAAGGCCAACCTTACAAATTTCTTTGGAGAGTGGACTAACACATGTACTGCTACATTACCACCAGACAAGTTAGTTGTTCTTGCTGGAGATTCTGTGATCCACTGAGGGTTGTAAGGCTCACATTTGGTCATTCTGAATGTCTAGATGAGCTGCACTCTGTCATGAAGAGGCAGATACACGCATGATGATGCATGCCTTTCATGCCTCTCAGGATCATGATAGAGTGGTTATACAATCACCAGATACAGATGTGGCAGTATTAAGTGCCTACTTCTTTTCATCCATGCATTGTCCTGAACTGTGGTTCAAGAACTGGTACAAAAGACAAGCTACGCTACTTGCCATACATACAATAGCAAATCATCTTGGTCCATCCATGTGTGCTGCTCCTCCTGGATTCCACGCATTGACTGGATGTGACAGCACCAGTGCTTCTCTGGAATTGGCAAGAAAAAAGGATTTAATTTGCTCAAGGCATCTGAATGAGCATCAACAATGTTTGTCTCTACTTGGAGAGAATCTATCTGTCTTCAATTGTGTCAAGCTTCATTGAAAAGTTGTTTTGTGCACTCTATTTCAAAAAATGGTTACAGTACAGCTGATGATACTAGATATTTCCTATTCTGCCAAAAGCAGAAACAAAATGATAACTTGCTACCAACATCAAACAGTCTTGGGCATCATATTGAGAGGGCCAATTGTCAAGCATATATTGGAAGAAATCACTCTGTGCCATTCAGAACTTGCCTCACCTGCTGGACATGGTTGGGAGCTTGCAGTGGCATACTAAAACCACTTTCATGTCAAAAGCACCTGCACCAACTGCCATTCTAGAGCTCATGTCATGCAAATGAAATAGTCCTGCATGTAGGCGGAATGACTTGTGCCGATGCAAAGCAAATGGCTTATCTGTATAGAAGCTTGTTTTTGTATGGCCGATGAACAATGTGAAAACCTCAAAACCAAGTATATTCCACTGATGATTCTGACACTGATGAATAATTTGTGAGCAAAACCGAAATTCTGAGTCTCATGGGATTGACTTTGATTTTATTCAAACCTCTACCCTGAGCTGTTCCACGTTCCAATCTCCCATTCTATGGATAACTGAAAATGTTTCATATATATATATATTATATATATATATTATATATATATTATATATAATATAATATATATATATATTACACCGTGCGTAGTGCGTGCGCCTGTAATCCGGCTACTCGGAGGCTTAGGTGGAGGATCGCTTGAGGACGGGTGCTCTGCGCTGGGCCACGCTAGTGAGAGGGTATGGGCAGCCCGGAAATCAGTGCGAAACCCAATCCTTATCCTGTGTCGTAAGAGGCGACCAGGGTTGTTGTCAGGAAGGCATACCGGCGTAAAGCCTGTGCCAATCAGTATGCGGATCATAACGGATGATCCGCTGTTGCCGACCCCTAACGGGAGCAGCCGAAAGAAGAAAGGAACAATATATATATAAATATAATTCATGCAAACTTATCATAATAACTAGAACAATAACATGTATTCAATATAGCATTGAATCTTTTTTTATGACATGTCTCAGGAGAATAAAATAAAAGAGGATCCAATTTTGATACTGTTACGCATCTGTGTGTATCCAAAAATAACTTTGGTAACCCTGTTTTCTAGTTGATTTGAACATAACAAATTTTGTAGAGCCATTGAAAATGTGTAAAATCAGTTTTTGCTAATAACTGATAATATATTAGCCATTTCTGGCATCCTAAACATACACTAAAACACTAGAAATCCTAAAACTTGCTTTCACAAAACAAAGTTAAATTGCAACCTACCCTGGTGTGTTTCCACTCCTCAACACCAAATTACATTGTACCACAATCCAGGACTACAACATGCCTGGATATGTTCCTTAGGTATGTCCCAAGCTGGAACAAGAGTGAACCAAATAAGTACTAGATGGGCTACGTTTTCATATTTCTAGGCCTTGTAATGAGATTTGCTCCTGGACTAGTGGTGCATCTTTGGAATGTCGGGAGGACTAAAGTCTGAGTCTTCAGGTCCTTTGTGCTTCCAGTCTTGCTCTATGGATGTGAGACTTGACTCTGACCAGGGATCTGAAATGGAGACTTAATTCCTATTGTACCAGGTCTCTTCGAGAATCCTTGGCTATTGCTGGTCGGAGTTTGTGTTCCAACGAGCAGTTGCTGAGAGAGACTCAAATGAGATTTGTTACCTGCATTAGTCGTTGGAGCGTCACGCTGCGGCTGTATGGACATGTGAACTCGTTTTCCTTGTGCTGATCCTGCTCACCAGATTCTCTCAGCGAGGGAGTCTCGTGAGTCGAGGAGGCCAATGGGCCAACCACGTGCCTCGTGTTTGCAGCGGTTGATCGGCATCTCATGGGATGGGCCAAGCATCTGCCTGGGGGTGGGCCAGACGGAGGCCCCTGGAGTACTGGCAGAAAGTGGACAGCGACGCGCTGCTCTGGCGCCTACTCCCATACCTGACCTGACCTGACTAGTTCTGTGACCAGCTTGGTAGATAGTCTGACGAGTTCTGTGACCACCTTTTTATAAGATAGTCTGACTAGTTGTGACCACCTTTTTTAGATAGTCTGACTAGTTCTGTGACCACCTATCTGCAAATTTAAGAGGCCAGCTCAGGACATAAGCAAGGGAATTGACAAATGGGAATGAAGGAAGAGAAGAGGAACAAACATCCAAGTTTCATGTCTTAATCATGATCATGTTTTTTTGGCTGAGAAATAGTTTTTTCTTGTGAAATGGAATGTTTTCAGGATGCGCTAAGATAGTTTTTAACATGGACCTTGTTAATTGGAAGATCAGTTCCAAATTTACGTAGTTCACCGCTATTTGATTCCTGACAAGATTGGCTGCTATGCAGAGCAGCTTATGTGACTTTTATTCCCGTTCAGTAGATTGAACAAAATTGCCTCATCCTGAAGCTAATTGCTAATTGTGACATTTACTATTGTCCATCATGGTGACATTGACATTGTCCAATCGTAAGATAGTATTTGATACTAGTTATAGATTACAAAGTCACATGAGTATCACTGAAAGGACTTTTGGCAGGGATCAAACAACAAATGCCACTTCTTCATGAAGGTGAGATCAGGTTTGGGAGCATGTGCCGAGCAGTGCATCAGTTCTAAAAGTTCACTGAGTTAACCGCATTTGCAGTGGTTAGATCATCTATACTATAATGGAGCTAAGTGTTTGTTATCTACTCCGAGACGAAGCGTCAACGGTCCACAACAAACTCAGCTATATTGTACTCGTATCAGACACATTAGCCATCATTTTCTGTCATGAGGATTGCAGGAGACCCTTTTCTTTAGGTGTACTATTTGTAAACCTTCATGTACAAAAGGGTTCATGAAGCATAGATCATTTAATGTTGATAGGACCTTTATGATGCTGTTTATATCTTTTTTCAAAAAGCCTGATGTTGGCTTAAGGGTTAAGGTGGCTGGTTTAAGATTTAGGGTCTTGAGTTTTGCTGGTGTTGGCTTAATGATTAGGGTGGTGGACTTGGGATCCCAGGTTCCTGAGTTCAAATCTCACTCGGCTGTTGTATGATACCAGGTGGTTGAGTCAGCCTGTCTATCCTTCAGAGGTCGGCAAAATGAGTGCCAGCTTGCTGGAAGCGGCGCACTGCATCAGTCTCACTTCTGTACTTCCAGCAATGATACAACCAGTAAGTTGATGCAACTAACAGCTTGGCTGCATACAAAATAATAATAGAATATCTTTTTCATATGCTATATTTTAAAGTTTTGTATATATTTGGTACCAAAAGGTATGCAAGACCTCAAAGAAAAAAGTCCTGAAACTATTGTGGCAATTTGCGTGGGTTGCGGAGAAAATCGTCATTTTGATCTCCCCCCCCCTCCCCCTCTCCCCAAAGCCTGAATAGGTTAAAAGTCTCAACCAAGAGATGATGTATAAACTGCAAAGGATAGTTAACCATAACCAAGCATTGTAACGTACAGAGAAAAATTTGATTTAACAGATAAATATGTTGGCTTGTGTGTAACTACAAGCAAAATGACATGACACAGGATAAGAACCATCATGGATGTGAATCAGGGAAAAGACTGAGAAGCCTCCGATGTAGAAGAACTTGTTACTGAATTATTTTGTTCCACATTCTGTTACTTTATGAATCGTGATATCGAGGTTTTGCATGGCTTTTAGTGGTTGGCTGATATTATGTGGTAGTGGTTCTGTGTTCTATGTTGGTTTATTAAGTTCCCTTTTGGTGTTTAATGGTTGTGTAATGTACACCCTTTTATTGTACTACTTCATGTATATGTTGTCTGTTTGTGAACTTGCATTAAAAAAATTTTTTTTTGCATATAGTCGAGATCGTGGGAGCGCGAGAACACTGAATGGATCAGGATGCACAGAACAATAGGAAGGCAGAGAGGGGAGGTTCGGGACTACGACGCCAACAGCAGAGATGAAGGCAAAATAGAGGCAGCCGTGGACAAAGCAATGGGGCATTATGGGGTGGACAATGGATGGATAAAGATGGATATGATGACTGCCAGAAGCAAACTTTCAGAAGGAAAAAATGGAATTAGAAGAGATTGTGTGGGGTGGGGGGTGGAGGTTAACCGCAGTGGGAAGATCATGGTTTTTGAATGGGGTGAACACTTGTCTTGAGACTTGGAGGAAGAGTGAGATTGAAGAGAATGTGGAAGTTGGTTCAACAGGTGGGAAAATAGAGGAACGAATGAGTGGAGGTGAACAGTGATCCTGGATTTTAGGAGTTTCACCAGAAAGAGGTTGATGGCGATCATCTGTGCCCTGTGGAAACCTGGGTGGTGGGTGGTGGAGAAGGCAAAGGCAAAGAAAGAGCAAGGGTGCAAGACAAGAAAGGAAGTGGTAGAAGAAGACAGAGACTACCGACCTGTCTACGAGGCGAAGTGATGGCCTTCAAGAACTTCAAGATCATTCATCATCCAATGATCTTGAAAGTCTTGGTTTCCATGGCAACAAACCGAGCAAGGGTGTGAGGCAGGGTCACCAGTTGAGATGGGGAGAGCAGTACTCAATCAAACTTCAAGTGAATGCCTGTGCGTGGACAGGAGTTCACTTGTGTACTGTAAAGGAGGACTTTGTTACGTGGGAGGATGCCCATTTGGTGGCTGACTTTGGAGGCAACTTTCAAACTTATTCAATGAGGTGTTTTATATTGTGATATTTATTTAACTTACTTTATTTTTGATGGTTCCGTTTGTGACTCCGTTTGACAGATTATATGAAAGTCATTCTTAAAATGCAACTAAAAATTTTACAACATTTCAGCTCGAAATACTTATTAGCTGAGATGTTCATCACCATTACAGATATGGTTTAATTGTGGCCTGCACTGCATGCTTGTGCAAAAGTCTCTGCTGGATAGAATACTGGAACAAATTTTTTTGGAGGCCTATAAAACAAAACCAGAAATGAAACATTGGTTATACTTTTGTGACTTTTGGATTTGTAACAGCCTGGAGCATTTGCTTTAGCTGCTTAAACTTCAGTCGTGGAATTTTATCGTCATTAACAAATATCCTGAATGATGAAATATGTAAAACGTTTCATACCCTGTGGCTGCATTCCAAACGTGTTGATTATATCAGCAATTTGGGGATATCCTCCATGCAACTGATCACAGTTCCATATAAATTGCGATTAGTCGTCACCACCTGTGGCAATTCTCAAAATGTTGGGCTTGATATCACTCAACTTTCGAATAGCTTGTTTATAATGGGCCTAATTTATAATTCTAAGGCTTTCTCTGGAGAGGTTCACAGAATTATTTTTTTAATTTATGCAAAATCTTGTTGATGTAAATATTGGTAATAAGTTGCAAAATCATGTGTTTGTCTAAAACTGGTCACCAGCTGCTGCCCTTCCTTCGATCAAGCTTTTCTTGCTCACTCCTCGAGCCTCTCCAGCAACTCCAGGATGCATGGTGTGCTTCCAGTAACTCACTCCTGGTTAAACTCCCAACATCCAGGTTACCTGCAACACCTCAACTCTTGTTCCCAATTTCTCCTGTTAGTGGAATCGTTTAGCTTTGGCTGTTCACTCTTCCCTCTAGATCTTTAAGCTGAGTGCACTGCCACTGTTGTCATCGCCCATACCTACCTACTTCTTTGTTACCCCATTAACCCTGATCTATCGCAACCTCTTACTTGCAGGTTTCTGCGTTCCTTTCCTCTATTCTTGTTTGTTCATTCCCTTGCTTTATGTCCAACTATTGCTCCACTGTCAGTCCATACCCTCAGTCACCTTGTCTCTCCCATTAGTATTGACTTTAAAGAAAACTAGAGCGAAATCTGTGCGCCATCGGAAATCTTTCCACCTAAAGCAAAGTTTGAAAGACAGCAAAAGGTGCACCAGGAATAGTCCAGTCAAATTTGATTTTATAAATCTTTTTTTTTTGACCCTGTGATCCTAAGTCCCTTTCCGAGGCATGAACCACGGCTCAAATCAAAAAAATCATTGCATGTTTCCTGCGTCACCCAATCGGTGATTGCATGAGCAGTTCATTTTTTAAAAATGTGCCAGTAATTGCATTTTTGAGGGTTTTGACCTCGCCAGGGGGCGGGGCCAAAAATGATGCTTGCTCTCGTACCTTTCTGCCGCAAAGGTGACAGTTTGGTAAATTTCTACAACTATTTAGGAGGAGATAGTGTGATGCAAAGATAGACAAATGGAGCCAATTACAATATCGCTCCCCGTTTTTTTTTTTTTTATATATTGTTGTGGTTTCCCACCGCTCAGCGTGCGGGCGACCGCTTTTAGCCAATGGCGGCCCGCTCTCGCCCACCGAACGGGCAAACCTAGTCGCAGCTTTCGGATCAACGCGAATCAGCTACGGGTGTGTTTTTAATCGCACAGTAAATCGCCAACTATTCTGTCCGCGCGCGGACAGGGTCCGATTTGCCGAATTGTCGATTACTCCTAATTATGCGTGCAGACAGAATGCCGGGGATTTACACCTCGACGTAGCCTGCCGAAAACGAGCCGTTCTTAAGCAGCTCGTTCTGTGAGCGGTGTATTATCGCAAGGCCCGTCGGACTTGATTATCTTATCGGTTATTAAGAACCCACTATATTCCGAACTTTGATTATGGCAGTTCAATTGAGGGATAGAGGACGCAAGAGCAGGTCAACATTCACACAAGGACATTTATTTATTATAGCACGTATGGCAGGATGCAGTATACATTAGCGAGGCAAAACCCATGCATTATCAAGGCACAAGCAATGCAATCCAAAAAGCACGACAAGAAGAAACTAACAACCTGCTAATATTATCGACACACATGCACTTAACAGTTTACTACTTAACAGACTCTGCGCACAACATTCATTCAAAGAAAACCCAGGAAAGGAAGGGTAGGACTGGACCTCTTGGGTCTTTATAATTCAGGTGATGTGGAGACTGCAGGAACTCCGAGAGACCGGGGCTGGTTACCTTCACCTTCGTGTGAATCGCTGGGCGCTCCTCGACGTCCGTCCACCCGGCAGCTGGCGTGACCAGCGCTCGGCCCAGGCCTCGTCGTGCGCCCAGTCGATCGGGCCTAGTCGACAACGACTCAGAGGAACGAACGGGCCTTTTGCTTTTAGAGTTGATGCTCTCTTAAGAGCCCGCCCATTCCTCAGCGTCCGTTCGGGCCTCTCCTGGGACCCGATCACCTCGGACCGTTTGCCGCTGGTTGGCGACTCCTCTCGGTGCGCTCCAGCGACCCACAGTTCGGCATGGCACGGCAGGCTGCGCTCCAGGCTCCGCTGGACGATCCGACTGCCTGCTCGCCACGCGACTCCTCACAGGCCGCAGACGACTCTCCACCGACTCTTCAAGCGAGCTCCACGGTGAACCCAGACTTCTTCATCTCCCCACTGACTCCAGATTTCAACTGCACTCCGACTTCACTACTCTCGCTTGGCGTCTCTGCGCGCCTTAATATGGAGTCCGTGAGGCGAGGTTTTGATCTCTACCTCCGACCTCTGACCCCCGCTGGCTCCCGCCCTTTTTATCTTTTGATCCGATCGCAAGTTCATGCGAAGAAGAGCGACGTTGCAGGAATCACCAGCCCCACTGGGACGTTTGGAAATCACGGCCCCCGTCCTAACAGGGAACCCCTGCGTCTGTCGCCGGCGATGCCGTTCGTGGGGAACTCGCCGTGGCTGGCGCAAAGATGGTGGCGCAATGGAGATGAAGGTGAGGCGATGCTGTTCGTTGTTGGTTATGTCGTGAGGAGATGTGGTTTAGGAGATGGCGAGGAGTGTTGTTGTGAAGGCGGTTGTGGAGAAGGTGGTGTGGTTGTTGAGATGCCGGTTGTGGAGAAGGTGGTTTGTGTGAAGGCGGTTGTTGAAAAGGTAGTTGTTTGTGAGCGGTTGGTGCCCAAATAAAGATAGCAAAAAGAAAACACTACCTCAAAGATACAGCCCGGTTACACGAATAAATCCCTTTAGACCTCGTGGGGAAATCTATCTGAACACAGACTTATCGACATAACTGATCTCTGGGAAGCCTGAATGGTGTTCTGTGAATTTCCATCCACACACCGTAACAATATTTTTATATTTGTTTTTCTTCAAAAAGCGTGGGATAAATATACTACTTTCCCCACCATCTTCCCAGTTAATGAGCACTACCTCTTCCCTGCTTCATTAACTATATTTTTGCCTCGATGTTATTGTCATCTTTTTCAGTTGGCATTCATTTGTCAGGTTATTTATATTTGAGGGTTTCATTCTACTTTTGCTGTTTTTATGCATTTTTATTTTTCTTTTTTAAACGGGTGAAAGTTGATATTTATTTGCAGTCCCAATTTTTTGTAACACAGATGATGACAATGCATAGCCATTATCGATCTACCCTCCACCCCACCCCCTTTCTTTCAAAAACCTACACTTCTACTTTTATTTTCCATCGGGCCTGTGCTACAATGCTACATTGATGTCGTGGTGAAGCAGCCAGGAATGAGACTAAATCTTTTGCCTGATTTATTTCCGCATTGGAAAATTGGTTTGTGTAACACAACCATGTGGTGAACCTCATTGTGGTTATTAAGCGGTTCAGACCACAAGGCTGTCCCATGCATGCAGCCAATTTTAATGTTAACTTTTTGGTAATGTGGATAACAACCTAAGAAACCATTACCTGTACTTAGTCATCAAGAGCAAGCAACTTTTTTTTGCCCACCCACTTTCACGCATGATAATGGGGAACTATTATCATGTTATTTTGCAGAATTTTTTTTTTTAAAACCTTGTGTTTGTAATTGTACTTGTTCCACTGAACTCTGAATAAGTCCACTGCCATGAAAACTTGCTTGAAAGTAATTTTTGTTGGATCAAAACTTTGGGGTTTTGTCCCCTACCCTACTGACATGGTCGGAGACGGGACATTAAAAATGATCTCCGTCCAACCGTCCAACGCGATCAACCGACCAACCGTCATCTGTCCATGTACTTTTGTGTATGTAATATTAAAAAAAAAACACTGTGAACATTTAGTTTTTCATATTGCAGATATCTATTTGTCCTTTTTTTAAATTATATTTTATTTGTATGGATTGAGGTTCCTCCTGACATATTTTCCTGATTAGATCACAGTTGTGATTGGCTGAGTTATGCTACCATGGCAACCATCTCAGTTAACTTGGCTTGTGTATGTTGATTTTGAAAAAAAACGTTCAAAATTTAGCCTTCATATGCACAGATCTATTCGGCAAAGGGCACGGGCCAAGAGTATCAGCTTGTTTTTCATTATTATTTATCATTTATTTTTCGATATCATAATGTCTGATTGTGAAAAATGGCAACACTCACCTGAACTCTACTTACATCATCACTGGATGCCTTTAACCCTACACCATTTTACTTCCTGCTAGTTTGAGCCCCCTCATGATGTGGGAAGAGAAGCGGCAAACACGTGAAGCTGCTCTTGGGACTGCTAAACCCTATTCCCATCCCCTCCATGCCAAGATAAAGCAGGGACCTCCAAGTCTCAACGCCTGTCCAGCCATAAGCCATTTGCCAGCAGCAGACATAAAGTTGGACATGATTTCTCCAGTGTAACAATCAAATCCAGGAAAACCTGTACCCTTAACCGATGGAAGGCCACCCAACCTGTTTTTCATCCAAACCACCCTCTACCCCCTCCCAAATATCTCCACAACCTAACCCACTGGGATTTGACTTGTAACAGTGGAGGATGCCCAGGCTGTGGCTGGCTTTGGAAGCCTGCTTTGCCATATGGTTGTCCCAGGAGAGGTAATGGATGATTTTGAAGTCTAGAGGTTTAAAGACACAGCTTTCAGTGGTTAGCAATGGAAATAAATAGGTGAGTTCATTGTGACAATGCTTCTCCAGAACCGAGTTATCCTGCTGCCATTGTCTTTTATCCTCTCCCTCCCTGAAAATGTTGAAGGATCCTTTCGCCCCCCACCCCTTACCTCTTCCCCTTTCCTCTTTTGTCTTCTCTTCCATTCTGTCTTTGCAAATTTTTTATTGGACGTATCTTTTTTCTATTTTTCATCCTAATTGTCCTGTCACTACATTTGGCATGCTGAGACTGCTGCTGAACTTTTAGCAAAGTTTATCATTCATTGTAACTATTTATTATTGGGAAAGCTAAGTCTTTGCATTTGTTTTAACCAAAATGTCAGGTTTAGCAATGGTTTTCATGTGGAATAGTAAACTGGTTGTGGTCACTAGTCCTAGGTGGAAATTAGTTTTGCTCGCAAGAAAAACTAATCAATTGTGTACGGTATTTGGTCTGCAGGTCCCTTGGATCCCATCTTGCCATGGAAAATGCGAAGATGGATTCACGTGGAATCAACACAACTCGGGAGTACAAAATAGTCCTCCTGGCCCAGGGTGGTGTTGCAAAAGTGGTATGATACTTATTTTTTTTGTTTTTCATTGTACCAAATATAGGAATGGTGTGGAAAAGCAGTGTGAATTTTTTTTTCTTTCTTCTCCTTTTGTAAAGAAAAATTCTTATCCCTTATTTCAGGCTTATTGTTGAAATAAGCACTTGCTATCTGTATCCTGATCAAAACGAGCATTAGTAATGCCTTTGCTTTGGAGAAAAAGCACATTGTTTTGATGTCAGTAGTTTGGTCTGAGGCTTTTTAATGTTGACTCATACCTTCTATTTGCTCGCTCTGCAGAACTTTCCACGATATTTGAATGCCAAATAAATTCCTCCTTGGCTTGCTGTACCCGAACCGTGCTCCCGAACTTGAACTCTGCGAGTTGCACTTTCCAAGTCGTGTTTGGCTGTCAACGCTGGATATTTTCCTGGCACACAAAATAAATTGTAGTATTTTGCAAGTGTGTGCGGGCGAATCAAATGTGTTGATATACGAATTGATGTGCTATAGTATTGTAATGTTTCTTTTTGTGAGTTTCAAAGGAAAATATTGCTACAATCGGCACTGTAACTGTGTATTGCAGCTACCATACCGCAGTGATTAAAATCAACTTGCACCGCAATCCCCATCACATCATTTGGTTAGAATAGCACACTTGCTAAAAATCTTCTTTTGGGGGATCTTCAGGTTTGGGAACTCTCACCGTGCATTCACGTACTCGACGTCTAAGAACCTCCGCTCAGGTCCTATGTTGGACTAGGACCCCGTTGAGGGGAGGTGCCCAGTGTGCTGCCTGATCAGCTGCCAAGCATTCCATTTGAACCGGTTATAGGCAAACAAAATCCCTTAGTCCGGATTTTTTGAGCTTCTCGACCATTGTGGCCGGTATTCTCTAGCTCTTTCACGAGCCTTGACATGATGCAAAAAAAAGAAGATGGATTGTGAAGTCCCACTGCAAAACTTGCTGAATCCTCACCCACAAGTTACATTGAACAAACTTTCTTTACGGGAAGAACGGCGGGTCGGTCATGATCTTCCTGCTGCTGCATTACATTTAAACTTCCAGCAAATCAAAATGGAGAAGTTTATACTGTATATGTATTGACAGTATGGGTAATCACATCCAGGCTGGGCTTAGCTACAGGAATGACCAAACGGGCTAATTGGTTGATTTGAACCATTGGGCATGAAGGTCCATCTGCTTTGTTGAATAAACCTAATGTTGTCTTTTCACATCTATAAATGTAATCCGCATCATTTTGTGCTTAGTGGCCAGGGCCAAGTGGCTTTGGTGAGAAATGGAGAGTACAGTAGTTTGAATTTGGGAGAGGGGAATCTTTTGTATTGGGGCTGAATATGGGTTAACGCAGACTTTGAGGGTCAAGCTTTTGTTCTAATGATTGACAGATGACTTCACTCACACTACTGCAAAGCCTGCCCTGAAGTCAAATCCGATGGAATGAAACCAAGAAGTTTCCAATTTCTAATGAACCGATACACTCTGAGCCCCCACCCTTTTCATTGCACATAACTATATATGATACGCTTTCGGTTCATCTCGTGTTTCAGAGCAGCATGTTGCTGTTTTAAAAAAAATAAAAAATTAAGTGAAAGTTTCGTTCTAAACATGATAGCATAGGGTATCACATTTCCTCAATTGAAATCATTTCTATAACTTCTTCCCCTTCCTTCCTCCTCCCATCCTGATCATCAAGCCTTATAAAAACTGCACCATGTCAAATCTGATAGCCAAACTTGATTTTCCACCCCAAAAAGATAATAATACAACATACCAGCCCTTGCAATTATAGAGGCACAGTTATAAAACACAAATCATATTTTGTTGTCTGCTGGACCCATGTGAGTGGCTATATTAGGTCGCTTGTGGAAATTGTTTTTTGGGGGATGTAAAAGGTGTTACATGATTGATGGAATCATGCAGGAAACGTTAGAATAGTGAAGAACTGAAAACTTGTTTTAACAAATGTATTCGACGATCACAATACATGTCTACTTTGTTTTTATGTTTTATTGCTCGAAAGTATGAATATACAGAATTATTCAAATATTTCTTGTATTGGTTTGTGGTGTGCTGAAATGTTTATTTTGTGCTTTTCCAGCATATGACGATGCAATTCATTTGCCACTGTTTTCCAAGAAGATCATGAAGACCCACGATTGGGTAAGGATGGGAATTATAACCTATTTATCCTTGACCTGACAGTACTCCATTTACATTCTCTGAGTGGATGATAAATAACAATAATAATAATATTGTAACAGAGCTTTACCGCAGGAGACCAGTACCCAAACAAAGCTGCAGTAAGATTACCACGTGGTTGTTTGTCCATCTCTGTCCTTTTGAATGCTGAGGTCAAAACAAGGAGCAGCACGTTACCATTTTAAGCAGTGTTTGGTATGACTTGTCCGGCAATCGAGCATCAACCTCTTAGACATGGAGCAGGCACTCCAATATTATGCGACCGGCGCTGGCTGTAATAGGGTTGCAAACACGGATGAGGAAACTGCTTTATGCCAATTGTAAAAGCTGTTTTGTTTGGAGATAAAATGATTTATTTTTCCACCAAATGAATGTTAAGACAAAAAAATAAGGATTTGGAAACAAAATCTGCTTTCTTCTATAACTTTTTTTTTTAACCACAATTCCAAATGTGAATATTCCATCCTGAAATATATGTGAAGGATATATCTGAGATAAACGTACTGCTTCATCCCTTTTTGACTTGTACAAAATTGCACTCATGCTGTGAAAACAATGACTTTAAACAAAGGCGTGTCATCGCCTCACCACCCTCCGGAAGGGCGTGCTACAAATTCCTGATTGTTTGGTTGGCATCTCTGCATGATGAAGCAATGTCTTTCAAAGTTCTTTTTTCTTTTTGTAATATAATTTTTTATAATCATTTTCTTGGCATTAACTTTTAACTTTTCTTTTGCAGAGGATGCATATAAGACCACATGCTCGCTATAGATGACGGCCAGCCCAGCTGGATATTTTGGATGATCTGACAGGCAGGGCTACTGTTACATTGGTTTTGTGTGGTTAAGCACAAGACACAGCAGATTCCTGTTGATCTAGATCATGCATATGATGGTTTTGGTGCACAAAAGATTGCCTTTTCCAAAAAGGGAAGTTTCTGCATGTTATTTGCACTTGAAATTGTATGCTGAGTGCTTCACTGTGTGAAAGTTTACTGTATTACATTAGGAATGCTGCAATAGGCTAACATCCCTTGCGGTTCAACAGTGGTGCATTGAATCCGCATGACTTGCTATCCCACATGTGTATTCTGATAACCACATGCCTGTTAAACATCCGAATTGCCTCCGCCACTGAAGGGACAGAGGGTCGTTTTCACCCCTGTATGTTTGTCTTTTATTTGGTCTGTCTGTGTCTGTGAGCCAGGATATCTCAAAATTTGTGGGCGGATTTGGACGAAATTTGGGGACAGTTGGGTGGTGACAAGGAAGAATGATTTAGATTTTGCGTGAAGATCTCAATCCAATACTAGAATGTCTTAATTAAAATGACTTCTTCACCTTGAAAAGGTGGGGCCAAAAATGATGTTCGAGCACATCAACTATTTCAAGAGGTTTTGGATGAGTGTGACAAAACGCTAGAGAGTGAGTTGGCGACGGTGACAAGATCAAGCGATTAGAGATTTGGTTCAGATCCGGCCTATCGTGGGATACAATAACGTAAACTGTACAGCCTAGTTTTCATGGGAATAATTATTGTTAATGGTCTGGTTCGGGGTCGCCACAAGGGAAACGCTCAACGTTCCTCCTGGAATGCCTGGTCCTGAGGGTCACGGCTGCGGCTAACTCCGTGGTCTCAGCGGGTTGCTTAGTCAACAATGAACGCCGATTTGGTACCACACAATCCTGGCGGGTTCCGCTACCATCACATCTACCTTTCCATTGGATTGGTAGTATGAGGAGGGGGCTCATACCCTGATATGAACTTTCTTATCTTACCTGATCAGGTTGCAGCTGACGGAGCTGCCAAGTATGCACCGAGCTAGAACGTTTGTGGGCCTGCAATTGGGGGGTAAAACTTCCCGGCAAACAAACAAATGTGGAATGTGCTAGATGCTAGACCAATAGATGGAGAGGACACAGCTGAGTTTAAATGCAATAAACAGACATTTATTAAAAGAAATGCTATGAGGAAAGGAATGTGTGCAGTCTTATTATCGCTTGGTTTCATTTGCATAAAGAAGGGGTAGTACCCAGGGGCATGCAAGGATTGTGTGGTGGCGCAAAATAATATAGTTATACAGAAAAGCAAAAGGTGTGGTGCCAGAGCAAATACAATACTAATACGAAACACGATCATGACAAAACGGATGCCATTAGGAATCATTATGAGGAATGGTAATCTGCTCTCAATAAGGATAGGGTTGCTCACCAAATTCGACCTACCTAAGTACCTGCGCGAGTGGTCGACAGGGCGATCGTACCTCGCCGCAGGTCGACTTCGGATACGAACCGCTTAAGCGGCTCGTTCCGTGCTGCAGGGATAACCGAGCGGAGTTATCATCGACCTCGACGGT
>CM068963.1:88735997-88752564 GCA_035128595.1 Eptatretus atami | reverse complement strand
TCCGTTCGTTGCTGTCCTTTCCTCCGTGAAAGTTCCATCTTGCATTCACGTAAGGGGATTGGTAGTGGGTTGAAACACCCGATAGTAATCTGAACCGTCGAGGTCGATGATATACTCCGCCTGGTTATCCCCACACGGACGAGCGCTTAAGCGGTTCGTATCCGAAGTCGACCTGGCGGGAGGTACGATCGCCCTGTCGACCACTCGCGCAGGTATTAGGTAGGTCGAATTTGGTGAGCAACCCTATCCTGCGCAGGTGGGCAATTGGCACGATCGTGGTGAGGTTAAACCCCACCGTGACTGGCTCTGGCAGTAGTTCAGGAGGGTCACGACTGAATTGTCCGTTCCGGTGGGCAACGCGTCGCGATTTCGAGTTACGTGGCCGATCGCACGCCGGACGGGCCGAAATTCGTAACAATATCATAAAAATAGCATGAACCAAAAACACATTTTCCAATGATTTTCCAACCACAACCATATTCATCATGTGCACTTCAACCAGAAAACAAGCTTGTATGACAATATTCATGAGTGTTAATTGTACTAAAGTTGGATTTATCTCCTGAAATATAAATTGCAATGATCTTATATCCTCTTTTTTATATTATGTTTATGATAATCTGTAAAATGTATTGCTAATACAGTGAAACCTATCGAGAGGTCCCTCTCATGAGCCACCACTTCTCCTGACAAGGCCACCTAATTTTGGCTCTACTGCACTTTTACATGAAAAAAGACTGCTCATGAGAGATCACCCCTTCTGTGAAGTCAGTCTTTTGTGACATTTTGGATGACTTTCTCAAAGAAGTTTCACAATATTAATAATTTGTATTGTAAGATAGTAAATAATGTGGTCAATCAATTCTTGTCTTGATCAATTTCACAGACCAGATTGTGAAAAAGACCAGATATGATAAGAAGGATTCGATCAAAGAGCAGACACGTTTGAAACGGGGATCATCCTCATCATTGGAAATAAAAATTGCTGGAGAAAACACACCAATACCAGCCCAGTGGAACAAATTCATGAGTAATCCTGTCAATAAGGCCAACCTTACAAATTTCTTGTGGAGAGTGGACTAACACATGTACTGCTAACATTACCACCAGACAAGTTAGTTGTTCTTGCTGGAGATTCTGTGATCCACTGAGGGTTGTAAGGCTCACATTTGGTCATTCTGAATGTCTAGATGAGCTGCACTCTGTCATGAAGAGGCAGATACACGCATGATGATGCATGCCTTTCATGCCTCTCAGATCATGATAGAGTGGTTATACAATCACCAGATACAGATGTGGCAGTATTAAGTGCCTACTTCTTTTCATCCATGCATTGTCCTGAACTGTGGTTCAAGAACTGGTACAAAAGACAAGCTACGCTACTTGCCATACATACAATAGCAAATCATCTTGGTCCATCCATGTGTGCTGCTCTTCCTGGATTCCACGCATTGACTGGATGTGACAGCACCAGTGCTTCTCTGGAATTGGCAAGAAAAAAGGATTTAATTTGCTCAAGGCATCTGATGAGCATCAACAATGTTTGTCTCTACTTGGAGAGAATCTATCTGTCTTCAATTGTGTCAAGCTTCATGTGAAAAGTTGTTTGTGCACTCTATTTCAAAAAATGGTTACAGTACAGCTGATGATTCTAGATATTTCCTATTCTGCCAAAAGCAGAAACAATGATACTTGCTACCAACATCAAACAGTCTTGGGCATCATATGAGAGGGCCAATTGTCAAACATATTTGGAAGAAATCACTCTGTGCCATTCAGAACTTGCCTCACCTGCTGGACATGGTTGGGAGCTTGGCAGTGGCATACTAAAACCACTTTCATGTCAAAAGCACCTGCACCAACTGCCATTCTAGAGCTCATGTCATGCAAATGCAAATAGTCTGCATGTAGGCGGAATGTCTTGTGCCGATGCAAAGCAATGGCTTAATCTGTATAGAAGCTTGTTTTTGTATGGCCGATGAACAATGTGAAAACCTCCAAACCAAGTATATTCCACTGATGATTCTGACACTGCATGAATAATTTGTGAGCAAAACCAGAAATTCTTGAGTCTCATGGGATTGACTTTGATTTTATTCAAACCTCTACCCTGAGCTGTTCCACGTTCCAATTCCCATTCTATGGATAACTGAAAATGTTTCTATATATATATATTATATATATATATTATATATATATTATATAAATATAATATATATATATTTACACCGTGCGTAGTGCGTGCGCCTGTAATCGGCTACTCGGAGGCTTAGGTTGGAGATCGCTTGAGGACGGAGTTGCCTGCGCTGGGCCACGCTAGTGAGAGGGTATAGGGCAGCCCGGAAATCATGGCGAAACCAATCCTTATCCTGTGTCGTAAGAGGCGACCAGGGTTGTGTCAGGAAGGCATCCGGCGTAAAGCCTGTGCCAATCAGTATGCGGATCATAACGGATGATCCGCTGTTGCCGACCCCTAACGAGGAGCAGCCGAAAGAAGAAAAGGAACAATATATATATAATATAATTCATGCAAACTTATCAATAATAACTAAGAACAATAACATGTATTCAATATAGCATTGAATCTTTTTTATATGACATGTCTCAGGAGAATAAAATAAAAGAGGATCCAATTTTGATACTGTTGCGCATCTGTGTGTATCCCAAAAATAACTTTGGTAACCCTGTTTTCTAGTTGATTTGAACATAACAAATTTTGTAGAGCCATTGAAAACTGTGTAAAATCAGTTTTTAGCTAATAACTGATAATATATTAGCCATTTCTGGCATCCTAAGCATACACTAAAACACTAGAAATCCTAAAACTTGCTTTCACAAAACAAGTTAAATTGCAACCTACCCTGGTGTGTTTCCACCCTCACATCCAAATTACTTTACCACAATCCAGGCTACAACATGCCTGGATATGTTCCTTAGGTATGTCCCAAGCTGGAACAAGAGTGAAACCAAATAAGTACTAGATGGGCTACGTTTTCATATTTCTAGGCCTTGTATGAGATTTGCTCCTGGACTAGTGGTGCATTCTTTGGAATGTCGGGAGGACTAAAGTCTGAAGTCTTCAGGTCCTTTGTGCTTCCAGTCTTGCTCTATGGATGTGAGACTTGACTCTGACCAGGGATCTGAAATGGAGACTTAATTCCTATTGTACCAGGTCTCTTCGGAGAATCCTTGGCTATTGCTGGTCGGAGTTTTGTTCCACGAGCAGTTGCTGAGAGAGACTCAAATTGAGATTTGTTACCTGCATTAGTCCGTTGGAGCGTCACAGCTGCGGCTGATGGACATGTGACTCGTTTTCCTTGTGCTGATCCTGCTCACCAGATTCTCTCAGCGAGGGAGTCTCGTGAGTCGAGGAGGCCAATGGGCCAACCACGTGCCTCGTGTTTGCAGCGGTGATCGGCATCTCATGGGATGGGCCAAGCATCTGCCTGGGGGTGGGCCAGACGGAGGCCCCTGGAGTACTGGCAGAAAGTGGATCGCAGCGACGCGCCTGCTCTGGCGCCTACTCCCATACCTGACCTGACCTGATAGTTCTGGTGACCAGCTTGGTAGATAGTCTGACGAGTTCTGTGACCACCTTTTTAAAGATAGTCTGACTAAGTTGTGACCACCTTTTTTAGATTGTCTGACTAGTTCTGTGACCACCTATCTCAAATTTAAGAGGCCAGCTCAGGACTAAGCAAGGGAATTGACAAATGGGAATGAAGGAGAGAGAAGAGGAACAAACATCCAAGTTTCATGTCTTAATCATGATCATGTTTTTCTTGGCTGAGAAATAGTTTTTTTTGTGAATGGAATGTTTTACAGGATGCGCTAAAGATAGTTTTTAACATGGACCTTGTTAATTGGAAGATCAGTTCCAAAATTTACGTAGTTCACCGCTATTTGATTCCTGACAAGATTGGCTGCTATGCAGAGCAGCATTGTGTGACTTTTATTCCCGTTCAGTAGATTGAACAAATTGCCTCATCCTGAAGCTAATTGCTAATTGTGACATTTACTATTTGTCCATGCATGGTGACATTGACATTGTGAATACGAAGATAGTATCTTGATACTAGTTATAGATTACAAAGTCACATGGCAGATCACTGAAAGGACTTTTGGCAGGGATCAAACAACAAATGCACTTCTTCATGAAGGTGAGATCAGGTTTGGGAGCATGTGCCGAGCAGTGCATCAGTTCTAAAGTTCACATGAGTTAAACCGCATTTGCAGTGGTTAGATCATCTATACTATAATGGAGCTAAGTGTTTGTTATCTACTCCGAGACGAAGCGTCAACGGTCCACAACAACTCAGCTATATTGTACTTCGTATCAGACACATTAGCCATCCATTTTCTGTCATGAGGATTGCCAGGAGACCCTTTTCTTTAGGTGTACTATTTGTAAACCTTCATGTACAAAAGGGTTCATGAAGCATAGATCATTTAATGTTGATAGGACCTTTATGATGCTGTTTATATCTTTTTTCAAAAGCCTGATGTTGGCTTAAGGGTTAAGGTGCTGGTTTAAGATTTAGGGTCTTGAGTTTTGCTGGTGTTGGCTTAATGATTAGGGTGGTGGACTTGGGATCCCAGGTTCCTGAGTTCAAATCTCACTCGGCTGTTGATATGATACCAGGTGGTTGAGTCAGCCTGTCATCCTTCAGAGGTCGGCAAAATGAGTGCCAGCTTGCTGGAAGCGGCCACTGCATCAGTCTCACTTCTGTACTTCCAGCAATGATACAACCAGTAGTTGATGCAACTAACAGCTTGGCTGCATACAAAATAATAATAGAATATCTTTTTCATATGCTATATTTTAAAGTTTTGTATATATTTGGTACCAAATGGTATGCAAGACCTCAAAGAAAAAATGTCCTGAAACTATTGTGGCAATTTGCGTGGGTTGCGGAGAAATATCGTCATTTTGATCTCCCCCCCCCCTCCCCCTCTCCCCAAAGCCTGAATAGGTTAAAAGTCTCAACCAAGGAGATGATGTATAAACTGCAAAGGATAGTTAACCATAACCAAGCATTGTAACGTACAGAGAAAAATTTGATTTAACAGATAAATATGTTGGCTGTGTTGTAACTACAAGCAAAATGACATACACAGGATAAGAACCATCAATGGATGTGATCAGGGAAAAGACTGAGAAGCCTCCGATGTAGAAGAACTTGTTACTGAAATTATTTTGTTCCACATTCTGTTACTTTTTATGAATCGTGATATCGAGGTTTTGCATGGCTTTTAGTGGTTGGCTGATATTATGTGGTAGTGGTTCTGTGTTTCTATGTTGGTTTATTAAGTTCCCTTTTTGGTGTTTAATGGTTGTGTAATGTACACCCTTTTATTGTACTACTTCATGTATATGTTGTCTGTTGTGTGAACTTGCATTAAAAAAATTTTTTTTTGCATATAGTCGAGATCGTGGGAGCGCGAGAAACTGAATGGATCAGGATGCACCAGAACAATAGGAAGGCAGAGAGGGGAGGTTCGGGACTACGACGCCAACAGCAGAGATGAAGGCAAAATTAGAGGCAGCCGTGGACAAACAATGGGGCATTATGGGGTGGACAATGGATGGATGAAAGATGGATATGATGACTGCAGAAGCAAACTTTCAAGAAGGAAAAAATGGAATTAGAAGAAGATTGTGTGGGGTGGGGGGTGGAGGTTAACCGCAGTGGGAAGATCATGGTTTTGAATGGGGTGAACAGCTGTCTTGAAGACTTGGAGGAAGAGTGAGATTGAAGAGAATGTGGAAGTTGGTTCAAACAGGTGGGAAAATAGAGGAACGAATGAGTGGAGGTGAACAGTGATCCTGGATTTTAGGAGTTTCACCAGAAAGAGGTTGATGGCGATCATCTGTGCCCTGTGGAAACCTGGGTGGGGTGGGCGGTCGGAGAAGGCAAAGGCAAAGAAAGAGCAAGGGTGCAAGACCAAGAAAGGAAGTGGTAGAAGAAGACAGAGACTACCGACCTGTCTACGATGGCGAAGTGATGGCCTTCAAGAACTTCAAGATCATTCATCATCCAATGATCTTGAAAGTCTTGGTTTCCATGGCATACAAACCAGAGCAAGGTGTGAGGCAGGGTCACCAGTTGAGATGGGGAGAGCAGTACTCAATCAAACTTCAGAGTGAATGCCTGTGCGTGGACAGGAGTTCACTTGTGTACTGTAAAGGAAGGACTTTGTACGTGGTGAGGATGCCCATTTGGTGTCTGACTTTGGAGGCAACTTTCAAAACTTATTCAATGAAGTGTTTTATATTGTGATATTTTTTAACTACTTTATTTTTGATGGTTCCGTTTGTGACGTCCGTTTGACAGATTATATGAAAGTCATTCTTAAAATCAAACTAAAAATTTTACAACATTTCAGCTCGAAATACTTATTTGCTGAGATGTCATCACCATTACAATATGGTTTAATTGTGGCCTGCACTGCATGCTTGTGCAAAAGTCTCTGCTGGATAGAATAACTGGAACAAATTTTTTTGGAGCCTATACAAACAAAACCAGAAATGAAACTTGGTTATACTTTTTGTGACTTTTGGATTTGTAACAGCCTGGAGCATTTGCTTTAGCTGCTTAAACTTCAGTCGTGGAATTTTATCGTCATTAACAAATATCCTGAATGATGAAATATGTAAAACGTTTCCTACCCTGTGGCTGTCATTCCAAACGTGTTGATTATATCAGCAATTTGGGGATACCTCCATGCAACTGATCACAGTTCCATATAAATTGCGATTAGTCGTCACCACCTGTGGCAATTCTCAAAATGTTGGCTTGATATCACTCAACTTTCGAATAGCTTGTTTATAATGGGCCTAATTTATAATTCTAAGGCTTTCTCTGGAGAGGTTCACAGAATTATTTTTTTAATTTATGCAAAATCTTGTGCATTGTAAATATTGGTAATAAGTTGCAAAATCATGTGTTTGTCTAAACTGGTCACCAGCTGCTGCCCTTCCTTCGATCAAGCTTTTCTTGCTCACTCCTCGAGCCTCTCCAGCAACTCCAGATGCATGGTGTGCTTCCAGTAACTCACTCCTGGTTAAACTCCCAAATCCGGTTACCTGCAACACCTAACCTTGTTCCCAATTTCTCCTGTTACGTGGAATCGTTTAGCTTTGGCTGTTCACTCTTCCCTCTAGATCTTTAAGCTGTAGTGCACTGCCACTGTTGTCATCGCCATACCTACCTACTTCTTTGTTACCCCATTAACCCTGATCTATCGCAACCTCTTACTTGCAGGTTTCTGCGTTCCTTTCCTCTATTCTTGTTTGTTCATTCCCTTGCTTTATGTCCAACTATTGCTCCACTGTCAGTCCATACCCTCATCACCTTGTCTCTCCCATTAGTATTGACTTTTAAAGAAAACTAGAGCGAAATCTGTGCCCATCGGAAATCTTTCCACCTAAAGCAAAGTTTGAAAGACAGCAAAAAGGTGCACCAGGAATGATCCAGTCAAATTTGATTTTATAAATCTTTTTATTTTTGACCCTGTGATCCTAAGTCCCCCTTTTCCGAGGCATGAACCACGCTCAAATCAAAAAAATCATTGCATGTTTCCTGCGTCACCCAATCGGTGATTGCATGAGCAGTTTCATTTTTTAAAAATGTGCCAGTAATTGCATTTTTGAGGGTTTTGACCTCGTCCAGGGGGCGGGGCCAAAAATGATGCTTGCTCTCGTACCTTTCTGCCGCAAAGGTGACAGTTTGGTAAATTTCTGCACAACTATTTAGGAGGAGATAGTGTGATCAAAGATAGACAAATGGAGCCAATTACAATATCGCTCCCCGTTTTTTTTTTTTTTATATATTGTTGTGGTTTCCCACCGCTCAGCGTGCGGGCGACCGCTTTTTAGCCAATGGCGGCCCGCTCTCGCCCACCGAACGGGCAAACCTAGTCGCAGCTTTCGGATCAACGCGAATCCAGCTACGGGTGTGTTTTTAATCGCACAGTAAATCGGCCAACTATTCTGTCCGCGCGCGGACAGGGTCCGATTGCCGAATTGTCGATTTACTCTAATTATGCGTGCAGACAGAATGCCGGGGATTTACACCTCGACGTAGCCTGCCGAAAACGAGCCGTTCTTAAGCAGCTCGTTCTGTGAGCGGTGTATTATCGCAAGGCCCGTCGGACTTGATTATCTTATCGGTTATTAAGAACCCACTATATTCCGAACTTTGATTATGGCAGTTCAATTGAGGGATAGAGGACGCAAGAGCAGGTCAACATTCACACAAGGACATTTATTTATTATAGCACGTATGGCAGGATTCAGTATACATTAGCGAGGCAAAACCCATGCATTATCAAGGCACAAGCAATGCAATCCAAAAAGCACGACAAGAAGAAACTAACAACCTGCTAATATTATCGACACACATGCACTTAACAGTTTACTACTTAACAGACTCTGCGCACAACATTCATTCAAAGAAAACCCAGGAAAGGAAGGGTAGGACTGGACCTCTTGGGTCTTTATAATTCACGGGATGTGGAGACTGCAGGAACTCCGAGAGACCGGGGCTGGTTACCTTCACCTTCGTGTGAATCGCTGGGCGCTCCTCGACGTCCGTCCACCCGGCAGCTGGCGTGACCAGCGCTCGGCCCAGGCCTCGTCGTGCGCCCAGTCGATCGGGCCTAGTCGACAACGACTCAGAGGAACGAACGGGCCTTTTGCTTTTAGAGTTGATGCTCTCTTAAGAGCCCGCCCATTCCTCAGCGTCCGTTCGGGCCTCTCCTGGGACCCGATCACCTCGGACCGTTTGCCGCTGGTTGGCGACTCCTCTCGGTGCGCTCCAGCGACCCACAGTTCGGCATGGCACGGCAGGCTGCGCTCCAGGCTCCGCTGGACGATCCGACTGCCTGCTCGCCACGCGACTCCTCACAGGCCGCAGACGACTCTCCACCGACTCTTCAAGCGAGCTCCACGGTGAACCCAGACTTCTTCATCTCCCCACTGACTCCAGATTTCAACTGCACTCCGACTTCACTACTCTCGCTTGGCGTCTCTGCGCGCCTTAATATGGAGTCCGTAGAGGCGAGGTTTTGATCTCTACCTCCGACCTCTGACCCCCGCTGGCTCCCGCCCTTTTTATCTTTTGATCCGATCGCAAGTTCATGCGAAGAAGAGCGACGTTGCAGGAATCACCAGCCCCACTGGGACGTTTGGAAATCACGGCCCCCGTCCTAACAGGGAACCCCTGCGTCTGTCGCCGGCGATGCCGTTCGTGGGGAACTCGCCGTGGCTGGCGCAAAGATGGTGGCGCAATGGAGATGAAGGTGAGGCGATGCTGTTCGTTGTTGGTTATGTCGTGAGGAGATGTGGTTTAGGAGATGGCGAGGAGTGTTGTTGTGAAGGCGGTTGTGGAGAAGGTGGTGTGGTTGTTGAGATGCCGGTTGTGGAGAAGGTGGTTTGTGTGAAGGCGGTTGTTGAAAAGGTAGTTGTTTGTGAGCGGTTGGTGCCCAAATAAAGATAGCAAAAAGAAAACACTACCTCAAAGATACAGCCCGGTTACACGAATAAATCCCTTTAGACCTCGTGGGGAAATCTATCTGAACACAGACTTATCGACATAACTGATCTCTGGGAAGCCTGAATGGTGTTCTGTGAATTTCCATCCACACACCGTAACAATATTTTTATATTTGTTTTTCTTCAAAAAGCGTGGGATAAATATACTACTTTCCCCACCATCTTCCCAGTTAATGAGCACTACCTCTTCCCTGCTTCATTAACTATATTTTTGCCTCGATGTTATTGTCATCTTTTTCAGTTGGCATTCATTTGTCAGGTTATTTATATTTGAGGGTTTCATTCTACTTTTGCTGTTTTTATGCATTTTTATTTTTCTTTTTTAAACGGGTGAAAGTTGATATTTATTTGCAGTCCCAATTTTTTGTAACACAGATGATGACAATGCATAGCCATTATCGATCTACCCTCCACCCCACCCCCTTTCTTTCAAAAACCTACACTTCTACTTTTATTTTCCATCGGGCCTGTGCTACAATGCTACATTGATGTCGTGGTGAAGCAGCCAGGAATGAGACTAAATCTTTTGCCTGATTTATTTCCGCATTGGAAAATTGGTTTGTGTAACACAACCATGTTGAACCTCATTGTGGTTATTAAGCGGTTCAGACCACAAGGCTGTCCCATGCATGCAGCCAATTTTAATGTTAACTTTTTGGTAATGTGGATAACAACCTAAGAAACCATTACCTGTACTTAGTCATCAAGAGCAAGCAACTTTTTTTTGCCCACCCACTTTCACGCATGATAATGGGGAACTATTATCATGTTATTTTGCAGAATTTTTTTTTTTAAAACCTTGTGTTTGTAATTGTACTTGTTCCACTGAACTTGAATAAGTCCACTGCCATGAAAACTTGCTTGAAAGTAATTTTTGTTGGATCAAAACTTTGGGGTTTTGTCCCCTACCCTACTGACATGGTCGAGACGGGACATTAAAAATGATCTCCGTCCAACCGTCCAACGCGATCAACCGACCAACCGTCATCTGTCCATGTACTTTTGTGTATGTAATATTAAAAAAAAAACACTGTGAACATTTAGTTTTTCATATTGCAGATATCTATTTGTCCTTTTTTTAAATTATATTTTATTTGTATGGATTGAGGTTCCTCCTGACATATTTTCCTGATTAGATCACAGTTGTGATTGGCTGAGTTATGCTACCATGGCAACCATCTCAGTTAACTTGGCTTGTGTATGTTGATTTTGAAAAAAAACGTTCAAAATTTAGCCTTCATATGCACAGATCTATTCGGCAAAGGGCACGGGCCAAGAGTATCAGCTTGTTTTTCATTATTATTTATCATTTATTTTTCGATATCATAATGTCTGATTGTGAAAAATGGCAACACTCACCTGAACTCTACTTACATCATCACTGGATGCCTTTAACCCTACACCATTTTACTTCCTGCTGATTTGAGCCCCCTCATGATGTGGGAAGAGAAGCGGCAAACACGTGAAGCTGCTCTTGGGACTGCTAAACCCTATTCCCATCCCCTCCATGCCAAGATAAAGCAGGGACCTCCAAGACTCAACGCCTGTCCAGCCATAAGCCATTTGCCAGCAGCAGACATAAAGTTGGACATGATTTCTCCAGTGTAACAATCAAATCCAGGAAAACCTGTACCCTTAACCGATGGAAGGCCACCCAACCTGTTTTTCATCCAAACCACCCTCTACCCCCTCCCAAATATCTCCACAACCTAACCCACTGGGATTTGACTTGTAACAGTGGAGGATGCCCAGGCTGTGGCTGGCTTTGGAAGCCTGCTTTGCCATATGGTTGTCCCAGGAGAGGTAATGGATGATTTTGAAGTCTAGAGGTTTAAAGACACAGCTTTCAGTGGTTAGCAATGGAAATAAATAGGTGAGTTCATTGTGACAATGCTTCTCCAGAACCGAGTTATCCTGCTGCCATTGTCTTTTATCCTCTCCCTCCCTGAAAATGTTGAAGGATCCTTTCGCCCCCCACCCCTTACCTCTTCCCCTTTCCTCTTTTGTCTTCTCTTCCATTCTGTCTTTGCAAATTTTTTATTGGACGTGATCTTTTTTCTATTTTTCATCCTAATTGTCCTGTCACTACATTTGGCATGCTGAGACTGCTGCTGAACTTTTAGCAAAGTTTATCATTCATTGTAACTATTTATTATTGGGAAAGCTAAGTCTTTGCATTTGTTTTAACCAAAATGTCAGGTTTAGCAATGGTTTTCATGTGGAATAGTAAACTGGTTGTGGTCACTAGTCCTAGGTGGAAATTAGTTTTGCTCGCAAGAAAAACTAATCAATTGTGTACGGTATTTGGTCTGCAGGTCCCTTGGATCCCATCTTGCCATGGAAAATGCGAAGATGGATTCACGTGGAATCAACACAACTCGGGAGTACAAAATAGTCCTCCTGGCCCAGGGTGGTGTTGCAAAAGTGGTATGATACTTATTTTTTTTGTTTTTCATTGTACCAAATATAGGAATGGTGTGGAAAAGCAGTGTGAATTTTTTTTTCTTTCTTCTCCTTTTGTAAAGAAAGAATTCTTATCCTTATTCAGGCTTATTGTTGAAATAAGCACTTGCTATCTGTATCCTGATCAAAACGAGCATTAGTAATGCCTTTGCTTTGGAGAAAAAGCACATTGTTTTGATGTCAGTAGTTTGGTCTGAGGCTTTTTAATGTTGACTCATACCTTCTATTTGCTCGCTCTGCAGAACTTTCCACGATATTTGAATGCCAAATAAATTCCTCCTTGGCTTGCTGTACCCGAACCGTGCTCCCGAACTTGAACTCTGCGAGTTGCACTTTCCAAGTCGTGTTTGGCTGTCAACGCTGGATATTTCCTGTCACACAAAATAAATTGTAGTATTTTGCAAGTGTGTGCGGCGAATCAAATGTGTTGATATACGAATTGATGTGCTATAGTATTGTAATGTTTCTTTTTGTGAGTTTCAAAGGAAAATATTGCTACAATCGGCACTGTAACTGTGTATTGCAGCTACCATACCGCAGTGATTAAAATCCAACTTGCACCGCAATCCCCATCACATCATTTGGTTAGAATAGCACACTTGCTAAAAATCTTCTTTTGGGGGATCTTCAGGTTTGGGAACTCTCACCGTGCATTCACGTACTCGACGTCTAAGAACCTCCGCTCAGGTCCTATGTTGGACTAGGACCCCGTTGAGGGGAGGTGCCCAGTGTGCTGCCTGATCAGCTGCCAAGCATTCCATTTGAACCGGTTATAGGCAAACAAAATCCCTTAGTCCGGTTTTTTGAGCTTCTCGACCATTGTGGCCGGTATTCTCTAGCTCTTTCACGAGCCTTGACATGATGCAAAAAAAAGAAGATGGATTGTGAAGTCCCACTGCAAAACTTGCTGAATCCTCACCACAATTACATTGAACAAACTTTCTTTACGGGAAGAACGGCGGGTCGGTCATGATCTTCCTGCTGCTGCATTACATTTAAACTTCCAGCAAATCAAAATGGGAAGTTTATACTGTATATGTATTGACAGTATGGGTAATCACATCCAGGCTGGGCTTAGCTACAGGAATGACCAAACGGGCTAATTGGTTGATTTGAACCATTGGGCATGAAGGTCCATCTGCTTTGTTGAATAAACCTAATGTTGTCTTTTCACATCTATAAATGTAATCCGCATCATTTTGTGCTTAGTGGCCAGGGCCAAGTGGCTTTGGTGAGAAATGGAGAGTACAGTAGTTTGAATTTGGGAGAGGGGAATCTTTTGATTGGGGCTGAATATGGGTTAACGCAGACTTTGAGGGTCAAGCTTTTGTTCTAATGATTGACAGATGACTTCACTCACACTACTGCAAAGCCTGCCCTGAAGTCAAATCCGATGGAATGAAACCAAGAAGTTCCAATTTCTAATGAACCGATACACTCTGAGCCCCCACCCTTTTCATTGCACATAACTATATATGATACGCTTTCGGTTCATCTCGTGTTTCAGAGCAGCATGTTGCTGTTTTAAAAAAAATAAAAAATTAAGTGAAAGTTTCCTTCTAAACATGATAGCATAGGGTATCACATTTCCTCAATTGAAATCATTTCTATAACTTCTTCCCCTTCCTTCCTCCTCCCATCCTGATCATCAAGCCTTATAAAAACTGCACCATGTCAAATACTGATAGACCAAACTTGATGTTTCCACCCCAAAAGATAATAATACAACATACCAGCCCTTGCAATTATAGAGGCACAGTTTAAAACACAAATCATATTTTGTTGTCTGCTGACCCCATGTGAGTGGCTATATTAGGTCGCTTGTGGAGAAAGTTGTTTTTTGGGGTGATGTAAAAGGTGTTACATGATTTGATGGAAATCATGCAGGAAACGTTAGAATAGTTGAAGAACTGAAAACTTGTTTTAACAATGTATTCGACGATCACAATACTGTCTACTTTGTTTTTATGTTTTATTGCTCGAAAGTATGAATATACAGAATTATTCAAATATTTCTTGTATTTGGTTTGTGGTGTGACTGAAATGTTTATTTTGTGCTATTTCCAGCATAGACGATGCAATTCATTTGCCACTGTTTTCCAGAAGATCATGACACTCCACGATTGGTAAGGATGGGATTATAACCTATTTATCCTTGTACCTGACAGTACTCCATTTTACATCTCTGAGTGGATGATAGAATAACAATAATAATAATATTGTAACAGACTTTAACGCAGAGACCAGTTGACCCAAACAAAGCCTGCAGTAGATTACCAACTGTGGGTTGTTTGTCCATTCTCTGTCCCTTTTGAATGCTGAGGTCAAAACAAGGAAGCAGCACGTACCATTTTAAGCCAGTGTTTGGTAATGAACTTGTCGGCAATCGACGCATCAACTCTCTTAGACATGGAGCAGACACTCCAATATTATGCGACCGGCGCTGGTGTAATAGGGTTTGCAAACACGGATGAGAGAACTGCTTATGCCCAATTAAAAGCTGTTTTGTTTGGAGATAAAATGATTTTTATTTTTCCACCAAATGAATGTTAAGACAAAAAAATAACGTGATTTGGAAACAAAATCTGCTTTCTTCTATACTTTTTTTTTTAACCACAATTCCAAAATGTGAATATTCCATCCTGAAAATTGTGAAGGATATATCTTGAGGATAAACGTACTGCTTCATCCCTTTTTGAACTTGTACAAAATTGCACTCATGCTGTGGAAAACAATGACTATTAACAAAGCTTGTCATCGCCTCCCACCCTTCCGGAAGGGCGTGCTACAAATTCCTGAATTGTTTGAGTTAGGCCATCCTGCATGATGAAGAATGTCTTTCAAAGTTCTTTTTTTCTTTTTGTAATATATTTTTTATAATCATTTTTTGGCATTAACTTTTACTTTTCTTTTGCAAGATGCATATAAGACTTCAATGCTCGTATAGATGACGGCCAGCCGCAGCTGGGATATTTTGGATGACTGCAGGCCAGTGCTACTGTTACATTGTTTTGTGTGGTAAGGCACAAGACACAGCAGATTCTGTTGATCTAGATCATGGCATATGATGCGTTTTGTGCACAAAAGAATTGCCTTTTCCAAAAAGGGAGTTTCTGCATTCATAATTGCACTTGAAATTGTATGCTAGGGCTTCACTGTGTGAAAGTTTACTGTATTACATTGGAATGTGCAATGGCTAACATTCCCTTGCGGTTCAACAGTGGTGCATTGAATCCGCATGATCTTGCTATCCCACATGTGTATTCTGATACACCACATGCCTGTTAACATCCGAATTGCCTCCGCCACTGAAGGGACAGAGGTTAGTTTTCACCCCTGTATGTTTGTCTTTTTATTTGTCTGTCTGTGTCTGTTGAGCCAGGATATCTCAACAAATCTTGGGGCGGATTTGGACGAAATTTGGTGACAGGTTGGGTTGGGTGACAAGAAGAATTGATTTAGATTTTGCGTGAAGATCTCAATCCAAATACTAGAATGTCTTATTAAATATTCTTCACCATTGAAAGGGGAGGCCAAAAATGATGTTCGAGCACACAACTATTTCAAGAGGTTTGTGATGAGTGTGACAAAACGCTAGAGAGGGTGAGTTGGCGACGGTGACAAGATCAAGCGATTAGATTTGTTCAGATCGCGGCCTATCAGTGGGATACAATAACGTAAACGTACAGCCTAGTTTTCATGGGAAAATATATTGTTAATGGTCTGGTTCGGTGGTCACCACAAGGGAAACGCTCAACGTTCCTCCTGAATGCCTTGGTCCTGAGGGTCACGGCTGCCGGCTTAACTCCGTGGTCAGCGGGTTGCTTAGTCAACAATGAACGCCGATTTGGTACCACACAATCCTGGCGGGTTCCGCTACCTTCACATCTACCTTTCCATTGGATTGGTAGTATGAGGGAGGGGGCTCATACCCTTGATATGAACTTTTCTATCTTACCTGATCAGGTTGCAGCTGAGCGGAAGCTGCCAAGGTATGCACCGAGCTAGACGTTGTGGGCCTGGAACTTGGGGGTAAAACTTCCCGGCAAACAAAAAATGTGGTAAATGTGCTAGAGTGCTAGACCAATAGATGGAGAGGACACGCTGAGTTAAATGCAATAAACAGACATTTATTAAAAGAAATGCATGAGGAAAGGAATGTGTGCAGTCTAGTTTATCGCTTGGTTTATTTGCATAAAGTAAGGGTAGGTACACCAGGGGCATGCAAGGATTGTTGTGGTGGCGCAAAATATATAGTTATACAGAAAAGCAAAAGGTGTGGTGCAGAGGCAAATACAATACTAATACGAACACGATCATGACAAAACGGATGCCATTAGGAATCATTATGAGGAATGGTAATCTGCTCTCAATACGAAACGGGAAACAATTTGACAAATACTTTATTACACACACACAGACAAGCACGTATTCACAGCCATACAGTAATGCACGTACAACAGTGAAAACAATAAAACTAACGCAGAGCTACAACCGAATAAAAGGGCAATTATTTACAGCACACTTATACAGGTTTACTTACAAGAC
>CM068963.1:88719158-88735972 GCA_035128595.1 Eptatretus atami | reverse complement strand
GGTGGCTTCGTTTCTTTCTTTTGTGTAAATGTATGTGTGGGCCAGTCTTGTAAGGTAACTGTATAAGTGTGCTGTAATAATTGCCCTTTATTCGGTTGTAGCTCTGCGTTATTTGTATTGTTTTCACTGTTGTACGTGCATTACTGTAATGGCTGTGATACGTGCTTGTCGTGGTGTGCGTGTAATATAAGTATTTGCCAAATTTGTTTTCCCGTTCGTTGCTGTCCTTTCCTCCGTGAAAGTTCCATCTTGCATTCACGTAAGGGGATTTGGTAGTGGGTTGAAACACCCGTAAGTAATCTGAACCGTCGAGGTCGATCGATAGTATCCGCCATCGGTTTCCCCAGCACGGACGAGCCGCTTAAGCGGTTCGTTCCGAACGTCGACCTGGCGGGAGGTACGATCGCGCCTGTCGACCACTCGCCGCAGGTATTAGTAGGTCGAATTTGGTGAGCAACCCTATCCTGCGCAGGTGGGCAATTGGCACGATCTCTGGTGAGGTTAACCCCCACCGTGACTGCTTCTGGCAGTAGTTCAGGAGGGTCACGACTTGAATTGTCCGTTCCGAGTGGGCAACGCGGTCGCGATTTCGAGTTCGTGGCCGATCGCACGCGGACGGGCCGAATTCGTAACATATCATAAATAATGAGCATGAACCAAGAAACACATTTTCCAATGATTTTCCAACCCACAACCATATTTCATCATGTGCACTTTCAACCAGAAAAACAAGGCTTGTCATGACAATATTCATGAGCTGTTATTGTACTAAAGTTGGATTAGCCTCCTGAAATATAAATTGCAATGATCTTATTCCTCTTTTTTATATTATGTTTATTGATATCTGTAAATGTATTGCTAAACAGTGAAACCTATCGAAGGTCTCTCATGAGCCACCACCTTCTCCTGACAACGGCCAACCTAATTTTGCTCTACTGCACTGTTTACATGAAAAAGACTGCTCATGAGAGATCACCCCTTCTGTGAAGTCAGTCTTTTGTGACATTTTGGATGACTTTCTCAAAGAAGTTTCACAATATTAATAATTTGTATTGTAAGATAGTAAATAATGTGGTCAATCAATTCTTGTCTTGATCAATTTCACAGACCAGATTGTGAAAAAGACCAGATATGATAAGAAGGATTCGATCAAAGAGCAGACACGTTTGAAACGGGGATCATCCTCATCATTGGAAATAAAAATTGCTGGAGAAAACACACCAATACCAGCCCAGTGGAACAAATTCATGAGTAATCCTGTCAATAAGGCCAACCTTACAAATTTCTTGTGGAGAGTGGACTAACACATGTACTGCTAACATTACCACCAGACAAGTTAGTTGTTCTTGCTGGAGATTCTGTGATCCACTGAGGGTTGTAAGGCTCACATTTGGTCATTCTGAATGTCTAGATGAGCTGCACTCTGTCATGAAGAGGCAGATACACGCATGATGATGCATGCCTTTCATGCCTCTCAGATCATGATAGAGTGGTTATACAATCACCAGATACAGATGTGGCAGTATTAAGTGCCTACTTCTTTTCATCCATGCATTGTCCTGAACTGTGGTTCAAGAACTGGTACAAAAGACAAGCTACGCTACTTGCCATACATACAATAGCAAATCATCTTGGTCCATCCATGTGTGCTGCTCTTCCTGGATTCCACGCATTGACTGGATGTGACAGCACCAGTGCTTCTCTGGAATTGGCAAGAAAAAAGGATTTAATTTGCTCAAGGCATCTGATGAGCATCAACAATGTTTGTCTCTACTTGGAGAGAATCTATCTGTCTTCAATTGTGTCAAGCTTCATGTGAAAAGTTGTTTGTGCACTCTATTTCAAAAAATGGTTACAGTACAGCTGATGATTCTAGATATTTCCTATTCTGCCAAAAGCAGAAACAATGATACTTGCTACCAACATCAAACAGTCTTGGGCATCATATGAGAGGGCCAATTGTCAACATATTTGGAAGAAATCACTCTGTGCCATTCAGAACTTGCCTCACCTGCTGGACATGGTTGGGAGCTTGGCAGTGGCATACTAAAACCACTTTCATGTCAAAAGCACCTGCACCAACTGCCATTCTAGAGCTCATGTCATGCAAATGCAAATAGTCTGCATGTAGGCGGAATGCTTGTGCCGATGCAAAGCAATGGCTTAATCTGTATAGAAGCTTGTTTTTGTATGGCCGATGAACAATGTGAAAACCTCCAAACCAAGTATATTCCACTGATGATTCTGACACTGCATGAATAATTTGTGAGCAAAACCAGAAATTCTTGAGTCTCATGGGATTGACTTTGATTTTATTCAAACCTCTACCCTGAGCTGTTCCACGTTCCAATTCCCATTCTATGGATAACTGAAAATGTTTCTATATATATATATTATATATATATATTATATATATATTATATAAATATAATATATATATATTTACACCGTGCGTAGTGCGTGCGCCTGTAATCGGCTACTCGGAGGCTTAGGTTGGAGATCGCTTGAGGACGGAGTTGCACTGCGCTGGGCCACGCTAGTGAGAGGGTATAGGGCAGCCCGGAAATCATGGCGAAACCAATCCTTATCCTGTGTCGTAAGAGGCGACCAGGGTTGTGTCAGGAAGGCATCCGGCGTAAAGCCTGTGCCAATCAGTATGCGGATCATAACGGATGATCCGCTGTTGCCGACCCCTAACGAGGAGCAGCCGAAAGAAGAAAACGGAACAATATATATATAATATAATTCATGCAAACTTATCAATAATAACTAAGAACAATAACATGTATTCAATATAGCATTGAATCTTTTTTATATGACATGTCTCAGGAGAATAAAATAAAAGAGGATCCAATTTTGATACTGTTGCGCATCTGTGTGTATCCCAAAAATAACTTTGGTAACCCTGTTTTCTAGTTGATTTGAACATAACAAATTTTGTAGAGCCATTGAAAACTGTGTAAAATCAGTTTTTAGCTAATAACTGATAATATATTAGCCATTTCTGGCATCCTAAGCATACACTAAAACACTAGAAATCCTAAAACTTGCTTTCACAAAACAAGTTAAATTGCAACCTTACCCTGGTGTGTTTCCACCCTCACACCAAATTACTTTACCACAATCCAGGCTACAACATGCCTGGATATGTTCCTTAGGTATGTCCCAAACTGGAACAAGAGTGAAACCAAATAAGTACTAGATGGGCTACGTTTTCATATTTCTAGGCCTTGTATGAGATTTGCTCCTGGACTAGTGGTGCATCTTTGGAATGTCGGGAGGACTAAAGTCTGAAGTCTTCAGGTCCTTTGTGCTTCCAGTCTTGCTCTATGGATGTGAGACTTGACTCTGACCAGGGATCTGAAATGGAGACTTAATTCCTATTGTACCAGGTCTCTTCGGAGAATCCTTGGCTATTGCTGGTCGGAGTTTGTGTTCCACGAGCAGTTGCTGAGAGAGACTCAAATTGAGATTTGTTACCTGCATTAGTCCGTTGGAGCGTCACAGCTGCGGCTGATGGACATGTGACTCGTTTTCCTTGTGCTGATCCTGCTCACCAGATTCTCTCAGCGAGGGAGTCTCGTGAGTCGAGGAGGCCAATGGGCCAACCACGTGCCTCGTGTTTGCAGCGGTGATCGGCATCTCATGGGATGGGCCAAGCATCTGCCTGGGGGTGGGCCAGACGGAGGCCCCTGGAGTACTGGCAGAAAGTGGATCGCAGCGACGCGCCTGCTCTGGCGCCTACTCCCATACCTGACCTGACCTGATAGTTCTGATGACCAGCTTGGTAGATAGTCTGACGAGTTCTGTGACCACCTTTTTAAAGATAGTCTGACTAAGTTGTGACCACCTTTTTTAGATGTCTGACTAGTTCTGTGACCACCTATCTCAAATTTAAGAGGCCAGCTCAGGACTAAGCAAGGGAATTGACAAATGGGAATGAAGGAGAGAGAAGAGGAACAAACATCCAAGTTTCATGTCTTAATCATGATCATGTTTTTCTTGGCTGAGAAATAGTTTTTTTTGTGAATTGGAATGTTTTACAGGATGCGCTAAAGATAGTTTTTAACATGGACCTTGTTAATTGGAAGATCAGTTCCAAAATTTACGTAGTTCACCGCTATTTGATTCCTGACAAGATTGGCTGCTATGCAAGAGCAGCATTGTGTGACTTTTATTCCCGTTCAGTAGATTGAACAAATTGCCTCATCCTGAAGCTAATTGCTAATTGTGACATTTACTATTTGTCCATGCATGGTGACATTGACATTGTGCAATACGAAGATAGTATCTTGATACTAGTTATAGATTACAAAGTCACATGGGCAGATCACTGAAAGGACTTTTGGACAGGGATCAAACAACAAATGCACTTCTTCATGAAGGTGAGATCAGGTTTGGGAGCATGTGCCGAGCAGTGCATCAGTTCTAAAGTTCACATGAGTTAAACCGCATTTGCAGTGGTTAGATCATCTATACTATAATGGAGCTAAGTGTTTGTTATCTACTCCGAGACGAAGCGTCAACGGTCCACAACAACTCAGCTATATTGTACTTCGTATCAGACACATTAGCCATCCATTTTCTGTCATGAGGATTGCCAGGAGACCCTTTTCTTTAGGTGTACTATTTGTAAACCTTCATGTACAAAAGGGTTCATGAAGCATAGATCATTTAATGTTGATAGGACCTTTATGATGCTGTTTATATCTTTTTTCAAAAGCCTGATGTTGGCTTAAGGGTTAAGGTGCTGGTTTAAGATTTAGGGTCTTGAGTTTTGCTGGTGTTGGCTTAATGATTAGGGTGGTGGACTTGGGATCCCAGGTTCCTGAGTTCAAATCTCACTCGGCTGTTGATATGATACCAGGTGGTTGAGTCAGCCTGTCATCCTTCAGAGGTCGGCAAAATGAGTGCCAGCTTGCTGGAAGCGGCCACTGCATCAGTCTCACTTCTGTACTTCCAGCAATGATACAACCAGTAGTTGATGCAACTAACAGCTTGGCTGCATACAAAATAATAATAGAATATCTTTTTCATATGCTATATTTTAAAGTTTTGTATATATTTGGTACCAAAGGTATGCAAGACCTCAAAGAAAAAATGTCCTGAAACTATTGTGGCAATTTGCGTGGGTTGCGGAGAAATATCGTCATTTTGATCTCCCCCCCCCCTCCCCCTCTCCCCAAAGCCTGAATAGGTTAAAAGTCTCAACCAAGGAGATGATGTATAAACTGCAAAGGATAGTTAACCATAACCAAGCATTGTAACGTACAGAGAAAAATTTGATTTAACAGATAAATATGTTGGCTGTGTTGTAACTACAAGCAAAATGACATACACAGGATAAGAACCATCAATGGATGTGATCAGGGAAAAGACTGAGAAGCCTCCGATGTAGAAGAACTTGTTACTGAAATTATTTTGTTCCACATTCTGTTACTTTTTATGAATCGTGATATCGAGGTTTTGCATGGCTTTTAGTGGTTGGCTGATATTATGTGGTAGTGGTTCTGTGTTTCTATGTTGGTTTATTAAGTTCCCTTTTTGGTGTTTAATGGTTGTGTAATGTACACCCTTTTATTGTACTACTTCATGTATCATGTTGTCTGTTGTGTGAACTTGCATTAAAAAAATTTTTTTTTGCATATAGTCGAGATCGTGGGAGCGCGAGAAACTGAATGGATCAGGATGCACCAGAACAATAGGAAGGCAGAGAGGGGAGGTTCGGGACTACGACGCCAACAGCAGAGATGAAGGCAAAATTAGAGGCAGCCGTGGACAAACAATGGGGCATTATGGGGTGGACAATGGATGGATGAAAGATGGATATGATGACTGCAGAAGCAAACTTTCAAGAAGGAAAAAATGGAATTAGAAGAAGATTGTGTGGGGTGGGGGGTGGAGGTTAACCGCAGTGGAGAAGATCATGGTTTTGAATGGGGTGAACAGCTGTCTTGAAGACTTGGAGGAAGAGTGAGATTGAAGAGAATGTGGAAGTTGGTTCAAACAGGTGGGAAAATAGAGGAACGAATGAGTGGAGGTGAACAGTGATCCTGGATTTTAGGAGTTTCACCAGAAAGAGGTTGATGGCGATCATCTGTGCCCTGTGGAAACCTGGGTGGAGTGGGCGGTCGGAGAAGGCAAAGGCAAAGAAAGAGCAAGGGTGCAAGACCAAGAAAGGAAGTGGTAGAAGAAGACAGAGACTACCGACCTGTCTACGATGGCGAAGTGATGGCCTTCAAGAACTTCAAGATCATTCATCATCCAATGATCTTGAAAGTCTTGGTTTCCATGGCATACAAACCAGAGCAAGGTGTGAGGCAGGGTCACCAGTTGAGATGGGGAGAGCAGTACTCAATCAAACTTCAGAGTGAATGCCTGTGCGTGGACAGGAGTTCACTTGTGTACTGTAAAGGAAGGACTTTGTACGTGGTGAGGATGCCCATTTGGTGCTGACTTTGGAGGCAACTTTCAAAACTTATTCAATGAAGTGTTTTATATTGTGATATTTTTTAACTACTTTATTTTTGATGGTTCCGTTTGTGACGTCCGTTTGACAGATTATATGAAAGTCATTCTTAAAATCAAACTAAAAATTTTACAACATTTCAGCTCGAAATACTTATTTGCTGAGATGTCATCACCATTACAATATGGTTTAATTGTGGCCTGCACTGCATGCTTGTGCAAAAGTCTCTGCTGGATAGAATAACTGGAACAAATTTTTTTGGAGCCTATACAAACAAAACCAGAAATGAAACTTGGTTATACTTTTTGTGACTTTTGGATTTGTAACAGCCTGGAGCATTTGCTTTAGCTGCTTAAACTTCAGTCGTGGAATTTTATCGTCATTAACAAATATCCTGAATGATGAAATATGTAAAACGTTTCATACCCTGTGGCTGTCATTCCAAACGTGTTGATTATATCAGCAATTTGGGGATACCTCCATGCAACTGATCACAGTTCCATATAAATTGCGATTAGTCGTCACCACCTGTGGCAATTCTCAAAATGTTGGCTTGATATCACTCAACTTTCGAATAGCTTGTTTATAATGGGCCTAATTTATAATTCTAAGGCTTTCTCTGGAGAGGTTCACAGAATTATTTTTTTAATTTATGCAAAATCTTGTGCATTGTAAATATTGGTAATAAGTTGCAAAATCATGTGTTTGTCTAATACTGGTCACCAGCTGCTGCCCTTCCTTCGATCAAGCTTTTCTTGCTCACTCCTCGAGCCTCTCCAGCAACTCCAGATGCATGGTGTGCTTCCAGTAACTCACTCCTGGTTAAACTCCCAAATCCGGTTACCTGCAACACCTAACCTTGTTCCCAATTTCTCCTGTTAGTGGAATCGTTTAGCTTTGGCTGTTCACTCTTCCCTCTAGATCTTTAAGCTGAGTGCACTGCCACTGTTGTCATCGCCATACCTACCTACTTCTTTGTTACCCCATTAACCCTGATCTATCGCAACCTCTTACTTGCAGGTTTCTGCGTTCCTTTCCTCTATTCTTGTTTGTTCATTCCCTTGCTTTATGTCCAACTATTGCTCCACTGTCAGTCCATACCCTCATCACCTTGTCTCTCCCATTAGTATTGACTTTTAAAGAAAACTAGAGCGAAATCTGTGCCCATCGGAAATCTTTCCACCTAAAGCAAAGTTTGAAAGACAGCAAAAAGGTGCACCAGGAATGATCCAGTCAAATTTGATTTTATAAATCTTTTTATTTTTGACCCTGTGATCCTAAGTCCCCCTTTTCCGAGGCATGAACCACGCTCAAATCAAAAAAATCATTGCATGTTTCCTGCGTCACCCAATCGGTGATTGCATGAGCAGTTTCATTTTTTAAAAATGTGCCAGTAATTGCATTTTTGAGGGTTTTGACCTCGTCCAGGGGGCGGGGCCAAAAATGATGCTTGCTCTCGTACCTTTCTGCCGCAAAGGTGACAGTTTGGTAAATTTCTGCACAACTATTTAGGAGGAGATAGTGTGATCAAAGATAGACAAATGGAGCCAATTACAATATCGCTCCCCGTTTTTTTTTTTTTTATATATTGTTGTGGTTTCCCACCGCTCAGCGTGCGGGCGACCGCTTTTTAGCCAATGGCGGCCCGCTCTCGCCCACCGAACGGGCAAACCTAGTCGCAGCTTTCGGATCAACGCGAATCCAGCTACGGGTGTGTTTTTAATCGCACAGTAAATCGGCCAACTATTCTGTCCGCGCGCGGACAGGGTCCGATTGCCGAATTGTCGATTTACTCTAATTATGCGTGCAGACAGAATGCCGGGGATTTACACCTCGACGTAGCCTGCCGAAAACGAGCCGTTCTTAAGCAGCTCGTTCTGTGAGCGGTGTATTATCGCAAGGCCCGTCGGACTTGATTATCTTATCGGTTATTAAGAACCCACTATATTCCGAACTTTGATTATGGCAGTTCAATTGAGGGATAGAGGACGCACGAGCAGGTCAACATTCACACAAGGACATTTATTTATTATAGCACGTATGGCAGGATGCAGTATACATTAGCGAGGCAAACCCATGCATTATCAAGGCACAATGCAATGCAATCCAAAAAGCACGACAAGAAGAAACTAACAACCTGCTAATATTATCGACACACATGCACTTAACAGTTTACTACTTAACAGACTCTGCGCACAACATTCATTCAAAGAAAACCCAGGAAAGGAAGGGTAGGACTGGACCTCTTGGGTCTTTATAATTCAGGGATGTGGAGACTGCAGGAACTCCGAGAGACCGGGGCTGGTTACCTTCACCTTCGTGTGAATCGCTGGGCGCTCCTCGACGTCCGTCCACCCGGCAGCTGGCGTGACCAGCGCTCGGCCCAGGCCTCGTCGTGCGCCCAGTCGATCGGGCCTAGTCGACAACGACTCAGAGGAACGAACGGGCCTTTTGCTTTTAGAGTTGATGCTCTCTTAAGAGCCCGCCCATTCCTCAGCGTCCGTTCGGGCCTCTCCTGGGACCCGATCACCTCGGACCGTTTGCCGCTGGTTGGCGACTCCTCTCGGTGCGCTCCAGCGACCCACAGTTCGGCATGGCACGGCAGGCTGCGCTCCAGGCTCCGCTGGACGATCCGACTGCCTGCTCGCCACGCGACTCCTCACAGGCCGCAGACGACTCTCCACCGACTCTTCAAGCGAGCTCCACGGTGAACCCAGACTTCTTCATCTCCCCACTGACTCCAGATTTCAACTGCACTCCGACTTCACTACTCTCGCTTGGCGTCTCTGCGCGCCTTAATATGGAGTCCGTGAGGCGAGGTTTTGATCTCTACCTCCGACCTCTGACCCCCGCTGGCTCCCGCCCTTTTTATCTTTTGATCCGATCGCAAGTTCATGCGAAGAAGAGCGACGTTGCAGGAATCACCAGCCCCACTGGGACGTTTGGAAATCACGGCCCCCGTCCTAACAGGGAACCCCTGCGTCTGTCGCTGGCGATGCCGTTCGTGGGGAACTCGCCGTGGCTGGCGCAAAGATGGTGGCGCAATGGAGATGAAGGTGAGGCGATGCTGTTCGTTGTTGGTTATGTCGTGAGGAGATGTGGTTTAGGAGATGGCGAGGAGTGTTGTTGTGAAGGCGGTTGTGGAGAAGGTGGTGTGGTTGTTGAGATGCCGGTTGTGGAGAAGGTGGTTTGTGTGAAGGCGGTTGTTGAAAAGGTAGTTGTTTGTGAGCGGTTGGTTCCCAAATAAAGATAGCAAAAAGAAAACACTACCTCAAAGATACAGCCCGGTTACACGAATAAATCCCTTTAGACCTCGTGGGGAAATCTATCTGAACACAGACTTATCGACATAACTGATCTCTGGGAAGCCTGAATGGTGTTCTGTGAATTTCCATCCACACACCGTAACAATATTTTTATATTTGTTTTTCTTCAAAAAGCGTGGGATAAATATACTACTTTCCCCACCATCTTCCCAGTTAATGAGCACTACCTCTTCCCTGCTTCATTAACTATATTTTTGCCTCGATGTTATTGTCATCTTTTTCAGTTGGCATTCATTTGTCAGGTTATTTATATTTGAGGGTTTCATTCTACTTTTGCTGTTTTTATGCATTTTTATTTTTCTTTTTTAAACGGGTGAAAGTTGATATTTATTTGCAGTCCCAATTTTTTGTAACACAGATGATGACAATGCATAGCCATTATCGATCTACCCTCCACCCCACCCCCTTTCTTTCAAAAACCTACACTTCTACTTTTATTTTCCATCGGGCCTGTGCTACAATGCTACATTGATGTCGTGGTGAAGCAGCCAGGAATGAGACTAAATCTTTTGCCTGATTTATTTCCGCATTGGAAAATTGGTTTGTGTAACACAACCATGTGGTGAACCTCATTGTGGTTATTAAGCGGTTCAGACCACAAGGCTGTCCCATGCATGCAGCCAATTTTAATGTTAACTTTTTGGTAATGTGGATAACAACCTAAGAAACCATTACCTGTACTTAGTCATCAACAGCAAGCAACTTTTTTTTGCCCACCCACTTTCACGCATGATAATGGGGAACTATTATCATGTTATTTTGCAGAATTTTTTTTTTTAAAACCTTGTGTTTGTAATTGTACTTGTTCCACTGAACTTGAATAAGTCCACTGCCATGAAAACTTGCTTGAAAGTAATTTTTGTTGGATTAAAACTTTGGGGTTTTGTCCCCTACCCTACTGACATGGTCGTAGACGGGACATTAAAAATGATCTCCGTCCAACCGTCCAACGCGATCAACCGACCAACCGTCATCTGTCCATGTACTTTTGTGTATGTAATATTAAAAAAAAAACACTGTGAACATTTAGTTTTTCATATTGCAGATATCTATTTGTCCTTTTTTTAAATTATATTTTATTTGTATGGATTGAGGTTCCTCCTGACATATTTTCCTGATTAGATCACAGTTGTGATTGGCTGAGTTATGCTACCATGGCAACCATCTCAGTTAACTTGGCTTGTGTATGTTGATTTTGAAAAAAAACGTTCAAAATTTAGCTTCATATGCACAGATCTATTCGGCAAAGGGCACGGGCCAAGAGTATCAGCTTGTTTTTCATTATTATTTATCATTTATTTTTCGATATCATAATGTCTGATTGTGAAAAATGGCAACACTCACCTGAACTCTACTTACATCATCACTGGATGCCTTTAACCCTACACCATTTTACTTCCTGCTAGTTTGAGCCCCCTCATGATGTGGGAAGAGAAGCGGCAAACACGTGAAGCTGCTCTTGGGACTGCTAAACCCTATTCCCATCCCCTCCATGCCAAGATAAAGCAGGGACCTCCAAGACTCAACGCCTGTCCAGCCATAAGCCATTTGCCAGCAGCAGACATAAAGTTGGACATGATTTCTCCAGTGTAACAATCAAATCCAGGAAAACCTGTACCCTTAACCGATGGAAGGCCACCCAACCTGTTTTTCATCCAAACCACCCTCTACCCCCTCCCAAATATCTCCACAACCTAACCCACTGGGATTTGACTTGTAACAGTGGAGGATGCCCAGGCTGTGGCTGGCTTTGGAAGCCTGCTTTGCCATATGGTTGTCCCAGGAGAGGTAATGGATGATTTTGAAGTCTAGAGGTTTAAAGACACAGCTTTCAGTGGTTAGCAATGGAAATAAATAGGTGAGTTCATTGTGACAATGCTTCTCCAGAACCGAGTTATCCTGCTGCCATTGTCTTTTATCCTCTCCCTCCCTGAAAATGTTGAAGGATCCTTTCGCCCCCCACCCCTTACCTCTTCCCCTTTCCTCTTTTGTCTTCTCTTCCATTCTGTCTTTGCAAATTTTTTATTGGACGTGATCTTTTTTCTATTTTTCATCCTAATTGTCCTGTCACTACATTTGGCATGCTGAGACTGCTGCTGAACTTTTAGCAAAGTTTATCATTCATTGTAACTATTTATTATTGGGAAAGCTAAGTCTTTGCATTTGTTTTAACCAAAATGTCAGGTTTAGCAATGGTTTTCATGTGGAATAGTAAACTGGTTGTGGTCACTAGTCCTAGGTGAGAAATTAGTTTTGCTCGCAAGAAAAACTAATCAATTGTGTACGGTATTTGGTCTGCAGGTCCCTTGGATCCCATCTTGCCATGGAAAATGCGAAGATGGATTCACGTGGAATCAACACAACTCGGGAGTACAAAATAGTCCTCCTGGCCCAGGGTGGTGTTGCAAAAGTGGTATGATACTTATTTTTTTTGTTTTTCATTGTACCAAATATAGGAATGGTGTGGAAAAGCAGTGTGAATTTTTTTTTCTTTCTTCTCCTTTTGTAAAGAAAGAATTCTTATCCCTTATTCAGGCTTATTGTTGAAATAAGCACTTGCTATCTGTATCCTGATCAAAACGAGCATTAGTAATGCCTTTGCTTTGGAGAAAAAGCACATTGTTTTGATGTCAGTAGTTTGGTCTGAGGCTTTTTAATGTTGACTCATACCTTCTATTTGCTCGCTCTGCAGAACTTTCCACGATATTTGAATGCCAAATAAATTCCTCCTTGGCTTGCTGTACCCGAACCGTGCTCCCGAACTTGAACTCTGCGAGTTGCACTTTCCAAGTCGTGTTTGGCTGTCAACGCTGGATATTTTCCTGGCACACAAAATAAATTGTAGTATTTTGCAAGTGTGTGCGGGCGAATCAAATGTGTTGATATACGAATTGATGTGCTATAGTATTGTAATGTTTCTTTTTGTGAGTTTCAAAGGAAAATATTGCTACAATCGGCACTGTAACTGTGTATTGCAGCTACCATACCGCAGTGATTAAAATCTAACTTGCACCGCAATCCCCATCACATCATTTGGTTAGAATAGCACACTTGCTAAAAATCTTCTTTTGGGGGATCTTCAGGTTTGGGAACTCTCACCGTGCATTCACGTACTCGACGTCTAAGAACCTCCGCTCAGGTTCCTATGTTGGACTAGGACCCCGTTGAGGGGAGGTGCCCAGTGTGCTGCCTGATCAGCTGCCAAGCATTCCATTTGAACCGGTTATAGGCAAACAAAATCCCTTAGTCCGGATTTTTTGAGCTTCTCGACCATTGTGGCCGGTATTCTCTAGCTCTTTCACGAGCCTTGACATGATGCAAAAAAAAGAAGATGGATTGTGAAGTCCCACTGCAAAACTTGCTGAATCCTCACCACAATTACATTGAACAAACTTTCTTTACGGGAAGAACGGCGGGTCGGTCATGATCTTCCTGCTGCTGCATTACATTTAAACTTCCAGCAAATCAAAATGGGAAGTTTATACTGTATATGTATTGACAGTATGGGTAATCACATCCAGGCTGGGCTTAGCTACAGGAATGACCAAACGGGCTAATTGGTTGATTTGAACCATTGGGCATGAAGGTCCATCTGCTTTGTTGAATAAACCTAATGTTGTCTTTTCACATCTATAAATGTAATCCGCATCATTTTGTGCTTAGTGGCCAGGGCCAAGTGGCTTTGGTGAGAAATGGAGAGTACAGTAGTTTGAATTTGGGAGAGGGGAATCTTTTGATTGGGGCTGAATATGGGTTAACGCAGACTTTGAGGGTCAAGCTTTTGTTCTAATGATTGACAGATGACTTCACTCACACTACTGCAAAGCCTGCCCTGAAGTCAAATCCGATGGAATGAAACCAAGAAGTTCCAATTTCTAATGAACCGATACACTCTGAGCCCCCACCCTTTTCATTGCACATAACTATATATGATACGCTTTCGGTTCATCTCGTGTTTCAGAGCAGCATGTTGCTGTTTTAAAAAAAATAAAAAATTAAGTGAAAGTTTCTTCTAAACATGATAGCATAGGGTATCACATTTCCTCAATTGAAATCATTTCTATAACTTCTTCCCCTTCCTTCCTCCTCCCATCCTGATCATCAAGCCTTATAAAAACTGCACCATGTCAAATCTGATAGACCAACTTGATTTTCCACCCCAAAATAATAATACAACATAACCAGCCCTTGCAAGTTATAGAGCACGTTATAAAACACAAATCATATTTTGTTGTCTGCTGGACCCCATGTGATGTGGCTATATTAGGTCGCTTGTGGGAAAGTTGTTTTTTGGGGGATAAAGGTGTTACATGATTTGATGGAACATGCAGGAAACGTTAGAATCAGTTGAAGAACTGAAACTTGTATTTAACAAAATGTATTGACGATCAAATACTGTCTTACTTTTGTTTTTATGTTTTATTGCTCGAAAAGTATGAATATACAGAATTTTCAAATATTTCTTGTATTTGGTTTGTGTCTGATGAAATGTTTATTTTTGTGCTATTTCCAGCATAGACGATGCAATTCATTTGCCACTGTTTCCACAGAAGATCATGACCTCCACGATTGGTAAGGATGGGATTATAACCTATTTATCAGCTTGACCTGAACATGTTACTCCTTTACATCTCTGAGTGGATGAAGAATAACAATAATAATATATGTAACAGAGCTTTACGAGGAGACCAGTTGCACCCAAACAAAGCCTGCAGTAAGATTACCACTGTGGTTGTTTGTCCATTCTCTGTCCTTTTGAAATGCTGAGTGTCAAAACAAGGAGCAGCACGTTACCATTTTAAGCAGTGTTTGGTAATGAACTTGTTCCGGCAAATCGACATCAACCTCTTAGACATGAGCAGCACTCCAACTATTATGCGACCGCGCTGGTGTAATAAGGGTTTGGCAAACACGGATTGAGAGAAACTGCTTTATGCCAATTGTAAAAGCTGTTTTGTTTGGAGATAAAATGATTTATTTTCCACCAATGAATGTTAAGAAAAAAAAATAAGTGATTTGGAAAACAAAATCTGCTTTCTTCTATACTTTTTTTTTTTAACCACAATTTCCAAATGTGAATATTCCATCCTGAAATATTGTGAAGGATATATCTTGAGGATAAACGTACTGCTTCATGCCCTTTTTGAACTTGTACAAAATTGCATCATGCTGTGAAAACACATGACTATTAACAAAGGCTGTGTCATCGCCTCACCACCCTTCCGGAAGGGCGTGCTACAAATTCCTGAATTGTTCTGGTTAGGCCATCCTGCATGATGAAGCAATGTCTTTCAAAGTTCCTTTTTTCTTTTTGTAATATATTTTTATAATCATTTTCTTGCATTAACTTTTACTTTTCTTTTGCAAGGATGCATATAAGACTCACATGCTCGCATAGATGACGGCCAGCCCAGCTGGATATTTTGGATGATCTGCAGCGCCAGTGGCACTGATTACATTGTTTTGTGTGGTTAAGCACAAGACACAGCAGATTCTGTTGAATCTAGATCATGGCATATGATGCGTTTTGGTGCACAAAAGATTGCCTTTTCCAAAAAGGGAGTTTCTGCAGTCTAATTTGCACTTGAAAATGTATGCTAGGCTGCTTCACTGTGTGAAAGTTTTACTGTATTACATTGGATGCTGCAATAGGCTAACATCCCTTGCGGTTCAAACAGTGGTGCATTGAATCCGCATGATCTTGCTATCCCACATGTGTTTCTGATAACCACATGCCTGTTAACATCCGAATTGCCTCCGCCACTGAAGTGGACAGAGGGTGTTTTCACCCTGTATGTTTGTCTTTTTATTTGGTCTGTCTGTGTCTGTGAGCCAGGATATCTCAAAAATCTTGTGGGCGGATTTGGACGAAATTTGGTGGACAAGTTGGGTTGGTGACAAGGAAGAATTGATTTAGATTTTGGTGAAGATCTCAATCCAATACTAGAATGTCTTATTAAAATGATTCTTCACCTTGAAAGGTGGGGCCAAAAATGATGTTCGAGCACATCAATATTTCAAGAGGTTTGTGATGAGTGTGACAAACGCTAGAGAGGGTGAGTTGGCGAGGTGACAAGATCAAGCGATTAGAGTTTTGGTTCAGATCGCGGCCTATCGTGGGATACAATAACGTAAACGTACAGCCTAGTTTCATGGGAATAATTATTGTTAATGGTCTGGTCGGTGGTCAGCCACAAGGGAAACGCTCAGTTCCTCCTGGAATGCCTTGGTCGCTGAGGGTCACCGGCTGCCGGCTTAACTCCGTGGTCTCAGCGGGTTGCTTGTCAACAATGAACGCCGATTTGGTACCACCATCCTGGCAGGGTTCCGCTACCTCACATCTACCTTTCCATTGGATTGGTAGTATGAGGAGGGGGCTCATACCCTGATATGAACTTTTCTATCTTACCTGATCAGGGTGCAGCTAGCGGAAGCTGCCAAGGTATGCACCGGCTAACGTTGTGGGCCGAACTTTGGTGGGTAAAACTTCCGGCAAACAAAATGTGGTAAATGTGCTAGATGCTAGACCAATAGAGGAGAGGACAACGCTGGTTAAATGCAATAAACAGACATTATTAAAAGAAATGCTATGAGGAAAGGAATGTGTGCAGTCTTATTATCGCTTGGTTTCATTTGCAATAAAGAGGGGTAGTACCCAGGGGCATGCAAGGATTGTTGTGGTGCGCAGCAAAATAATATGAGTTATACAGAAAAGCAAAAGGTGTGGTGCGAGAGGACAAATATCAATACTAATACGAAACACGATCATGACAAAACGGATGCCATTAGGAATCATTATGAGGAATGGTAATCTGCTCTCAATACTCATAGGCAAGGAGGCAGACAGGTCCGTGGACCAAATGAACGTGTGACCTGGGTGATCGGCCAGGTCCAAGAGACCGAAGGGGTCTTACCCGCGCCCTCGTGGCGCGATGGCGGACTAGCCACGATGTCCGCGTAACGCGCTTGACTCCGTGCCCCTGGTATGGTCGGTGAGCTCCTCCAGGCGTGCGTCGCGC
>CM068963.1:88692370-88718983 GCA_035128595.1 Eptatretus atami | reverse complement strand
TCTCGCCCCTGAGCCCTCCTCTGCGTCCCTGCTCCACTCCGCGACCCGTCCCTTGACCTCCACTCCGAACACCGTCCCCTTCGCCGTCCGATCCCCGCAAAAACACGCCTCAGACTTCACGACTCCACCGACTGGCGCCACTTTCTGCACACGTTTCTTCACACTCCTTCCTGGACACACACGAGCTGGACACGTTTCTTCACACTCCTTCCTGGACACACATGAGCTGGACACCTTTCTGGACACGTTTCTTCAACATTTGGAGATGAAGTGTCTCCATTGCTTTCATTTCAACAAAATAAAATGTTAAAAAATCCCCTCACCTAATAAAAAATGAATTAAGATCCAAGTCATTCAATTTTGAATTTTAAATTTTCTTTCTGACCCAAACAAAAATGAATTTACTGGGACGACGATACCACTTCGAACCACTAACGGAGTAAATTTACCACTCCTGACACCACATAACAGGACTCGGTCTCCCTAATGGTGAACTGTGACCTGTTCGGAGTAGACACTCAGAATGAGCTGTGCACAGAGGCAATACACTTGCCATACAACATGCAGCTGGAAGGGGGTTAGACTTATTTAATTCCAGGTGCCAAAACCATGGGGGCACTTGTATTTCATCGATAATTTATTTGGCAAGAGGTGCAGGATTGTGGACCCAAAAACACCACAACAGTTTTTCAAAAATACTGGGCATTTAATGGTACTGTATAGCATAAATGGGATGGTGCAGGCAACAGTGAAAGGACAGGAAATGGCAACACGATATTGAGAGACAATTATGGGCTCAATGCCAACATCTTAGATTCTAATCTTACACACGCACATGAGATGAAAGGTGTTGGGATATGGGGGTGGTGTAAAGAAAGATAAGAAGCTATGGAGGCAGAATGGAGGGGGTACTTCTCTGCAGCACAGGAAAGGCATGGCATGGTTCAGTTAGCGCAGGGGGCAGGAAGCGAGAAACTCGATGTGCCACCTAATCGACACCGCCTATCAAGAGTTGGTGGGTGTTACGGGGTGGGTTGCAGACCCACAGGCAACTTGCCAACTCTATGCACAACACCCTCGCAGTGTCAGTCACGCCATTTCAATGCACACGAAGAGGTGGCCCCCTCTCTGCCAAGATAACCAACAAAAGAAGCGCAGGCATGCGGTTATTGGGGGGGGGGGGGGTGGGGTGGAATACCGTTCTCACTGTGCAAGCACACCACAAATCCAGGCACGAACGCTAATCTGAGTATTGCAGGATCTCCTTTTCCAAAAGTGGGCGATGAAATAACTAATGGTTCCATTAACCCTCAAGCCCATTTTGTAACAATAATAAACAGAGTTCTCCACAAAAATAAGCGTGGTGCAAAAATGTTTTTGATGAAACATTCATAGCTTCATTAATTTCTTCCTGCCACACGAACAGGTTAAGTATGGAAGAGTTATTTACGCTCAACAGGTTGTGACAACTCACTTTTATTTCTCGAGGTTATATATCAATGGTTATTCCTTAGAATAGAAATAACAAATGGGGAAGTGGAGTAGATTGAACCACAGTCGATACAAGAAGATAAAGACAGGCAGACATTCATAGCATGGCATTGGGTGGGTGGGAAGTATTTTTGATTAACGTAATGAAAAACATGGCAAATCTCATTGCCAAAATAACAGCAAAAAACATAAAATGGTTTTCCTGTGTTCTTTACAGAAAGTGAGGCTCAATGAAGAGCAAGGAACACCACATTGGGACAAATTCCAAGGGATAAATGAAGCAGAAGAGGAAGGGATGGGGAAGAATGACAACTAGCCAAATACAGTTGGTGAGGAAATGTTAATGGGGGGTAATAAGGATAAAACAGGACAGCATTGGGGAAAGACGAGGGCTGGACAATAACTATTTGATTGAAGCCCTTAGAGGGAAGAGCAAGACGAACAGCCTCTAGAAATCCAGAGTAATTGCAAACATTTAATGTGACTGTAGCAAATATTTTAAAATACCTGAAAATAAGGTTTATTATACCTACCCTAAGAATGGGGGAAAAAGACCCCAAACATGAATAATAGCAAATAAACTTGTACTTCATTAAATGGATATAAATTACCCCTCAATTTTCTTACAGCGTGGAGTTACGCAAATTCCATTCAACATGTGGTAATGTCTTCAACCGATTCTCTTCACAGTTTTTTTTGCAACCACATGAAGATATTAAAACGAGTGGAAGCAATATTTTCACTGATATGGGTTTATAACAGCAGGCAACAGTCATGTTTTAAGTGACATATCGCGAATTGGCTCGTTTCCAGTGAGGGCGAGACACAGGAAAAGGTGAAAGAACCTAGTCTTCCTTATTTATTTTTTTACATATATGGTGTGCTTGTGAAACAGATTTTTGGTATCACTGTAGTTCAACAATGCTACTAATGGTATAATTCCATCTGCAAATTAAAACAAGAAAAAAGCATCGGAGATTGCAAATTCCTTGCCAGGACTTGAGTGGTGCATTTTTATAGGTTTTCAGGTAAATCCACATGGCTGAAACCCACGCAACTTATGACGTCATGTGACTTTTCTCATGGATCTACATATTAAAAGAAATATTATAAAGTTTTCGCCTCGATCCTTTTCAGCCATTTCAGAGAAGATTTTGAAGGATTTAAAAAAAAGAAAAACAATTGCTGCCGATCACGTGACCGATGAGTCCATGATTTTTTTTTTTCTGTGGGCAATTTGTATCCCTCGATGGACCTCAAAAATTTCCATACTGATCAGAATGTGGGTTCTATCAATATACAATGACGTCATAATAAGGGCACCAATGAGTCAAAAAAAAATCATCAGCATCATTCCCCATGAGAGTCGCTTTGTGCCAAGTTTTCAAATTTTCCTTGTTGCGGTTTCAGAGATACAGAGGTCCCAAAGTTTTTCCAATATGTCTGCCATAAGCCACGTGACATATGAAACGTCCTAATTATCCATTGCAACATTCGACATGGAGTAGTTGCCACAAATGGCAAAATTTGTCTTCAATCTGGCAGCGGTTGCCGAGAAAACACGAAAGTTCTTGTGCAGACAAACAGACAAGACAATCGGACCCATGCATTTCCCTATCCGAATCCTCCGGAAAGGTAACAGAGATGATTGGTGGCAGAAGGTTGTTCACCTGTTAGGCAAACACTTATTTTCAGGAGTTCTATGCAACTTTTAAAAAGAAAATAAGAGTAGATTTGAATGCCTCAAAAATTCTCAAATGTTCAAGATAACCCAGATTTCTCATCTAACGCAAGTCTTCTCGGCCAAGCTTATGCAAAACATCTTTTGAGGAGGCAACAGAAGTAGTAACGAAGTTAAGAGATTGGCTCCTCAAACTTTGCAGTCCTCATCACGTTTCAGAATCCCTCCTAAAATACCAATTTTGCTTTTCTAAATATTTTCCTCAACCCTTTTCATTCGTTGTGAAACAGTAATTTGCGAATAAATGTAAAGCAGTCCAAGAAATTGATCGATTCAAGGTCATGTTAAAGCTGGGTAAGACTTTTTGATATGCAGAGACATAGTTGTGGCCATAGCCATTAAGCGCAGTAAGCATCTCATTTGGAGCAGTCTACATAATCATATGCAAAGATGTGGTTGGGGGCTAAGGGAGGGGAGGCCAGTCAAGAGGGCTTCAAGGAAAACAGATGAGGTTGAAAGGAAGGAATGTGCAAGAAAATGGGGAAGAGATTTGAGGCGGATAGAAGAAAGGGGAAGGAAGGAAATAAATTCAAGTATGGCCAATGTTGCATTTTGTAATATAGACAGACAGTTTAAAAGAATGATTTGCAAGTAAATGTAGCATTAGTGCAAACTCATTTAAGCCCTTCAAAATGAAGCCTAAAACATTTCAATGTAAGATGCCTATATACATTTTTCATAACATATCGAAACAGGTCCCGAAGTACAATTGGTAAGAGGCAAGAAAAATCAACTGGTATTACATTGTCTCCCTGCCCTCCCTCCCCATCCCAAAAGGAAAAAGAAGTGGGCATGTCCTCCTAAACTTTTTCCCGTTCAAAGTTACTTCCAGTACAGCCATAACAATCAAAGTAGATCGACCAAAACAAAGATAGAAAAGCAGTGTTAATTCAGGTTGTAGAATATAAGCAGATTAAAGCTTAAAGTCATGTCGAAAGGTCACTAGAAAGAAAAGGTCTGCACCGAGCATCGGTTTTAAATATGTGGGAAGTACAATGTACACTTAAGATGCCAAGTGCATTTTCACAGCAACTTGATTGTGGAGAAAATATCGGTAAACTTTCCCTTGCTAATCAAAGAAAACCCAAATAAAACAAAGATCAAAATACAGAAAGGCTCAAACCAAACGACTTGAGGCGAATACTTTGAACCAAGACAAAACACTTGATGGTAGAATAAAAAATACAATTTCTCACAATTTAAAACCTTTTTCTGTGTGTGATACCAATCGAGATCTTTCTTCAACGTCGCTAAACCCTCAGCCACCAACTTGTTTCAACCACTCTTCAAGTGACATTCTCCCGGCGCATACGCGCAAGGTGCCCTTGAGCTTCTTCCAAAGGCGTCCTTCTTGCGTGAGCCTTTCTCCATGCCCTCGAGCGCTTCACGTTTCGCGCCGACTATCTCACGAACCACAGCATGAAACACTTCATCAATGTACTGCCTCATGCCGAGATGTTTTCAAAAACTGACAGTTAAACTCACGTGCAAGAACTCTTCCTTCCTCCCGTGGTAACCTGGTACACAGAGCGTGCCGAACAGACGGCAATGAAGGTTCAAATTACCCTGTAGCAAACAAACTAAAAGGAAAACTAAAGATTTACATTATAATATTAAAAAGTGACAGAAGAATAATAATGTCATAGGACTTTGCCAAGGCAGTCAACAGCTTATTAAAAAACAATAATAATAATAATAATATTTTAAAAAATTAATTTGAAGTCACCATTTGCAACCATAGATTTGATGTCAAGATGATCAGCTTGTAGCCTATTAAAAAAAAATTCCCCCAAAAAACAAACTAGACACCTCCTCTCTCCATGCAAGTAAGAGCGGCACGGAGGGTTGGGGGAGAGATGGGGCATAGCGTAGAGCTCAATTGCGCAATCGAGTTTTCATTGTACACATCTTGCACATTATTATACATTTTCACACTTGGTTAGCTTATGATGCTTTGGACTCAGGCCATGTTGCTATCATTTTGTTATTAGCAAATATCTGGATTGGAAATTCCAAGGTGGTTCTTGTCATCAGGCTCCCGTCTGTCCGTCCCCCTATTTCGACTTCGCAGCCGCCAAACCACTCGGCCGAGTCCGCTGAATTTAGCAATCAAGGTTCGCTCCTTTCACTTGACTTTAAGTCGGTCAAAAATGGTGGTCATTTTTTTTTTCCTCAAACCCAACACACGAGTCAGAATGCTCCAAATTTTGGGGTGGCAACATTAGGCTAGGGAGGATTTTTAAATTGGGTAGAAAAGTCATGGCAATCACAATGAAAAGAAGTGTCAAAAATGGCAGCCTTAGTAAATTTTGGGAAACGTAAATTCCTTTAAAAAACCTTCTCGCCGGACGCCACCAGTCATAATGCTACCAATATGGGCTACAACATTAGCCAGGGCCCAGATAAAGCTTACATGTCCAAGTGGCCCTCATTTTACTCTTGCCTATCATTGTATAATATTTCATTTTCATCGGACATAATTCACTGATTAATTTGTGGTTATGATTTTTAACTTGCTGGGAAGGTTTGCGGACCACGACTCTTAGCCTATACACGCCCGTGTGTAGGTACCATGTATACACAATTTTGCCCAAAATTTCCCTCAGGAGAGTATTAAAATAATGCTAGTGCTTAGGAATGGGGCTGTGTGTTGAATAAATGTCAAAATTGGGCCGTAAATGGTGTTGGGCGGCCCCAAAGATAAAAGTATAAACAATCCATACACATCTACATTAAATCTGTGGCTAGAAAAATTGGCAGGTAATGGGATACATCATTCATGTGTAAAAATTCCATTTCCACACTTCATATTAGAATAAAGATCAGGAGACAAAGCTGGGCACCGCGTCGATGCCCAGCTTGTCGAGGCAACTCTGTCCGTTAGTCTGAGGGGGATTGACAAGCATAAATTGCCTCAAGGAATCAGGTTTTCCCCAAATGCATTTCCGTCGAGTTTAAACAAAAGTAGCAACTAAATCGATGGCAGGTTATTATTCATCCAATGGAATAAAACAATAAAAGTTTAAATTAAAAAATCTGGACTTGCAAATTGGTAAAGCGACGTTTTGGCGGCATCCACCCACCTTGTAATGGCTCCTTCACTTTAACATCTCCGTGACCAAGGTGGTGGATGCTGGCTGAACTCGGCTTTACCGACATAGCCAAGTGGCAGCTAATTTTTTTAATTTTATTAAACTTTTTGCTGTAACAGTCGTGGACCATTTAAGAAAGAGGCGGTGGGATGGAGTGACTGAATAGTTTTTTTTGTTATAATAATTTTTACTTTCAGGTAGCTGTTTACACCTTCACACAGGGTTTGTCCAAGGTGAAAATCTCCTATGGAAGGGTGGGAGGGAAAATGAAGTCGGTACAACCGTCGTCGTATTCCTTAGTCCCCCTGGCGAGTTTGGTTGAGATTGGATAGTAATGACAGACAGACCAAAATTGCATATTTTGGGATGCTATAAAACAGTACCATTTGTTTGTACGTCCCTTATCCACCTTTTCCCTTCAACCTACTTGTTGGTTTGTTTGCCTTTTTCAGCCCACGTCCAACTCTCTGAGCCTTTGGCTTCCATAAAAAATAAATTTATTTTTTCAGTTGTCTGTTTATTACATGCAAAAATCAATGGGACAAAAACAAGAGTTTCAATAAGGATCAAATTATTCTCAATGCTAACTGCCGTCAGAAAGAACGTGACACGATATTTCAGCACAAGCCCTTCTTCAAAGCAAGAGACTACTCAAGCATTTGAATTATTCACATCCTTATTTTCTGCTGACACATGAGTCTACCCTTATAAAAGACTAGTTTTCAAATTTAAATGTTCGTGACACCCTGAATTTACCTTCAGTTTGTTTTCATTGAAAAGAGTACCATTAAGGTGCAACATTGTAATTTGAAGCAGTTTAATGGCAGTCTTACAAATTTTCCTGATAAGTATGGAATCTTGGTTATGGCCCCTTGGGAAAACCATGTGTGTTTGTAACCAAAACGGCTCAACAATGAATTGATAAATCATAACAAGTCAATTAAGTAATGCAGACACCACCGAGGCAGACAACTTATTAATGTGCAGTCACACTGAGGCAGCCCAGAATGTGTGCCAAAATAATAAAGACTGCACTACAAACCAGAGCAACTGCATCATAGCAAAAGCTGAAGAGGTGCCGCCTGCTCGAAAACACACAAACCAAGCTCTGGGACAGACGGCGAGAGTAAAACGTTAGTTGGAGCAGAGGAAAGAAGACAACACCTTCCATTGTAAGTGGTCCGTGGAATGAGGAATAAGGGACAAAGTGTGGAAAAAAAAAAAAAAATTATGACCGCTAAACTGTAAACTTAGATACCAAAACATATCATTAATTTCATCCCAAGAAATGGTGAAAGCTGTACCTGCTCGCATGCCTTCCAATAGTTTTGTTGCGACAGCACAAATGGGGATCATACGAGTGGCGACCTGATAGAACAACTGCTTGAACTGTGCAGCTTCCGGAAGCTACGTCGATCCGTAATGGATTACAGATGATAAGCTTCGCCTGCACGCATGTACTGATCCGCATTGCAGTGAAACTCTGCCTGTAAGGAAATATACAGAATCACAAAGGTGTAGGGACATTGTTTTTCTCCAAATTGTTATTTAAGCTCATGGAGGGACCTCTAATATTTTGGTGATGTTCCGTGAACTGTGAACCCCGGTGGCAATGGCACACAACATATAGCAGCTCCCGAGATAGTTATTTCTTAATATTGTTTCCAGATTGTCCTTCCCTCATGGGCAATGGGTTGATGGGTCACATATGTGTTGTGTGGGATGAGGTTTTTTTTTCATTTCCCCCCCCCATTATTTTCCCCCATCTTGATTCCTTGCACAACGAATCTCTCCCTCATACAAGCACAGCAAGCACTCCAGTTAAATTTGCATACGATTCAAATGGGTTTGCATCGTGCACGCACAAATCCAACTTACTTCTTCTTGAGTATGGCAGCTTTAGCTGCCATGGGTAGCTAATCATTTATTGGAACGCGACTGTGTCGCTGATGCAGTGGCCCTGCCACCATACACCACTGGTACTCAAAATTTTAAAGAAAAAGCCGGGGGCGACCCCCCCTTCGGAAGGATGCAGGCTGAGTCAACCCCCTTGGTGGTATTACAGAGCAGCCAACGGGCCTTTAACTCAGGACCCACAGGATCCCAAGCTGGCACCCTAAGCCACTAAGCCAACACTCTGGCTACAAATCAACTGGCACATCACTTCAACCTTCACCACGATCTACCCACCAATGCTTGCAATGATCACATCACATCAAGACGCCTTGATTGCCACTCCTCACATTGTGACATTAGACAAGCTCACTATACTTTTGCCATCGATGCCTCACCACCCGAACCAACAACTCACCCACCACGTAAACCTCTACCATCGCCCTCAGACCACAATCACAAGACACCACCGCCACCTTGGGAGTAGAGGAAACACGAAGCACAATGTTCCAATGGCAGACATTGATCTGATGGTTGAGACATCTATACCACTCGAAAAACGACTTCGTTTGATTCCACGTGAAAGCTCCACCCCCTGCCAGGAACTATTTAAGCCACATGTTCTTGAATGAGGGAAGATCTCTTATTTTTGGCTTGGTTTACGGAACAAGATGAAAGGCCGGAATGGAGCTTAAAGGTCGAATCGGGAAGAACGGAGTTTTGCAGAGTGGAGTGTGGGTGAGCGAACGATCCTAGGGGCCATACTGAGTGCATTCTTAGGGCCAAGCGATTCAATCTCAATATTTACAGATAATTCCACGTTCTCCCCGCCCACATCTTGTCTGCCTGGGACGCATAAGAGCAATCTGCAAGGGCCAAGTCCTGACAACTGTTCTTTTCAGAGGCGCCTTTTTAGTCACAGACTAACACACCTCTTTCCAGTTCTCCTCCAGTCACACCTCACTGAACCTATTCACAAGCCATAGACACCACGCAGTATTCCGAATCTTTTACCCCTCCTCACGTTTTGGGCCGCGAGGGTTCGTCAACCCCACTTGGTGAGCAAAGAGTTCAAAAACACCCGTCTATTTTCTTATCTTTTCTCCATATATATACATTCCTCATAATGATTCCTAATGGCATCCGTTTTGTCATGATCGTGTTTCGTATTAGTATTGATTTGCCTCTCGGCACCACACCTTTTGCTTTTCTGTATAACTATATTATTTTGCCGCACCACAACAATCCTTGCATGCCCCTGGGTACCTACCCTACTTTATGCAAATAAACCAAGCGATAACTAAGACTGCACACATTCCTTTCCTCATGCATTTCTTTTAATAAATGTCTTGTTTATTGCATTAAACTCAGCGTGTCCTCTCCTCTATTGGTCTAGCATCTAGCACATCCACATGTTTGTTTGCCGGGAAGTTTTACCCACCAAGTTGGCTCCACAAACGTTAGCTCGGTGCATACTTGGCAGCTCCGTAGCTGCAACCCTGATCAGGTAAGATAGAAAAGTTCATATCAAGGGTATGAGCCCCCTCCTCATACTACCAATCCAATGGAAAGGTAGCATGTGAGGTAGCGGAACCCGCCAGGATGGTGGTACCAATCGGCGTTCATTGTTGACAAGCCAACCCGCTGGACCACGGAGTTAGCCGCAGCGTGGACCCTCAGGACCAGGCATTCCAGGAGGAACTTGAGCGTTTCCCTTGTGGTGAACCCCGACCAGACCATTAACAATAATATTCCCATGAAAACTAGGCTGTACGTTTACGTATTGTATCCCACGATAGGCCGGATCTGAACAAATCTAATCGCTTGATCTTGTCACCGTCGCCAACTCACTCTCTAGCTTTTGTCACACTCATCCAAAACCTCTTGAAATATTGTGTGCTCGAACATCATTTTTGGCCTCCCCTTCAAGGTGAAGAATCATTTAATTTAAGACATTCTAGTATTGGATTGAGATCTTCACGCAAATCTAAATCATTCTTCCTTGTCACCCAACCCAACTGTCCACCAAATTTCGTCCAAATCCGCCCCAAATTTTGAGATATCCTGCTCAACAGCACAGACAGACAAATAAAAAAAGACAAACATACAGGGGTGAAAACAACCTCTGTCCACTTCAGTGGCGGAGGCAATTCGGATGTTAACAGGCATGTGGTTATCAGAAACACATGTGGGATAGCAAGTCATGCGATTCAATGCACCACTGTTTGAACCGCAAGGGAATGTTAGCCATTGCAGCATCCAATGTAATACAGTAAAACTTTCACACAGTTGAAGCCCTAGCATACAATTTCAAGTGCAATAAATGCAGAAACTTCCCTTTTGGAAAAGGCAATCTTTTGTGCACAAAACGCATCATATGCCATGAATCTAGATTCAACAGAATCTGCTGTGTCTTGTGCTTACCACACAAAAGCAATGTAATCAGTAGCACTGCCTGCAGTCATCCAAAATATCCAGCTGGGCTGGCTCGTCATCTATAGCGAGATTGAAGTCTTATATGCATCTCTGCAAAAGAAAAGTAAAAGTTAATGCCAAAAAATGATTATAAAAAATTATATTACAAAAAGAAAAAAGAACTTTGAAAGACATTGCTCATCATGCAGAGATGGCCAACCAAACAATCAGGAATTGTAGCAACGCCCTTCCGGAGGGTGGGAGGCGATGACAAGCTTGTTAAAGTCATTGTTTTTCACAGCATGATGCAATTTTGTACAAGTCAAAAAGGGCCATGAAGCAGTACGTTTATCCTCAGATATATCCTTCACAATATTTCAAGGATGGAATATTCACATTGGAAATTGTGGTTAAAAAAAAAAGTTATAGAAGAAAGCAGATTTTGTTTTCAATCCGTTATTTTTTCTTAACATTCATTGGTGGAAAAATAAAAATCATTTTATCTCCAACAAAACAGCTTTTAATTGGGCATAAAGCAGTTCCTCATCCGTGTTTGCAAAACCTATTACAGCCAGCCTCGGTCGCATAATATTGGAGTGTCCTGCTCCATGTCTAAGAGGTTGATGGTCGATTTGCCGAACAAGTCTACCAAACACTGTTAAAATGGTAACGTGCTGCTCCTTGTTTTGACACTCAGCATTCAAAAGGACAGAGAATGGACAAACAACCACGTTGGTATCATAACTGCAGCTTTGTTGGGTACTGGTCTCCTGCGGTAAAGCTCTGTTACATATATTATTATTGTATTTATCATCCACTCAGAAATGTAAAATGGAGTACTGTTCAGGTACAAGGATAAATAGGTTAATCCCATCCTTACCCAAATCGTGGGGTCATGATCTTCTGGAAACAGTGGCAAATGAAATTGCATCGTCATGCTGGAAAAGCACAAAAATAAACATTTCATTCAGCACCACAAACCAATACAAGAAATATTTGAAAATTCTGTATATTCATACTTTCGAGCAATAAAACATAAAAACAAAAGTAAGACAGTATTTGATCGTCAATACATAGTAAATACAAGTTTTCAGTTCTTCACTATTCTACGTTTCCTGCATGTTCATCAATCATGTAACACCTTTACATCACCCCAAAAAACAATTTTCCACAAGCGACCAATATAGCCACTCACATGGGGTCCAGCAGACAACAAAATATATTTGTGTTTTATAAGTGCTCTATAACTTGCAAGGGCTGGTTATGTTGTATTATTATTTTGGGGTGGAAACATAAGTTGGCTTCAGATTTGACATGGTGCAGTTTTTAAAGGCTTGCATGAATCAGGATGGGGAGGAAGAGAAGGGAAGAAAGTTATAGAAATGATTTCAATTGAGGAAATGTGATACCCTATGCTATCTATGTTAGAAGGAAACTTTCACTTAATTTTTTTTATTTTTAAAACAGCAACATGCTGCTCTTGAAACACGAGATGAACCCGAAAGCGTATATATATAGTTATGTGCAATGAAAAGGGTGGGGGGCTCAGAGGTTGTAATCGGTTCATTAGAAATTGGTAAACTTCTTGGTTTTCATTCCATCGGATTTGACTTGCAGGGCAAGGCTTTGCAGTAGTGGTGAGTGAAGTCACTGTCAATCATTTAGAACAAAGCTTGACCCTCAAAGTCTGGGCGTTAACCCATATTCAGCCCCAATCCAAAAGATTCCCCTCTCCCAAATTCAAACTACTGTACTCTCCATTTCTCACAAAGCCACTTGCCTGGTCCACAAGCACAAAATTGATGCGGATTACATAATAGATTGAAAAGACAACATTAGGTTTTTCAACAAAGCAGATGGACTTCATGCCCAATGGTTCAAATCACGCAATTAGCCCCCGTTTGGTCCATCCTGTAGCTAAGCCCAGCCTGGATGTGATTACCCATACTGTCAAACATTACAGTATAAACTTTCTCCATTTTGATTTGCCTGGAAGTTAAATGTAATGCAGCAGCAGGAAATCCATGACCGACCCGCCGTTCTTCCCGTAAAGAAAGTTGTTCAATGTAATTTGTGGGTGAGGATTCATGCAAGTTTGGGCAGTGGGACTTCACAATCACTTCTTCTTTTTTTTGCATTAATGTCAAGGCTCGTGAAAGAGCTAGAAATGCGGCCAAATGTCGAGAAGCTCCAAAAAATCCGGACTAAGGGATTTTGTTTGCCTATAACCGGTTCAAATGGAATGCTTGGCAGCTGATCAAGCAGCACACTGGGCACTCCCCTCAACGGGGTCCTAGTCCAACATGGCACCTGAGCGGAGGTTCTTTAGACGTCGAGTACGTGAAATGCAACGGTGAGAGTTCCAAACTGAAGATCCCGCCAAAAGATTTTCGCAAGTGTGCTATTCTAAACCCAATGGATGTATGGGGATTGTGGGCAGTAGATTTTAATCACTGCGGTATGGTAGCTGCAATACACAGTTAAGTGCCCATTGTAAGCAAGTATTCCTTTGAAACTCAAAAAAAGAAACATTACCAATACTATAGCACATCCCAATTCGTATATCAACACATTTGATTGCCCGCACACACTTGCAAAATACTACAATTATTTTGTGTGACCAGGAAAATATCCAGCGTTGACAGCCAAACACGACTTGAAAGTGCAACTCGCAGAGTTCAAGTTCGGGAGCAACGGTTCGTACAGCAAGCCAAGGAGGAATTTAATTTGGCTTCAAATATCGTGGAAAGTTCTGCATAGAGCGTCGCACATAGAAGGTATGAGTCAACATAAAAAGCCTCAGACCAAACTACTGACATCCAAAACAATGTGCTTTTTCTCCAAAGCAAAGGCATAACTACTGCTCTTTTGATCAGGATACAGATACAGTGCTTATTTCAACAATGAAGCCTGAAATAAGAGGATAGATATCTTTCTTTACAAAAGGAGAGGAAAGAAAAAAAATTCACCACTGCTTTTCCACACCAATTCACAGTATATTTGGTAAATGAAAAACAACAAAATAAGTATCATAACCACTTTTGCAACACCCACCTGGGCCAAGGAGGACTATTTTGTACTCCCGAGTTGTGTTGATTCCACGTGAATCCATCTTCGATTTTCATGGCAAGAAATGGGATCAAGGGCACCTGCAGACCAAATACCGTACAACATTGATTTAGTTTTTTCTTGCGCGGGGAGCAAACTTAATTCGTCACCGATAGGACTAGTGACCACAACCATTTACTATTGCCACTGACAAACCATTGCTAAACCTGACATTTTGGTTAAAAACAAATGCAACACTTAGCTTTCCCAATAAATAAGTTACAATGAATGATAACTGTTGCTAAAAGGTTCAGCAGCAGTCTCAGCATGCCAAATGTGGTGACAGGACAATTAGGATGAAAAAAGAAAAAGATCACGTCTCAAAAATTTGCAAAGACAGAATGGAAGAAGAAGACAAAAGAGGAAAGAGGGAAGAGGTAAGGGTGGGGTGGGGGAAGGATCTCAACATTTTCCATGGGAGGGAGAGGATAAAGACAATGGCAGCAGGATAACTCGGTTCTGGAAAGCATTGTCCCAAATGAACTCACCTATTAATTTCCATTGCTAACCACTGAAAGCTGTGTCTTTAAACTCTAGACTTCAAAATCATCCATACTTCCTGGGACAACCATATGGGCAAAGCAGGCTTCCAAAGCAGCCACAAAGCCTGGGCCATCCTCTCACTGTTACAAGTCAAATCCCAGTGGGTTAGGTTGGTGGGATATTTGGGAGGGGGGTAGAGGGGTGGTTTTGGAATGAAAATAAACAGGTTGGGTGGCCTTCCATCGGTTAAGGGTACAGGTTTTTCCTGGTTTGAATTGTTACAGCTGGAGATGCAACTTTTGCTGCTCTGGCAAATGGCTTATGGCTGACAGGCGTTTGAGACTGGAGGTCCTGTTTACTTTGGCATGGAGGGGATTGGGAATGAGGTTTTTAGCAGTCCCAAGAGCAGCTTCACGTGTTGCCGCTTCTCTTCCCACATCATGAGGGGGCTCAAACCAAGCAGGAAGTAAAATGGAGTAGGGTAAGGCATCCAGTGTGATGTAAGAGAGTTTCAGGTGAGTGTTGCCATTTTTCACAATCAGACATTATGAATCGAAAAATAAATGATAAATAATAATGAAAACAAGCTGAATCTTGGTCCCCGGCCCTTTGCCGAATAGATCTGGCATATGAAGGCAAATTTTTGAACGTTTTTTTTCAAATTCAACATACACAAGCCAAGTTAACTGAGATGGTTGCCATGGTAGCAATAACTCAGCCAATCACAACTGTGATCTAATCAGGAAAATATGTCAGGAGGAACCTCAATCCATACAAATAAAATATAATTTTAAAAAAGGACATAGATACTGCATATGAAAAACTAAATGTTCACAGTGTTTTTTTTTTAATATTACATACACAAAGTCATGGACAGATGACAGGTTGTCGGTTGATCGTTTGCGGTTGACGGAGATATTTTAATGTCCTGTCTCCGACCATGTCATAGGGTTAAGGGGACAAAACCCCCAAAGTTTTAATTCCAACAAAAATTACTTTCAAGCAAGTTTTCATGGCAGTGGACTTTATCAGAGTTCAGTGGACCAGTAACATTACAACACAAGGTTTTAAAAAAAAAAATTCTCAATTATAACACTGATAATAGTTTCCCATTATCAACATGCGTGAAAGTGGGTGGGCAAAAAAAATAGTTGCTGTTGATGACTAAGTAATGCAAGGTAATGGTTTCTAGGTTGTATCCACATTACCAAAATGTACATAAATGTTTGGCTGCATGCTGGACAGCCTTGTGGTCTGAAACCGCTAATACACAATGAGGTCAGCACATGGTTGTTGTTACACAACCAATTTTCCAAGCGGAAATAATCAAGCAAAGATTTAGTCTTCATTCCTGCTTTCACCACGACATCAATGTAGCATGTAGCACAGGCCCGATGGAAAATAAAAAGTAAAGTTAGGTTTTTGAAACGAAAGGGGGTGGGGTGGAGGGTAGATCGATAATGGGCTTATGCCATTGTCATCATCTGTGTTAACAAAAAATTGGGACTTGCAATAAATATCAACTTCACCCGTTTAAAAAAAGAAAAATAAAAATGCATAAAAACAAGCAAAAGTAGAATGAAACCCTCAAATATAAAAACTGACAATGAATGCCACTGAAAAAGAATGACAATAACATCGAGGCAAAAATATAGTTAATGAAGAAGGGAAGAGGTAGTGCCATTAACTGGGAAGATGGGGGGAAAGTAGTATATTTATCCCAAAGCTTTTTGAAAGAAAAACAAATATATAAAATACTTGTTACGGTTGTGGAAAATTCACAGAACACCATTCAGGCTTCCCAGAGATCAGTTATGTCGATAAGCTGTGTTCAGAATAAGATTTCCCACCGAGGTCTAAAGGGATTTATTCGTGTAACCGGGCTGTGTCTTTGAGGTAGTGTTTTTTCTTTTGCTAATCTTTATTTGGGAACCAACCGCTTCACAATCAACTACCTTTTCCATAACAAACCGCCTTCACAACAACCACCTTCTCCACCACCGCATCTCAACAACCCAACCACCCTTCTCCACAACCGCCTTCACAACAACATCCCTCGCCATCTCCTAAACCACATTCCTCAGCGACTAACCAACAACGAACAGCAAATCGCCTCACCTTCATCTCCATTGCGCCACCATCTTGCGCCAGCCACAGGCGAGTTCCCACGAACGGCATCGCCAGCCGACAGACGCAAGGGGTTCCCTGTTAGGACGGGGGCCGTGATTTCCCAAACGTCAGTGGGGCTGGTGATTCCTGCAACGTCCGCTCTCTTCGCATGAACTTGCGAACGATCAAAAGATAAAAAGGGCGGAGCCAGCGGGGGTCAGAGGTCCGGGGGAGAGATCAAAACCTCGCCTCAACGGACTCCATATTAAGGCGCGCAGAGACGCAAGCGAGTAGTTGAAGTCGAGTGGCAGTTGAAATCTGGAGTCAGTGGATGAAGAAGTCCTGGGTTCCACCGTGGAGCTCGTTGAAGAGTCGGTGGAGAGTCGTCTGCGGCCTGTGAGGAGTCGCGTGGCGAGCAGGCAGTCGGATCGGTCGTAGCGGAGCTGGAGCGCAGCCTGCCGTGCCATGCCGAACTGTGGGTCGCGGAGCGCACGGAGAGGAGTCGCCAAACCAGCGGCAAACGGTCTGGGCGAGGTGATCGGCCCCAGGAGAGTCCGAACGGACGCTGAGGAATGGGCGGCTCTTAAGAGAGCATCAAACTCTTAAAAGAGCAAAGGCCGTTCGTTCCTGCTGAGTCCGTTGTCGACTATGGCCCGATTCGACTGGGCGCAACGACGAGGCCTGGGCCGAGCCGCGGTCACGCCAGCCTGCGGGTGGACGGACGTCGAGGAGGCCCAGCGAGTTCACCACGAAGGGACGGTAACCAGCCCCGGTCTCTCGGAGTTCCTGCAGTCTCCACATCTCCGTGAATTTATAAGACCCAAGAGGTCCAGTCCTACCCTGCTTTTCCTGGGGTTTTCTTTTGAATGAATGTTGTGGCCGCAGAGTCTGTTAACGTAGTAAACTGTTTAAGTGCATGTGTGTCGAAATATTAGCAAGGTGTAGTTTCTTCTTGTCGTGGCTTTTTGTTGATTGTGCATTGCTTTTGTTGCCTTGATAATTGGCAGGGCGTGTTTGCCTCGCTCATTGTATACGTGCATCCTGCATACGTGCTATAATAAATAAATGTCCTTGTGTGAATGTTGACCTGCTCGTGCGTCTCTCCCTTCATTGAACTGCCATAATTCAAGTTCGAATATAGTGGGTTCCTTAATAAGCCCGATAAGATTCAAGTCCGACGGGGCCTTGCGATAATACACCGCTCCACAGAACGAGCTGCTTAAGAACGGCTCGTTTTCGTGGCAGGCTACGTCGAGGTGTAAATCCCCGGCATTCTGTCTGCACGCATAATTAGGTAAATCCGACAATTCGCATCGGACCCTGTGCCGCGCGCGGACGAATATTGGCCGATTTACTGTGGCGATTAAAACACACGCCGTAGCTGGATTCGGCGTTGATCCGAAAGCTGCGACTAGGTTTTTGCCCGTTCGGTGGGCGAAGAGCGGCCGCCATTGGCTAAAAGCGGTCGCTCGCACGCTGAGCGGGTGGAAACCACAACAATATATAAAAAAAAAAAAAACGGGGAGATATTGTAATTGCTCCATTTGTCTATCTTTGATCAACACTATCTCTCCTAAATAGTTGTCAGAAATTTTACCAAACTGTCACCTTTGCGGCAGAATAGGTACGAGAGCAAGCATCAATTTTTGGCCCCGCCCCCCTGGGCGAGGTCAAGAACCCTCAAAAATGCAATTACTGGCACATTTTTTAAAAAATGAAACTGCTCATCGCAATCCGATTGGGGTGACGCAGGAAACATGCATGATTTTTTTGATTTTTGAGCGTATGGTTTCATGCCTCGGAAAGAAGGGGGACTTAGGATCAGCAGGGCACAGGGTCAAAACATAAAAAGATTTTATAAATCAAACTTTGACTGGATCATCCTGGTGCACCTTTTTGCTGTCTTTCAAACTTTGCTTTAAAGGTGGAAAGATTTCCGATGGCGCACAGATTTCGCTCTAAGTTTTCTTTAAAGTCAATACTTAATGGGGAACAAGGTGACTAGGGTATGGACTGACAGTGGAGCAACAGTTTGACATAAAGCAAGGGAATGAACAAACAAGAATAGAGGAAAGGAAAACGCAGAAACCTGCAAGTAAGAGGGTTGCGCTAGATCAGGGTTAATGGGGGTAACAAGAAGTAGGTAGGTATGGGCGATTGACACAGTGGCAGGACTGCAAGCTTAAAGATCTAGAGGGAAAGTGAACAGCCAAAACCTAAACGATTCCACTTAAAGGAGAAATTTGGGAACAAGAGTTGAGTGTGCAGGTAACCTGATTTGGGAGTTTAACCAGGAGTGAGTTACTGGAAGCACACCTGCATCATGGAGTTGCTGGAGAGGCTCAGAGAGTGAGCAAGAAAGCTGATCGAAGGAAGGGCACAGCTGGTGACGCAGTTTTAGACACACATGATTTTGCAACTTATTTAGCCATATTTACATGCACAAGATTTGCATAAATAAAAAAATAATTCTGTGAAACCTCTCCAGAAGAAAGCTTGAATTTATAAATTAGGCCCATTTATAAACAAGCTATTCGAAAGTTGAGTGATATCAAGCCAACTTTTGGAGCATTGCCCACGGTGGGACGACTAATCGCATTTATATGGAACTGTGATCATTGCATGGAGGTATCCCAATTGCCTGAATAATCAACACGTTTTTGGAATGCAGCACAGGGTATGAAACGTTTTACATATTTCATCATTCAGATTTTGTTAATGACGATAAAATCCACGGACTGAAGTTTAAGCAGCTAAAGCAAGCTCCAGGCTGTTAACAAATCCAAAAGTCACAAAAGTATAACAAGTGTTCATTTCTGGTTTTGTTTGTATAGGCTCCAAAAAAATTTGTTTCCAATGTATTCTATCGCAGCAGAACTTTTGAGCACAAGCATGCAGTGCAGGACCACAATTAAACCATATTGTAATGTGATGACATCCAGCAAATAAGTATTTCGCGCTGAAATGTTGTAAATTTTTAGTTTTGCATTTTAAGAATGACTTTCATATAATCTTCAACACAGCGTCACAAACGGAACCATCAAAAATAAAGTAGTTAAATAATATCACAATATTAAAACACTTCATTGAATAAGTTGAAAGTTGGCCTCCAAAGTCAGCCACCAAATGGGCATCCTCGCCACGTACAAAGTCCTTCCTTTAACATGTAGCACAAGTGAACGTCCTGTCCACCGACAGGCATTCATCTGAAGTTTGATTGAGTAGCTGCTCTTCCCCATCTCACTTGACCCTGCCTCACACCTTCGCCTCGGTTTGATGGCCATGGAAACCAAGACTTTCAAGATCATTGGATGATGAATGATCTTGAAGTCTTGAAGGCCATCACTTCGCCATCGTAGACAGGTCGGTTAGTCTCTGTCTTCTTCTACCACTTCCTTTCTGGTCTTTGCACCCTACTGCTCTTTCTTTGCCTTTGGCCTTCTCCACCCCACCTACCACCCACCCCACCCAGGTTTCCACAGGGCACAGATATCGCCCATCAACCTCTTTCCTGGTGAAACTCCTAAAATCCAGATCACTGTTCACCTCACTCATTCGTTCTCTATTTTCCCACCTGTTTGAAACCAACCTTCCACATTCTCTTCAATCTCAACTCTTTCCTCCAAGTCTTTCAAAGACAGCTGTTCACCCCTTCAAAACCATGACTTCTCCCACTGCGGTTAACCTCCACCCCCACCACCACACAATCTTCTTCTAATTCCATTTTTTCCTTCTTGAAAGAGTTTGCTTCTGCAGTCATCATATCCATCTTATCATCCATTGTTCCACCCCTAATGCCCCATTGTTTGTTCCACGGCTGCCTCTATTTTGCCCTTCATCTCTGCTGTTGGCGTCGTAGTCCCGAACCTCCCCTCTCTGGCCTTCCTATTGTTTCTGGTGCATCTGAATCCATTCAGTGTTCCTCTAGGCGCTCATCCACGATTGACTATATGCAAAAAAAAATTTTTTTTAATGCAAGTCACAAACAGACAACAGATACATGAAAGTAGTACAATAAAAGGGTGTACATTACACAACCATTAAACACCAAAAAGGGAACTAATAAACAAACCTAGAACACAGAAACCACTACACATAATATCGCCAACCACTCAAAGCCATGCAAACCAATCGATTATCACGATTCATAAAAAGTAACAGAATGTGAACACAAATAATTTCAGTAACAAGTTTTTCTACATCGGAGGCTTCTCAGTCTTTTCCCTGATCACATCCATTGATGGTTCTTATCCTGTGTATGTCATTTTGCCTTGTAGTTACAACACAGCCAAACATATTTTCTGTTTAAATCAAATTTTCTCTGTACGTTACATGCTTGTTATGGTTAAACTATCCTTTGCAGTTTAATACACATCTCCTTGGTTGAGACTTTTAACCTATTCAGGCTTTGGGGAGAGGGGGAGGGGGGGGGGAGATCAAAATGACGATATTTCTCCGCAACGCCACGCAAATTGACACATAGTTTCAGGACTATTTTTTCTTTGAGGTCTTGCATCCTTTTGGTACCAAATATATACAAAACTTTAAAATATAGCCATATGAAAAAGATATTCTATTTATTATTTTGTATGCAGCCAAGCTGTAGTTGGCATCAACTACTGGTTGTATCTTGCTGGAAGTACAGAAGTGAGACTGATGCAGTGCGCGCTCCAGCAAGTGGCACTCATTTTGCCGACCTCTGAAGGATGACAGGCTGACTCAACACCTGGTAATCATTCAACGCCGAGTGAGATTTGAACTCAGGAACCTGGGATCCCAAGTCCACACCCTAATCATTAAGCCAAACACCAGCAATAACTCAAGACCCTAAGATCTTAAACCAGCCACCTTAAACCCTTAAGCCAACATCAGGCTTTTTGAAAAAAGATATAAACAGCATCATAAGGTCCTATCAACATAAATGATCTATGCTCATGAACCCTTTTGTACATGAAAGGTTTACCAAATAGTACCCTAAAGAAAAGGGTCTCCTGGCAATCCTCATGAACAGAAATGATGGCTAATGTGTCTGTACGAAGTCAAATAGCTGAGTTTGTGACCGTTGACGGCTTCGTCTCGGAGTAGATAACAAACACTTAGCTCCATTATAGTATAGATGATCTAACCACTGCAAATGCGGTTTACTCCAGTAACTTTAGAACTGATGCACTGCTTCGGGCAACATGCTCCCCAAACCTGATCTCACCCTTCCATGAAGAAGTGCATTTGTTGTTTGACCCTTTCCAAAGTGCCTTTCAGTGATCTGCCCATGTGACTTTGTAATCTATAACAGTATCAAGATACTTTGTACGATTGGACAATGTCAATGTCACCATGCATGGACCAATGTAAATGTCACAATTAGCAGTTAGCTTCAGGATGAGGCATTTGTTTCAATCATCTGAACGGGAATAAAGTCAACAAAATGCTGCTCGTTGCATAGCAGCCAATCTTGTCAGAATCAAATAGCGGTGATCGTAAATTTGGAGCTGATCTTCCAATTAAGCAAGGTCATGTTAAAAACTATCTTAGCGCATCTGAAACATTCCAATTTCACAAATGAAAAACTATTTTCAGCCAAAAACATGATATGATTAAGACCGATGAAACTTGGATTTTGTTTCCTCTTCTCTTTCCTTCATTCCCATTTGTCAATTCCTTGCTTTATGTCCTGAGCCTGGCTCTTAAATTTGAGATAGGTGGTCACAGAACTTAGTCAGACTATCTAAAAAAGGTGTCACAGCTGGCGCCGGACTAGTCAGACTATCCTTTAAAAAGGTGGTCACAGAAACTCCGTCAGACTACGTACCAGCTGGTCAATCAGAACTAGTCAGTCAGGTCAGGTATGGGAAGTTAGGCGCCAGAAAGCAGCGCGTCGCTGCATCCATTTCTGCCAGTACTCCAGGGGCCTCCGTCTGGCCCATCCCCCAGGCAGATGCTTGGCCCCATCCCATTTGAGATGCCGATCACCGCTGCAAACACGAGGCACGTGTTGGCCCATTGGGCCTCCTCGAACCACGAGACTCCCTCGCTGAGAGAATCTGGTGAGCAGGATCAGCACAAGGAAAACGAGTCACATGTCCAACAGCCGGCAGCTGACGCCAAACGGACTAATGCAGGTAACAAATCTCATTGAGTCTCTCTCAGCAACTGCTCGTTGGACACAAACTCCGCCAGCAATAGCCAAGGATTCTCCGAAGAGACCTGGTACAAAGGAACATTAAGTCTCCCATTTCAGATCCTGTCAGAGTCCAAGTCTCACATCCATAAGCAGACTGGAAGCAGCAAAGGACCTGAAGACTTCAGACTTTAGTCGCTCCCGACATTCCAAAATGAATGCCATCCCACTTAGTCCAGGAGCAATCTCATACAAGCCTAGAAATATTGAAAGATAGCCCATCTAGTCACCTTATTTGTTTTCACTCTTGTTCCAGCTTTGGGACAACTAAGGAACATATCCAGGCATGTTGTAGTCCTGGTTGTGGTAAAATGTAATTTGGCTGTGAGGGTGGAAACACACCAGGGGAGGTTGCAATTTAACTTGTTTTGTGAAACAAAGTTTTAGATTTCTAGTGTTTTAGTGTATGTTTAGGATGCCAGAAATGGCTAATATATTATCAGTTATTAGCAAAAACTGATTTTAACACATTTTCAAATGGCTCTACAAAAATTTGTTATTGTCCAAATCAACTAGAAAACAGGGTTACCAAAGTTATTTTTGGGATACATCACAGATGCGCAACAGTAATCAAAATTGGATCCTCTTTTATTTTATCCTCCTGAGACTGTGCATAAAAAAGATTCCAATTGCTATATGAATACAAGTTATTGTTCTTAGTTATTAGATAAGTTTGCATGAATTATATATATATATATATGTTGCCTGTTTTCTTCTTTCGGCTGCTTCCGTTAGGGGTCGGCAACAAGCGGATCATCCGTTATGATCGCATACTGATTTGGCACAGGCTTTACGCCGGATGCCTTCATGACACATACCCCTGGTCGCCTCTACGACACAGGATAAGGAATTGGGTTCGCCATGATTTCCGGCTGCCCTATACCCTCTCCATAGCGTGGCCAGGCAGAGCACTCCCGGTCTCAAGCGATCTCCAAACCTAAGCCTCCGAGTAGCCGATTACAGGCGCACGCCACTACGAGGTGTAATATATATATATATATATATATATATATATATATATATATTATATATAATATATATAATATGAAACATTTTCAGTTATCCATAGAATGGGAGATTGGAACGTGGAACAGCTCAGGGTAGAGGTTTTGAATAAAAAATCAAAGTCAATCCCATGAGACTCACAGAATTTCTGGTTTTGGCTCAACAATTATCATGGCAGTGTCAGAAATCATCAGTGGAATATACTTGGGTTTGGAGGTTTTCAACATTGTTATCGGCCATACAAAAACAAGCTTCTATACAGATTAAGCCATTTGCTTTTGCATGGCACAAGTCATTCCGCCTACATGCAGACTATTGCATTTGCATGACATGAAGGCTCTAGAATTGTGGCAGTTGGTGCAGGTGCTTTTGACAATGAAGAAGTGGTTTTTAGTATGCCACTGCCAAGCTCCAACCATGTCCAGCAAGGTGATGGCAGTTCTGAATGGCCAGAGTGATTCTTCCAAATATATGCTTGACAATTGGCCCTCTATATTGATGCCCAAGACTGTTTGATGTTGGGTAGCAAGTTACATTTTTGTTTCTGCTTTTGGCAGAATAGGAAATAATCTAGTATCATCAGCTGTACTGTAACCCATTTTTTGAATAGAGTGCACAAACACTTTTCACATGAAGCTTGACACAATGAATGACAGATATTGAGATTCTCTCCAAGTAGAGACAAACATTGTTGATGCTCATCAGATGCCTTGAGGCAAATTAAATCCTTTTTTCTTGCCATCCAGAGAAGCCCTGGGCTGTCACATCCAGTCAATGCGTGAAATCCAGGAAGAGCAGCACACATGGATGGACGCAAGATGATTTTGCTATTGTATGTATTGCAAGTAGCGTAGCTTGTCTTTTGTACCAGTTTCTGAACCACAGTTCAGGACAATGCCAATGGATGAAAAGAAGTAGGTCACTTAATACTGCACAATCTGTATCTGGTGATTGTAATAACGCACTCTATCATGATCTGAGAGGCGAAAGGCATGCCATCATCATGCGTGTATCAGCCATCTTCATGATCAGAGTGCAGCTCATCTAGACCATGCAGAATGACCAAATGTGAGCCTTACAACCCTTCAGTGGATCACAGAATCCTCAGCATAGAAACAAACTAACTTTCTGGTGGTAATTGCAGTACATGTGTTAGTTCACTCTCACAAGAAATTTGTAAGGTTGGCTTATTGACAGGATTAACTCATGAATTTGTTCCACTGGGCTGGTATTGGTGTGTTTCTCCAGCAATTTTTATTTCCAATGATGAGGATGATCCCCGTTTCAAACGTGTCTGCTCTTTGATCGAATCCTTCTTATCATATCTGGTCTTTTTCACAATCCTGGTCTGTGGAATTGATCAAGACAACATTGATTGACCACATTATTTACTATCTTACAATAACAAATTATTAATATTGTGAAACTTCTTTGAGAAAGTCATCGCAAAGTTCACAAAAGACTGACTTCACAGAAGGGGTTGATCTCTCAGAGCAGTCTTTTTTCATGGGTAAAGTGGCCAGTAGAGCCAAATTAGGTGGCCTTTCAGGAAGAAGTGGTGCTCATGAGAGGGACCTCTCGATAGGTTTCACTGTATAGGCAATACATTTTACAGATTATCATAACATAATATAAAAAGAGGATATAAGATCATGCAATATAATATTTCAGGAGGATAAATGCCAACTTTAGTACAATTAACCACTCATGAATAATTGTCATACAAGTTGTTTTCTGGTTGAAGTGCACAGAATGAATATAGGTTGTGGTTGGAAAATCATTGGAAATGGTGTTTTTGGTTCATGCATTATTTTATGATATTGTTACGAATTTCGGCCCGTCGGCCGTTGCGATCGGCCACGTAACTCGAATCGCGAACGCGTTGCCCACCGGAAACGGACAATTCAGTCGTGACACTCCTGGAACTACTGCAGGAGCCAGTCACGGGTGGGGGTTTAACCTCACCACATCGTGCAATTGCCCACACTGCGCAGGATAGGGTTGCTCACATTCGACCTAGCCTAATACACTGCGCGAGTGGTCGACAGGGCGATCGTACCTCGCCGCAGGTCGACATTCCGATACGAACCGCTTAGCGGCTCGTTCCGTGCTCAGGGATAACGAGCGGAAGTTATCATCCGACCTCGACGGTTCAGATTTACTTATCGGGTGTTTGCAAACACTACCAATCCCTTACGTGATGCAAGAGGAACTTTCACGGAGGAAGGACGCAAACGAAACGGGAAACATTTGACAAATACTTATTACACACACACAGACAAGCACGTATCAAAGCCATACAGTAAGCCAAAACGTACAACAAGTGAAACAATAAACTAACGCAGAGCTACAACCGAATAAAAGGCAATTAAATTTACAGCACATCTTATACAGGGTTTACTTACAAGACTGCACCACAACATACATTTACACAAAAAGCAAAGAAAACGAAAGCACCCTCATATGGCAAGGAGGCAGACAGGTTCCGTGGACCAAATGAACGTGTGAGCCTGGGTGATCGGCCAGGTCCAAGAGACCGAAGGGGTCTTACCCCGCGCCCTCGTGGCGCGATGGCGGACGTAGCACGATGTCCGCGTAACGCGCTTGACTCCGTGCCCCTGGTATGGTCGGTGAGCTCCTCCAGGCGTGGTCCGCGCAGGCACCCACGGTTAGGTTGGGGAACGGACGGGGTTACCGGCGCTATCTCAGCGCGGATGGGGGGGGGGGGGGATGTTTGATCTTCGGGTCGGGAGAGGGGAAATGGCGGATGCTCGCCCCGCTAGCGGGGTCCCGGGACGCACCTGACTCCGGCGAACTCTCGCCCTGAGCCCTCCTGCTGCGTCCCGTGCTCCACTCCGCGACCCGTTCCTTGACCTCCACTCCGAACACCGTCACCTCGCCGTCCGATTCCCGCAAAAACCACGGCCTCAGCTTCAACGACTCCACCGACTGGCGCCAACTTTCTGCACACGTTTCTTCAACTTCCTCCTGGACACACACGAGCTGGAACACGTTTCTTCACACTCCTATCCTGGACACACATGAGCTGGACACTTTCTGGACACGTTTCTTCACACTCCTTCCTGGACCACACACAC
>CM068963.1:88654660-88671618 GCA_035128595.1 Eptatretus atami | reverse complement strand
CCTGGTCGTGACTCGCTTCAAGGGAGAATAGCGTCTCCCTCCGTTCCCGAAGGAGGCTATCCAGCTGCTTTCACCGGGTCCCAACACGTTCCGCGAGCTCGTCCTCATGGTCCTCCACTACCTCAATGTGTGTGTGCTCGTTTTTAACCCCTTCCAATTCACCCTCTATCTCCCGTGTCTCTGCCAACTGTCACCTCTTCACCCATTACCTCCCTTGTATCCACTATTATTTATTTTATCTCCTGCGTCTCCCTTCCTGTCTCTGTTAATTCTATTTCCTTCGTCGTCACCTCGTGTCTCGTCTCACACGTCGCAGTCACCCCACTTGCCCATTAGTTTTTCCTCTGTTCACCGTCAGTTGGTCTCTGTCACTCAACCCTCGCCCACGTCTCCGAATTATCTCCTCACCCGCCCCATTGGGGCCGACAGCGTGCAACTCCCCTCCAGCTCGTTGCCTCAGCACGTGCGCGCATATGCCGCTGCGGCATCGCCACCCTGCATTTCACCCGCAGTAGTGCGTTGCCTCATGTTGTTTTTTTATTTCGTCATCTGTGCGTATTTCCATCATTTTTTTCGTTCAGTTGTTGCATATTGTGCGATCACATCCCGCCAGCATGGGCATAAGTGGGCCATGTCGGGTGTTCCGGCTGAGCCGATTCGGCAGGATCGGGGGTTTGGCGAGAGGGAGGGAGGTGTCATACGCCGCGGCCTCCTGCGCCCTTGAGCTCTGGCTCGTTATTGCGGGGAATTGTCCTAGCAAACTGAACGTCATTTCTCGTCGAGATTATCCTGGACCATAGATTCTATACATTCAACTCCATTCTATACCCCCCGGCTTCCCGCTGCCTGAACTCCATCTATTTTCTGAGATTAACATTTGCTCGCTCGTAATTGGGGGAACGGGGGGTTGCTTCGACACCCCTGTCGATCCCCGTAAATTAGTTGGAGAAGGAGGGTGGATTGAAATCCCACATCTGACAACATGTTCGAATTCTAGGCCCGTGCCGGCGTGCGATCAGCCACGTGAACTCGAATGCGGCGACGCGTCGCCCACGGGAACGGACAATTTCAGTTCGTGACCCTACTGGAAACTACCGCAGGAGAGTCACGGGTGGGTTTAACTACCACGATCGTGCCAATTCGCCCACGGCAGGATAAGGGTTGCTCCCAAATTCGACCTACCTAAGTACCTGCGCGACTGTTGTGCGATCGTACCGCGACGGCAGCAAGGCTGACTCCGGACACGAACCGCTTAAGCGGCTCGTTCCGTGCTAGCAGGATAACGCAACGGCAGTTATCGTCGACATCGAGGGTTCCGATTACTTACGGGGCATTTTACACCCACTACCTCTACGTGATAAGATGGCGTTAATAACGGACAAAGACGAAGCGAAGGGGAAACAGTTAAACAAGCACACTTTATTCACACAGCAACAGCAAACAAGCAACGTATATACAAGCATACAGTTTTTGTGGCAAAAGAACAAAATCAAAAGACAAGAAGTTAATAATACCCGAATAAACTTCAACGCAACATACAACAGTTTACACGTTACGGACGGGCAAGACCCACAGAAATTTACATAAACCCAAAAGAAAAGGAAGTCGGATTCCTGGGGCGCATCGGTCTCTCACCCGTACTCGCGTCGTCCGCCCCAGCTCGGACGGGCCTGGGAACGGGGGGCCTCGTTTGGACGCTATTCCGGCTCGTGCACGGGTCCCAGGGCCCGGGAGGATCGCCAACAGGGAGGACACGGCTGCAGCCGACCAGAAGAACTTCGAACTCCAACAACTCAGAACCAAGAGCAACCAACGAAAAAAACCAACGAAGACCAAATCGTTGTCCCTTCTGTAAGGGGCTGCTCGCCTTCGCTCACCCATTTTGCTCACCCTCTCTCCTTTTCCCCTACCCTTCTCCCCTCGAGAGGTTTCGAAAAGGGCGTTCCTCCCACCGACGCACGCTGTTCATTCACCAATGCCCCCCCGGCGAGTGCTCCCTTCCTTCAACCAGCGCGGGAAAAAATGCGAAAAGCCACAAGCATCGTTGGTGGTTTTGTTCTTATCCGCGAGATGTGACGCAGAACGTTGCTTTGAGGCGAGTGCGAAGATGTGGTAGCATAGGTGTGGGAGGTGGTGGTTGTAGTGTGGTGGCGCTGTGTGGGGGCGTGGTTGTTGAGATCTGTTGTTGATAATAAAAGATATAACAGAAAATGGCTAACTCAAAGGTCGCAGCCGATGGATACATAAATCTCTATACACGGTTTGGCTAAGTAAACATGACTATGATATATCTACCTGAAGGACTCTTTAGGTGTAATGCGAATTTCCACACGTAAAATAATTTATATATATATATATAATATTTATAATAATATCTATATACACCCATTCGACAGAAGGAAGGGATATCTGAACATAATTATGAAATAATCTCTTGACCACTGTATGTGAATGCATTGTGTTGGAGGGATGCGTTCAGAATATATACACATACATAGTTTGATATATCTACACATACATATGTATGTAACACGTCAAAGTTTGAACACCGCTTTTTCCAGTTTTACTGAATGAACGTTCATGTTTCAATGTTACTCGTATAATACAAAACAAGTTATATATGTATACCATTTATATAAAATGTATAGTGTATATATATGTAATATGTATAAATATATATGGTATAATGAATATTTATATATAGAATATATATAAATATATTATACAATTAAATATATATATATATATATATAATAAATATATATAATAATAACATATATATACGTGGGGAAACAAGTATTTGAAACACTGCGAATTTTGGCAGGTTCCATATAAAAGCGAAGGTCTGTAATTTTTATTATAGGTACATCTTCAATGTTGAAAGAAGGAATCTAAAACAAAATCTGAAAATCACATTGTATTCACTTTTAAAATAATAATTTGCATTTTATGCATGAAATAATACTTGATAATCAGAAAGAACTATATTTGGTAAGGAACTTTGTTTACAAATTAAGAGATAGACGTTCTGTAGTTCTTACAGTAAATGCACAGACTGGAGAGGGATTTGGCCCACCCTATAAGATCTTCTCCGATCTTAGGTTTGGGTGTCGTGGAACACGACTTTCAGCTCTCCAAAGATTTCTATGGTTTCAGGTCTGGAGCTGCTAGGCACTCAGGCCCTTGAGATGCTCTTACGGAGCCACTCTTAGTTGCCTGGTGTGTGTTTCGGGTTTTATGTGGAAACCGCAGCCATATTCAATGCTCTTGTGAGGAAAGGAGTTGTTGCCAAATCTCGCGATACATGGGCATCATTCCCTCAATACGGTGAGTCATCCTGTCCCTTTGCAGAAAGCATACCCCAAGATGATGTTCACCATGCTTTCAGGTTGGGTGTGTCTTGGGGTTACTCATCTCTTCTTCCTCCAAAACGGCGAGTGGAGTTTAAACAAAAAGCACTATTTGGTCTATCGAACACATGATTTCCATTCCTCTCTGGATATCAGATGGTATTGAACTCAGACCGGACCTGGAAATGCATGGCTTGAGCAGAGGATCTTGCGTGGCTGCAGGTTTAATCATGACGGCGTGTGTGTACTTATGGTTTATTTGATACGTGGCCAGCTCTCTTCAAGGTCATTGACAGGTCTGCGTTAGTTCTGGCTGATCCCTTCACTTTCTCATGACATTGAGTCCACGGGTGATATCTGCATGGAGCCCAGACGGGAGATTGTGTTCTGAACTCTTCCATTTCTAATAATTGCGCCCAACAGTTGTTTGCTTCTCACGCAAGCTGCTTGCTATTGTCTGTAGCCCATCCCACCCTTGTGCAATCTATACCAATTTTGTCTGATGTCCTGAGACAGTCTCTGGTCTTGCTAGTGGAGAGGTTGGAGTCGATTATGAGTCGTGGACAGCTGTCCTTATGAATAAAAAGTTCAAACAGTGTGCAGTTTATACAGTAATGATGGAGATGGGAGGCTTCTTAAGACAAAACACAGGTGTGAGAGCGAATTTTACTGTTGGTAGTGATAAATACTTAATTTCAATGCATAAATGGAAATTAATTATTAAAAATCATACAATTGTGATTTTCAGCATTTGTTTTACTCGCTTTCACAGTTGAAGTGTACTATGAAAAATTACAGACCGCTACTGCTTTTTGTAGTGGGATACTTCAAAATCGGATGTAATCAAATATTGTTCTCCACGTAATATATATATACACGTATACATACTATACCTAATATAATATAAATATATATATATAATATAAGTATCATATATAATGTTGTGTATACATATATATTATATATAATATATTATATATATATATAAATAACACACAGAACAATATAATTAAATATATAATACATGTATAACATATTACATTTGTTTGTATGTATATATATATATTCACATAATATATTATATATTATATGTTACGAGCTGTGAAATTCGCTTACACTATAAACGGCCGCAGTGAGATTATATTCGTGTACATTGTAGTTAGCCAAATCGTTGTAGATTGGAATTTATGTGATCTCATTTGGGTGCGATATCCAGTTAGTGTTTTTTCTTTCCCTATCTTTGATTACACAACAAAAAATTGCCAAGGATGCTGTGGGGCTTTCCACATTCTTCCCCGGTTGTGTGAGGGAAGGGGGGGGCAGCTCGCCGCCGATTGTGGATGGACGCGTGAGCGGTCGGGGTGAGGGAACGTCCCTTTTGGAACTCTCGAAGAGGGTGGAGCGAAACGGGGCGAGTGAAGGGCGGACCCCCGCCGCCTATAAAGTCGGACCGGGGGGCGCGTTTCTCCCCTCTGGACCTAGCGTTATCTCCCTCTTCCTGCGCTCCTTCCTCTCGCTCCTCTTCTGACTGTGAACCGCTCTCTGGAGTCGTGTTGGGTCCATCGCAGACTGTGTCGTCGGGTCGAGTGTTTGCGTGTGTGGACTAGGAGTGCGGAGCGAGGAGCTCGTTGAGTCGAGCTGTGTCGTTCAGTGGACGATGTCTCTGGTGGTGGGAGCTCGGGAACTCGCGGACCGAGGACTAGTGAAGTCGAGCTGTGTGTCGTCGATTGGTCGGTCGGATGGAGGACGCGAAGAGACGGAAGATCGAGAGGAGGAGACTCGACGGCCGCACCAAGGAAGTCCTTTCTTTTCTTGGGTTTGTGTAATGACGTGGGTGGCGCCGTGTCGTAAAGTAGTATTGTTTTAAGTGTTGCGTGTGTAGCGAGCGTTTTAAAACTCTTACTTTGATTTAGTGCATTTTTCTTTGCTGTGAAGTCTTGTTTGTGTGTGTGAATAAACGTGCTTGTTAAAAAAATTTGTTTTTTGGGTTTCCCCCCGTTTTCGCTGCGCTTTCTTCGTTTGACTCTCACTGCTCACGGTAAGTCGTAGTGGGTTCAACATCCGTAATTAATCGCGAACTGTCAAGGCAGACGGATAAACGTCGTTAACTGTAGCCGGAAGGACGCTTAAGCAGTTGTGTCGGAGTCGGCCTGTGGCGTGGTTACATCGCGGTGCCATTCGCGGGCAGGTATGGTAGATCGAATTTGCGAGCATACCTATCCTGCGCGGGTGGGCAATTGGCAACGATCGGTCGGTGAGGTTAAAGTCCACCGTGATAGCTCCGGCGTTGTTCCGAGAGGGTCAGACTGAATGTCCGGTTCGGGGCGAGAGCGGCGCCATTCGAGTCGAGCGCCGATCGCAGCGGGCGCGAATTCCAACAATATATATTGATCAAATAGAAACCTTTGGTGGAGAGGTTGGGTGCTGGACAAGAACAAGCCGATTAGATTTGGTTCAGATCAGCATATGGGATAACAAAAATAAACAGTTCATATGCGGAGGAGGTCTGCCACCCGCAGTGCCTTCTCTTTTAAACTGTTATGTTGTTTTAAGCACCACTTTATGAGTGTAACAATCCAATTTTCCGACTTTAATTTGTGTGTGTTGCTGTACTGTATTTTCATGATGATCTGTGTTGACGCTATTTATTGTTGAGGTGTTGTCTGTCGAGAATTGCAGTTTTATTGGTGTTTTTGTTGACTATAACCATGCCAAGTTGAGTGATGATGCTGGCCAGGCCATTCTGGTCAACAGTTGTGGTCAGCGGTATCTTTCCCTCGCGAACTCAATCTCAGCTTTTCTTGTCAAAAATAGAGTGAATGAAATTGTTGAAAATATGGACGATAATTGCTATTCTTGTTTGGCTGTTCCTTGGCGAAGCTTATGAATGTCCAGATGATTCCTGCCTGAAAGGTAGCATGATGATTTTAAAGCAATATAAAGACACGAGAGAGCCTACGTGGTTGCTGAACTATATGTATTCAAGTATGGATAGAAACACTGTGATTGTCTTTGTCTCAAGCTGTTAACGCCGGGAGAGTGAACTTGCATGATTGGGAACTTTGACGTGTGAACCATTTCGAAGATTCCGAAGTATTGTTTAAATCCAGACCATGCTAGATCACTTGAACAAGACATTAGAAAGACCCAGCAACAGTTATATTTTCTGAGTACATGATTGTGGCACAAACATAAGGGGGTGTGGCTGGTATTGGCTTGTGCTTTGTGGGTTAGGGTGGGTTGGTTAGGATTTCGTGGTCCTGAGTTGAGCTCCGCGTAGTGTGAATTAACATCAGGGTGGGGTTGACTCAGCTGTCTCTTCCGAGGTGCAAATGTAGTCAGTGTCTGTAGATGGGGCACAGACAGCGCATATGCAGCTTCCAAGAATTGATAGCTATCGCAGACAGCTGCCATACTGCAAGACAGAAAGGGGTTGTGACGAGCGATGATCTAGTGTCGGGTATGCACAATTTGGCAAGAGTAAGATAGCAGGGAAGGCTCAAGACAGCTGTTTCCAACATCTCAGATCATCTCAAATCCAACCAGATTTTTCTACCTCTCGTTAACCTCACCAAGCCTCCATGTGGGTGTGTGATAAGATCACATATATCACAGATGACCTGAAAAACACAACGTGCAGATGAAGCATATGGCATCCTTCGCACCCAGTGGCTGCTACAATACTTCCTCGCTTCGCACCAGCCCTGGTTTGTGATCTGCCTAAGAAGGATGGTACCTTAACGCGGCTTCAATGTGTGGTGGGTTCATTGCAACATGTTCTCCTGGACGTTCCCGACTGCGGTGAAAAAGAAGACCTTACAATGGAACCCTTTTTTAATTTTGTAGGTATTTCACTCAGATCATGGTGCACGAAAATGAGATGTTATCGAGGTATATTCACTCGCCTCGAAGTGAGCCTGGGTTCAAATCCGACTCGATGAACTGTAACGGTGTTTACAGGGTTGGTGATTCATCATGTGTGTTCGTGTCTCGTCGATGCACGTTAAAGGTTAAGAGGATGTATGTCTACCCGATTAGTTAGTGGAATTAAGATCCCACGAGTCTTCGGAATGGGGGGAACTACGCGGCACCTGAACAAGCTTGCAAATTTCTGCCTGAATTCAGGCTGTAGTGGTAGGCTGCTAATGTCTTAAAAATGTGTAGTGTTTTTTTTTGTTAAAGCAAAATTCCACTTGATTGCTGTCTTTGGGGTGTAACAAACTAGAAAAAGGTTGTCATTTCAAAATGGGTTAGGGTGTCAAATCCAAGTGCGCCAAATAATAAAAATCCATTATAATGGATTCTGAAACAGATAAGGTCAATCTGATGGTAATGCATATTTCATCAAGGAGTTCCAAATCATTAATTTCAATTGGCAGTCAATTCGAAATGGTGACAAATCAAGATGGCGCACTGTTTAAATAACCAGAACAAACGTAATACTTTGATAACACAAATTGGAATGATGAAAAGGTCGCATTTGGTGGTAATACCCGACACAAGAATGCTTAGCGTTGGGAAATATGTTGATTCGTGAAAACGATGATGGCAGCATCTTGAAATTTTACAAGTGGTGCCATTAGAAACAGGCGGTATTGATTATTGGAGTGAGTGAAAACGTTACACCTCTACCAGTATTACATTTGATTATAATCTGACATTAATGTAAAAGAATGTTTCTATTTTAGCTTACTATGAGTAAACATGTCCATCCAGATTAGCAAGCAAAAAGTTGATACCTGTACATGGTAGAGTCCTCACCAAGATATACCGATCTGCACAAGCGTTTGATAGTAGCCAGGTTAGTGAGTAGTATTGGAAAATGAACCAACTTAAGCAACAAAACAGAGAACGATACAGAAAACAATTTGCATTGATGTAAAGGCGGCAATGTCCTTCATGATCCTTTTTATTACATCCAGGTATGTATCTGATCCTGTCATATTTGTATTATATCTGTAGTGCATTATCACTAGTTTGTCCTATGTAACATTTGCTGTTATAATGTAGGTTAGACGCCCTAAAAGCTGTTCCCTTCTCCGAATTTGACAAGCATCTCGTATCAAAGTTGATAAGAAGCAAGGTAGAAGCCCTGACGACAAGCACAAACACAACGAGTGGATTTATTTGCAGTTAGTGGTGGATGTTAAGTGTAGTTACATTATAAGCAGCAACATTGGATACTTATTATTGAAGAGTTGATTCTACATGTAGGTGTTACTGAAACAAATATAAAAAGCTTATATACATCAATTGATATCTTTTTAAAATGGTGGTCACTAACTATCATGATGTATACTCATCTCCTTAATTTGAACTTAGGTGAGGTTGATACCCGTGATGGAAATCTTCCCCCGACAAGATGGCCAAAATCCGTGGATCAAGCTGTGTTTTTTATTTGCTAGAACTGGTTTCGGCAAGCTGAACTATCAAAGCTATGTAGCAAACTGCATGATCCATTAGATATATTGATTGCTCAACTGCGATATGGATATGGATGACAACAGACTAGTGCTGAACTGAATGCCGTGTTCAGGAATTTTTCTGCGAACTAACTGATAAATGAGGTGTTTCTATCATAAGAGATGCTATGCAATGTTATAAACAAAGTCAATTGATAAGGCAAAACACGATTAAAAGGCAGCATTAGTGGGGTGTTGCTGTCAAGCGACAGAAGAAAGAATTATTTTTTATTTATTTTAAATTTTATTTTATTTTTTTATTTTACTATTTTTTTTTATTTCATTTTATTTTTTTTATTGATTAAAGGGACGTCTTCTTGTTCTGCCAACGGATTCTCTCGACGTGCGTGAGGAGGTTAGAGAGACAAATATACTGACAAATCAATGTTGTTCTTGTGTGATAGAAGACACAAAGTCAAGCTCATGCTGTTGCAACCAAGTAAAATGGGATCCATTTATGGAAATTGGCGAAAAAAAGTGAGTAAATCTGAAGGCAAGGCTAAGTAGTATTGGGCAGACTGATCCTAAGCAGCAGTTGCTTATGATAAGATTATGATCTACCTTTGCTTGTAAAAGAAAGAGGCATGCAAGAGGGATAGGAACATCAGCAAAAAATTTTGGCCAGCCATATTGACTTAGAATACCTTGAAGTATGCAATGACTGAAAATGAAACTGTTTGAAGTGAATGTATTCTATATTACATCATCAACATATTAGTTGAAAGGAGTGCCTTCTTCAATACAAATGTACAAACGCGTTCTAAGCGCTGATTCTGGATAAATCCTGATGTGCAATTAACAGACACCAGGACAAGACTAACCTGAACAAGATTCTCCATAAATGTAAAAGAGAGCTCTGGTCAATGCCCAGAGACAAAGATTCACAGGAGAATTGAAAGATTGTGAAGACAGGACAATAGTAAGACGAGATATTGTCAATTACCCAACTGAAGTTCCGTGGGACATTTACTATGAACACTCCATGTTGTTCCATTTTGCAACATGCATGCAGGGACAAGACCAATCAAACTGAAAGGAGGAGAACATTTAGATCAAGTGCCTCCGTTTTATTTGCACAGCACTTGTTCAAGCTTACAAATTGACAGACGGTGTGTTTAACACAAACCTTGGGATGACTAAAACTCTGCGAAACCCTCTTTCAGTGGGCTTGGCTTAGACATGCACAGATACAAGATTGAAGACGCCTTGTATCAAAGTTGGAACGCTTGACATTGATCAAAGTTATTCAAAGTTAATGGAAATTGAGACTGGATGGCCAATACTGTAGAAGCAAATGGATTTAGTAGGTGTTGTCTACCACCTTGGCTAGTAAGGATACATTTGTTTGGATATGCCTTAAAAATTGACTTTCTGGAAGCACCCTTGCGGTAAGTGAACCGTCATGAACAGAATAGCTGTTTACAATGTCCAAGCCACAACAAGCCAGCATGTGCCAAAGTCGAAATTGACGTACATCAAGTTTCACACATTGGATTTGATGCGTAAAGAATGGAGTATCACCATCATGAGAGCCTGGAGATATAAAGAAGAGTTTCGTCAGCTAAGCAGCTTCATCCATACAGATATGAGCAAGAGACGATATGATGGATATTGGCTGTTTTAGATCTGCGAGAGAAATAAAAGCAAGAATGAGATTGTAAAAAATGAAGAGGAAAAAAAAAAAATAAACAAAATAAAAAAACAAAAAAAAATGGAAAACAAATTAGCGAGAAACAGCAATCCAAACCGATTCGTCAGAAAACAAGCCCAGGGAAGTAGGATGAGAACTCAAGCACATAAACGGACTCCAGAAACACTCTCGATAAGTTGAAGATCAACACAAGCACACAAGCAAATCACAGTCCAAGGAATATGGGGTGCTTTTAATCCTGCTGTTTCTTCAGCGAGCCGAACCAATGTTTCTTTAGTTCCACATGATACGACACCACCTACAGATAAGAACCTTAATATACTGGTTATGAGAGCAATAATATGACAAAGTCAGGTCTTTGGAACAAGACAGAATAAAGTGATGGAACTTGATCCCACTCTATGATATGGCAATGAAACTATAGGTAGAAAAGGAGATGAAAATGAGAAGAGTTTGTTCGCCTGGTGAGTTGCACGTAGTCGTCGTGGGCATGGGCGGCATTGAGGCAAATACGGGAAGGAAGCGGCAAATTGACCGTAGGTTGGGTGAAGCTGACTAATTCTTCACAACGGTAGCAATCTAAAATGGAACATCTTACAGGTCCTAGAAGCCATACTTTAACATTGCTTGCTCTTAACCATCTCTACTTTGAAGGTTTTTAACAAAGCACAGAAGAGTAAAGTGTTCTAAGTGAAGGTCCATTTGATTTGGAAAAGCATATCAGATAAGATATCACATGAAGACTGCAAACGTCAAACTCAGAGATGCCTGTCAAGAAACCATGACATTGTTCGATTATTAGAGATAGTCCCTCTTTTCAACAAAAAGGTTTTTTTTTGGGATAAACAAGGTTTTGAGCAATCCCAACACCAATTCACCCTACATCCGTACTAATTGAGGCAGTTTGAAACTATCTTCCAGTATATTAGAGCTACAGACAGGTGACCTGGCTGCTGCATATGGAAAGCACTGAACTTTATCAGTACTTCTTGCTCAGGACCCACATGACTACGCACTGTTGCTCCTTTGTACTGTACAATGCGCAACGAACAAGTTTTCCAGATGTTGGAGAACTCTGAAGGAATTTCTTCTGTGTGACGAAGGGGATTGCTGCATTCACTTCAATAGGTCGAGATCAGTGAATTGAGCAGGAGAACGAAACTCAAGGTCAGTGGGAGGCATTACTGAATTACCCCAACTGCAGGATCTATACGTTTTTCTGATTGCACTGACTTGTTAATTAGTAGAGGAGTTTAAAGAGAATATGGCATGGAGGTGGCTGAATACGCAGAGACCCAAAAACGGATAAGGGGAAGTACAGTCCGAGTAATGAGAGATTCGCTAGATTGACAGAGGTATTTGTGCTCATGAGACATTCGTACCGATGAGAGTGACCTGTGTACCTTTTACCAAGGAAGTAATTGATGAAAAGGTCAAGGACATAGTAGACGGATGCAATCGGACAACAGTTGGTTCAGACATTTGTCAAAGAACGCTTTACGAAGGAAACCTCAGTGTGGGAGTCAATGCAGAGAAAGAACATAGCATTCAAAGTGCAAAAGTGAAGAAGTGAAAGCAGTGTGAGAAACTCATTAAAGTAAAGAGAACGAGGATCCTCAGAGGTATAGTAGCAATCAAGAAGGCGTCAGACTTGATCTAAAGGACTGTATTGGGAGTATGAATTTGGAATGTTCACGTGCCTTTCGTCGGGATGGTACTCTTCTGAGCATATGAAAAGGTAAGGTTTATCATCTTGAAGCGCTAGTTACCAAAGAGCAACCTAGCAACAGAACCCAAGCGATTCAGCTAATGCATACCGAGGTTTTGGGACAGTATTGAGTGAAAACTGCAAACTGAAGTAAGCACGCCAGCCGAGGCGCTGAAGTACAAGAAGCGCAGGCTGAGCAAGAACTCAAGCTGAATGTGAAATTGTCTGAGAAATTTAAAGTGTTAGTATAGTGGATGGCCTGTTAATCCATCTCCAAGAGAAACAAATGAAAAATGCGTGATTTGCCCATGTCATTTTTGCTTGAAAAGGTTATAAAGGATTGCAGCTACTAGACGACGTAAGACTGGTATTTTGACAGATATGAAGTTCTCTGAAAGAGGCAATCGAAAAAAGAGAACTAAAGGGCAACTCGATCCTCTATGACTATCTAGATAGTAAGTGATCAGAATTATTTATTGAGACTTCTTAATGTCAAAACAAGGCAGAATTGTAGAGTATTTAGCTGCAGACTCTGTGATACGCAGAGCTCTGCACAAATTGAAGAAGTTCATGGTAACACTTCGGCACTGAGACAAAGGATGTAGTGTGCTGATGAATTGGATAAACACATGTCAGAAGAAGGGATACGTTCTTGCTCATGCCCTAAGTTAACAGGCGATGTAGAATTGTAAATAGATCTCAGATACCGATGTCTTTTGCTGATGATGCAGATGTAATCCAAGCTACTGGCGAGACATATTTCTTACGGAAAGGAAAGTGAATAGGAAAATTGCAGTCAAGAAACTATTTTGAAAAGTTAGGGAGTTAACCGGCTCAGCTTTCTCGTTTATTCTTTCACAGGAGAGAATATGTGTGGCAGGTTCGCCGCAGGACAAAGGGACTGGTGATGAAAGGTGTTCATGTCTTGGATGATTATTGATACCGGATTACTTGTTCATCTTGGCAAATCTGCTGCTAACCTCTCCAAAGCATTGACAACTGGAAAGGTGTTGCTTGTATGTACAGATCAAAACAACACAAAAGTAAATGGCACTAGATGGTTCTTGTCTCAATCGACAGGTCCGAGGGAGAGAGTCTGCTTCCCTTGAATCATTGACACAACATTCTGCGAGCACTTTATTGGCATGAATGGATGGAGGCATGCGAAAGTAACCACTTCCTTTCTCCCTGACTATGGATGGAAGTAGAGAACAATAGATTCTTCGGTGATGTGTTTGACCCTCCGCATCCAGAGCGTGACTAAGTGGTAAGATGTGGTGCAATCAGGAATGCGAAAGGAAATCCTGTAGTTGCGGCATAATAAATTCATGACAGAGGTTGTAGCTGTTTGAACTACGGCTTGTCAACAATGAACAAATAGCTCAGAAGCATGTGTGGGAGATGAACACGAGGACTTGTAAGGTAAACGGATGAATTGTGAGAGGAATTTAAATAATGTCAAGCACGTGAAATTACATTACTCTATCATTGTTATAGCAATGTGGACTTGTGTAACAGTGGTAGCATATTATGGATTTGTTCCTATTTCTACGTATGCTGGAATCCTACTCGATTTCAACGAATCAGTACATGTTTCCAACGGCTATGCATTATATGTGGGCATTGCAAAATATGGACGCTATTCATATATTACAAATTTGTGTATCAGAACTTATTTATTGTACTGTGGTTATTTAAGAAGTGGCGGCCATCTTGGATTTTTTCACCATTTTGAATTGTTGCATATTGAATTCTTGTTTTTTGAAGCTCCTTTGGTATTTGAAATTATGGTATATCATAATTGTGACTCATACTGTTGTTCGAATAAAGTTTAATGGAATTTATTATTTGGGCGGCAATTTTGGATTGACACCCTTAATGTTTAAAAGAAATTAACAACTATTTTTTGAACATGTACCCAAGACATAGGAATCAAGTGGATTTTGCTTTTAACCAAAAAAAAACGAAATGTAACAGCCTACACTATGGCAGCATGTGGCGAGAAGAACAAGATACGAAAGTAGAAGAAGATAATGCCTAAAACTCACTTCAACAAAGGTGGATGTCATTCCTTGTCTCTTATTTTGTGGTTTGATGTGATTATTGTGGCTTTTGGGAAGAATTTATAAACTTGCCCATATAAGTATTGGATGGAGGTTTCTGAAATGCAAATATTTATTACCTCCACCACCAAAGGTGGACTGGAGGTAATTGTTTTCACCTGTCTGTCCTGTCTGTTAATTGCTGGAATCCTTCGGATTTGGCATTATGTTGGTCGTTATGTGTGTGTCTGTCTGTTGTTTGTTAGTTTTGTGTGTTTGTTTCTGTAGCGCCAAGCGTTTCAGCGATCATGACCAAACTGGGTAAGACGATCGGCACATGAATTAGACTGTGTCCGTTTTGGTGAATCTCGGTCAATGAGGTCAAGGTCAAGGTACTGAAAAACGAATTCTTTATTTCAGCAATAACGATCGCTAAATTGGTCGTATGACTTCAACGCAAATCAAAATGTGCATCTCAGATACTGGCATCAACATGTTGATTGAGGTGTAAGCCAACACCTTTGCGGTGGGGGCGAGAGTCAGGGGGGGGGTCGGTAAAATTTCAAATTTGGATATAACGCATTTACAAGTCCAATTGATTCAGAGTTTATCATGACGAACTAAGGATAAATCATTAAACTATAGCATATCGATTATAACTAAATGATTTTCAGGTTTTTTGTTTTTAGAGATCATTGGGATATTGAACGTAATTCGGCATTCTTGCTAAAACGAGCAATTTCATTTGTTACTATAGAATCTACAAGATTTCATAAGTATATGTTGCTTCAGTTCCGTTTCTTGTTTGTTTGTTGTGTGTTGTTTGTTGTGTGTGTGTTTTGTTTGTTTGTACGCAACGATAATCGAGAACAGGAAGAAGCTACACATGTGCAAATTCACACGGATTCAGGAGGGTGATGGATAGCGTGATTAGATTTGTCAAATGGTCATAGGTCAAGGTCACAGTGAGGGTAAACAGTTGATTATGATGGTTTGGTAAGAATAATCGTAAGAAACTCTTGGTTTGCGTTGCTACCCTCTTTAGAGACAGTTTTATTAGACAAGGTCAGAGTCAAGTTGACGATTCGGTAAGTCAGTCTATGACTGCTTTTTGTTTGTTTTGAACACAATATTAAAACGTTATGGACCGGATTGGAGATTTGTGGACGGTTGGGTTATGTGACGAGGAGAAATGAATTAGATTTTGTTGAAGATTCCGAATCTGGATCCGGATCTGAGATTAGTGATTCTTCACCGTTGAGTGATAGTGCTATTAAGCTAATAAAAAACTAGCAGCGATATCTGAAAAGTTGTGGACGTGATTCGGACAAATTGGTGAATGAGGTGGTTAGGTTAAAAGAACAAGAGCGATTCGATATTTAGTTCAGGTCCGAATCCAGATCCGCCGTCAGTGGGATACAAAACGTAAATCAGCGTGGTTGGAGTATGGCGTCACGAATGCTTTCTAGTTTCGTAATGTTTAAGGTAGATGGGCATCAAGAAGTAACAATCCCAGAGAATATTTTAGGGTATACCAATGGTTTATTATTTTAAAGTATTTACATAGGTTGTCGAACATTAATTAATGTCTTCTGGAATCCAAAGGAGTGAACTATGGCAGTCAGCTGGACTCAGGCCGGTGCTCATCAGATATACAATGCAATAATGATCTGTTTTGTTTATGTTGTTATAAGTGAGTTTCCTTCATTCGAAGCTGAGCGTGATGTAATCAGAGACGGAATTCCTAAATAGAGCCAATTGGGGCAATGAAGATTGTTCATCGCACTGCATGTACAGTGTTTTCTGTGCTGTGTACGTTCGTCGACAGCTCGACTATGTTTGAAACCTCACATGCCTGCTTAGTGTTGTTGGAACAACTATTGTCGCACAAGAAATCTTCCAGGACTTTGTTGGAAAATTGGACTGTTCCTATTATTTCCCGCCATTTTTTGTACGTTTCTTATCAATGAATTCAAGTGGATCTGCATCCTTGTTCGGGAAAGAAGGCATGAGAATGAAACTCGAGACTGCTGCGCGAGGGTTCAGAGGAAATAAAGACATTAGCTTGCCTCCACCCATGGAATATTTTCTGCTTTCTTTCATTTTACATTTCCTCGGAGGAGACTTGGACCCAGGGGCTACGACGAAACGAGTGCGACGGCATCGAAATGAGGGTGGTTGAGATGGCAGATGGAGGAGGAGAGTGAAGGAGAGTTGGGTGGCGAATGACAGCAGAGAGAGAGAGGGGAGGGAGAGTTGGTAGTCTTGGCGTGAGCAGCTGTCGAAGTTAGAAAGGTTTGTAGCTGAAAGCGGGCCAAAAGGGATTTATTTTCTTTCTTCTCTGTCAGGTTCTGTTTCATTTCGCCCAGATTTCCTCTCTCCAAATTGGGGGACAAAGAGGCTGACAAAAAAGAACTGTCAGTTGCCTGCAAACGCGGGCAACGGGGAGTGCGCGATGGCGGCAAAGCCAGGTAGTGAAAGGGGAGAAGGAAGGGGAACATGACACAACGAAAGTAAAGTAGACAGGTATGGTGTGAATTTAGTATGAGATCGTGTAAACGCTTGAATCGTGATGCTGTTCCCTGGTTCCATGTCGCATTGTGCAATCGAGTCATAATGCCTATTTTGCGCTTTACATGTAAATATGTGAAACTTCATAAGGCTTACAGTATAGAAAAAAAAATGTAGAGATACTGAACACATAAGAGGCTATGGCAGTGAGTAGCTCATTGTAGTTTGCTTTGT
>CM068963.1:88619164-88652063 GCA_035128595.1 Eptatretus atami | reverse complement strand
GGACCAAATGAACGTGTGACCTGGGTGATCGGCCAGGTCCACGAGACCGAAGGGGTCTTACCCGTGCCCTGATGGCGGGCGAGCCGCGATGTCCACGTAACGCGCTTGACTCCGTGCCCCTGGTATGGTCGGTGAGCTCCTCCAGGCGTGCGTCGCACAGGCACCACATTTGGAGATGAAGTGTCTCCATTGCTTTCATTTCAACAAAATAAAATGTTAAAAAATCCCCTCACCTAATAAAAAATGAATTAAGATCCAAGTCATTCAATTTTGAATTTTAAATTTTCTTTCTGACCCAAACAAAAATGAATTTACTGGGACGACGATACCACTTCGAACCACTAACGGAGTAAATTTACCACTCCTGACACCACATAACAGGACTCGGTCTCCCTAATGGTGAACTGTGACCTGTTCGGAGTAGACACTCAGAATGAGCTGTGCACAGAGGCAATACACTTGCCATACAACATGCAGCTGGAAGGGGGTTAGACTTATTTAATTCCAGGTGCCAAAACCATGGGGGCACTTGTATTTCATCGATAATTTATTTGGCAAGAGGTGCAGGATTGTGGACCCAAAAACACCACAACAGTTTTTCAAAAATACTGGGCATTTAATGGTACTGTATAGCATAAATGGGATGGTGCAGGCAACAGTGAAAGGACAGGAAATGGCAACACGATATTGAGAGACAATTATGGGCTCAATGCCAACATCTTAGATTCTAATCTTACACACGCACATGAGATGAAAGGTGTTGGGATATGGGGGTGGTGTAAAGAAAGATAAGAAGCTATGGAGGCAGAATGGAGGGGGTACTTCTCTGCAGCACAGGAAAGGCATGGCATGGTTCAGTTAGCGCAGGGGGCAGGAAGCGAGAAACTCGATGTGCCACCTAATCGACACCGCCTATCAAGAGTTGGTGGGTGTTACGGGGTGGGTTGCAGACCCACAGGCAACTTGCCAACTCTATGCACAACACCCTCGCAGTGTCAGTCACGCCATTTCAATGCACACGAAGAGGTGGCCCCCTCTCTGCCAAGATAACCAACAAAAGAAGCGCAGGCATGCGGTTATTGGGGGGGGGGGGGGTGGGGTGGAATACCGTTCTCACTGTGCAAGCACACCACAAATCCAGGCACGAACGCTAATCTGAGTATTGCAGGATCTCCTTTTCCAAAAGTGGGCGATGAAATAACTAATGGTTCCATTAACCCTCAAGCCCATTTTGTAACAATAATAAACAGAGTTCTCCACAAAAATAAGCGTGGTGCAAAAATGTTTTTGATGAAACATTCATAGCTTCATTAATTTCTTCCTGCCACACGAACAGGTTAAGTATGGAAGAGTTATTTACGCTCAACAGGTTGTGACAACTCACTTTTATTTCTCGAGGTTATATATCAATGGTTATTCCTTAGAATAGAAATAACAAATGGGGAAGTGGAGTAGATTGAACCACAGTCGATACAAGAAGATAAAGACAGGCAGACATTCATAGCATGGCATTGGGTGGGTGGGAAGTATTTTTGATTAACGTAATGAAAAACATGGCAAATCTCATTGCCAAAATAACAGCAAAAAACATAAAATGGTTTTCCTGTGTTCTTTACAGAAAGTGAGGCTCAATGAAGAGCAAGGAACACCACATTGGGACAAATTCCAAGGGATAAATGAAGCAGAAGAGGAAGGGATGGGGAAGAATGACAACTAGCCAAATACAGTTGGTGAGGAAATGTTAATGGGGGGTAATAAGGATAAAACAGGACAGCATTGGGGAAAGACGAGGGCTGGACAATAACTATTTGATTGAAGCCCTTAGAGGGAAGAGCAAGACGAACAGCCTCTAGAAATCCAGAGTAATTGCAAACATTTAATGTGACTGTAGCAAATATTTTAAAATACCTGAAAATAAGGTTTATTATACCTACCCTAAGAATGGGGGAAAAAGACCCCAAACATGAATAATAGCAAATAAACTTGTACTTCATTAAATGGATATAAATTACCCCTCAATTTTCTTACAGCGTGGAGTTACGCAAATTCCATTCAACATGTGGTAATGTCTTCAACCGATTCTCTTCACAGTTTTTTTTGCAACCACATGAAGATATTAAAACGAGTGGAAGCAATATTTTCACTGATATGGGTTTATAACAGCAGGCAACAGTCATGTTTTAAGTGACATATCGCGAATTGGCTCGTTTCCAGTGAGGGCGAGACACAGGAAAAGGTGAAAGAACCTAGTCTTCCTTATTTATTTTTTTACATATATGGTGTGCTTGTGAAACAGATTTTTGGTATCACTGTAGTTCAACAATGCTACTAATGGTATAATTCCATCTGCAAATTAAAACAAGAAAAAAGCATCGGAGATTGCAAATTCCTTGCCAGGACTTGAGTGGTGCATTTTTATAGGTTTTCAGGTAAATCCACATGGCTGAAACCCACGCAACTTATGACGTCATGTGACTTTTCTCATGGATCTACATATTAAAAGAAATATTATAAAGTTTTCGCCTCGATCCTTTTCAGCCATTTCAGAGAAGATTTTGAAGGATTTAAAAAAAAGAAAAACAATTGCTGCCGATCACGTGACCGATGAGTCCATGATTTTTTTTTTTCTGTGGGCAATTTGTATCCCTCGATGGACCTCAAAAATTTCCATACTGATCAGAATGTGGGTTCTATCAATATACAATGACGTCATAATAAGGGCACCAATGAGTCAAAAAAAAATCATCAGCATCATTCCCCATGAGAGTCGCTTTGTGCCAAGTTTTCAAATTTTCCTTGTTGCGGTTTCAGAGATACAGAGGTCCCAAAGTTTTTCCAATATGTCTGCCATAAGCCACGTGACATATGAAACGTCCTAATTATCCATTGCAACATTCGACATGGAGTAGTTGCCACAAATGGCAAAATTTGTCTTCAATCTGGCAGCGGTTGCCGAGAAAACACGAAAGTTCTTGTGCAGACAAACAGACAAGACAATCGGACCCATGCATTTCCCTATCCGAATCCTCCGGAAAGGTAACAGAGATGATTGGTGGCAGAAGGTTGTTCACCTGTTAGGCAAACACTTATTTTCAGGAGTTCTATGCAACTTTTAAAAAGAAAATAAGAGTAGATTTGAATGCCTCAAAAATTCTCAAATGTTCAAGATAACCCAGATTTCTCATCTAACGCAAGTCTTCTCGGCCAAGCTTATGCAAAACATCTTTTGAGGAGGCAACAGAAGTAGTAACGAAGTTAAGAGATTGGCTCCTCAAACTTTGCAGTCCTCATCACGTTTCAGAATCCCTCCTAAAATACCAATTTTGCTTTTCTAAATATTTTCCTCAACCCTTTTCATTCGTTGTGAAACAGTAATTTGCGAATAAATGTAAAGCAGTCCAAGAAATTGATCGATTCAAGGTCATGTTAAAGCTGGGTAAGACTTTTTGATATGCAGAGACATAGTTGTGGCCATAGCCATTAAGCGCAGTAAGCATCTCATTTGGAGCAGTCTACATAATCATATGCAAAGATGTGGTTGGGGGCTAAGGGAGGGGAGGCCAGTCAAGAGGGCTTCAAGGAAAACAGATGAGGTTGAAAGGAAGGAATGTGCAAGAAAATGGGGAAGAGATTTGAGGCGGATAGAAGAAAGGGGAAGGAAGGAAATAAATTCAAGTATGGCCAATGTTGCATTTTGTAATATAGACAGACAGTTTAAAAGAATGATTTGCAAGTAAATGTAGCATTAGTGCAAACTCATTTAAGCCCTTCAAAATGAAGCCTAAAACATTTCAATGTAAGATGCCTATATACATTTTTCATAACATATCGAAACAGGTCCCGAAGTACAATTGGTAAGAGGCAAGAAAAATCAACTGGTATTACATTGTCTCCCTGCCCTCCCTCCCCATCCCAAAAGGAAAAAGAAGTGGGCATGTCCTCCTAAACTTTTTCCCGTTCAAAGTTACTTCCAGTACAGCCATAACAATCAAAGTAGATCGACCAAAACAAAGATAGAAAAGCAGTGTTAATTCAGGTTGTAGAATATAAGCAGATTAAAGCTTAAAGTCATGTCGAAAGGTCACTAGAAAGAAAAGGTCTGCACCGAGCATCGGTTTTAAATATGTGGGAAGTACAATGTACACTTAAGATGCCAAGTGCATTTTCACAGCAACTTGATTGTGGAGAAAATATCGGTAAACTTTCCCTTGCTAATCAAAGAAAACCCAAATAAAACAAAGATCAAAATACAGAAAGGCTCAAACCAAACGACTTGAGGCGAATACTTTGAACCAAGACAAAACACTTGATGGTAGAATAAAAAATACAATTTCTCACAATTTAAAACCTTTTTCTGTGTGTGATACCAATCGAGATCTTTCTTCAACGTCGCTAAACCCTCAGCCACCAACTTGTTTCAACCACTCTTCAAGTGACATTCTCCCGGCGCATACGCGCAAGGTGCCCTTGAGCTTCTTCCAAAGGCGTCCTTCTTGCGTGAGCCTTTCTCCATGCCCTCGAGCGCTTCACGTTTCGCGCCGACTATCTCACGAACCACAGCATGAAACACTTCATCAATGTACTGCCTCATGCCGAGATGTTTTCAAAAACTGACAGTTAAACTCACGTGCAAGAACTCTTCCTTCCTCCCGTGGTAACCTGGTACACAGAGCGTGCCGAACAGACGGCAATGAAGGTTCAAATTACCCTGTAGCAAACAAACTAAAAGGAAAACTAAAGATTTACATTATAATATTAAAAAGTGACAGAAGAATAATAATGTCATAGGACTTTGCCAAGGCAGTCAACAGCTTATTAAAAAACAATAATAATAATAATAATATTTTAAAAAATTAATTTGAAGTCACCATTTGCAACCATAGATTTGATGTCAAGATGATCAGCTTGTAGCCTATTAAAAAAAAATTCCCCCAAAAAACAAACTAGACACCTCCTCTCTCCATGCAAGTAAGAGCGGCACGGAGGGTTGGGGGAGAGATGGGGCATAGCGTAGAGCTCAATTGCGCAATCGAGTTTTCATTGTACACATCTTGCACATTATTATACATTTTCACACTTGGTTAGCTTATGATGCTTTGGACTCAGGCCATGTTGCTATCATTTTGTTATTAGCAAATATCTGGATTGGAAATTCCAAGGTGGTTCTTGTCATCAGGCTCCCGTCTGTCCGTCCCCCTATTTCGACTTCGCAGCCGCCAAACCACTCGGCCGAGTCCGCTGAATTTAGCAATCAAGGTTCGCTCCTTTCACTTGACTTTAAGTCGGTCAAAAATGGTGGTCATTTTTTTTTTCCTCAAACCCAACACACGAGTCAGAATGCTCCAAATTTTGGGGTGGCAACATTAGGCTAGGGAGGATTTTTAAATTGGGTAGAAAAGTCATGGCAATCACAATGAAAAGAAGTGTCAAAAATGGCAGCCTTAGTAAATTTTGGGAAACGTAAATTCCTTTAAAAAACCTTCTCGCCGGACGCCACCAGTCATAATGCTACCAATATGGGCTACAACATTAGCCAGGGCCCAGATAAAGCTTACATGTCCAAGTGGCCCTCATTTTACTCTTGCCTATCATTGTATAATATTTCATTTTCATCGGACATAATTCACTGATTAATTTGTGGTTATGATTTTTAACTTGCTGGGAAGGTTTGCGGACCACGACTCTTAGCCTATACACGCCCGTGTGTAGGTACCATGTATACACAATTTTGCCCAAAATTTCCCTCAGGAGAGTATTAAAATAATGCTAGTGCTTAGGAATGGGGCTGTGTGTTGAATAAATGTCAAAATTGGGCCGTAAATGGTGTTGGGCGGCCCCAAAGATAAAAGTATAAACAATCCATACACATCTACATTAAATCTGTGGCTAGAAAAATTGGCAGGTAATGGGATACATCATTCATGTGTAAAAATTCCATTTCCACACTTCATATTAGAATAAAGATCAGGAGACAAAGCTGGGCACCGCGTCGATGCCCAGCTTGTCGAGGCAACTCTGTCCGTTAGTCTGAGGGGGATTGACAAGCATAAATTGCCTCAAGGAATCAGGTTTTCCCCAAATGCATTTCCGTCGAGTTTAAACAAAAGTAGCAACTAAATCGATGGCAGGTTATTATTCATCCAATGGAATAAAACAATAAAAGTTTAAATTAAAAAATCTGGACTTGCAAATTGGTAAAGCGACGTTTTGGCGGCATCCACCCACCTTGTAATGGCTCCTTCACTTTAACATCTCCGTGACCAAGGTGGTGGATGCTGGCTGAACTCGGCTTTACCGACATAGCCAAGTGGCAGCTAATTTTTTTAATTTTATTAAACTTTTTGCTGTAACAGTCGTGGACCATTTAAGAAAGAGGCGGTGGGATGGAGTGACTGAATAGTTTTTTTTGTTATAATAATTTTTACTTTCAGGTAGCTGTTTACACCTTCACACAGGGTTTGTCCAAGGTGAAAATCTCCTATGGAAGGGTGGGAGGGAAAATGAAGTCGGTACAACCGTCGTCGTATTCCTTAGTCCCCCTGGCGAGTTTGGTTGAGATTGGATAGTAATGACAGACAGACCAAAATTGCATATTTTGGGATGCTATAAAACAGTACCATTTGTTTGTACGTCCCTTATCCACCTTTTCCCTTCAACCTACTTGTTGGTTTGTTTGCCTTTTTCAGCCCACGTCCAACTCTCTGAGCCTTTGGCTTCCATAAAAAATAAATTTATTTTTTCAGTTGTCTGTTTATTACATGCAAAAATCAATGGGACAAAAACAAGAGTTTCAATAAGGATCAAATTATTCTCAATGCTAACTGCCGTCAGAAAGAACGTGACACGATATTTCAGCACAAGCCCTTCTTCAAAGCAAGAGACTACTCAAGCATTTGAATTATTCACATCCTTATTTTCTGCTGACACATGAGTCTACCCTTATAAAAGACTAGTTTTCAAATTTAAATGTTCGTGACACCCTGAATTTACCTTCAGTTTGTTTTCATTGAAAAGAGTACCATTAAGGTGCAACATTGTAATTTGAAGCAGTTTAATGGCAGTCTTACAAATTTTCCTGATAAGTATGGAATCTTGGTTATGGCCCCTTGGGAAAACCATGTGTGTTTGTAACCAAAACGGCTCAACAATGAATTGATAAATCATAACAAGTCAATTAAGTAATGCAGACACCACCGAGGCAGACAACTTATTAATGTGCAGTCACACTGAGGCAGCCCAGAATGTGTGCCAAAATAATAAAGACTGCACTACAAACCAGAGCAACTGCATCATAGCAAAAGCTGAAGAGGTGCCGCCTGCTCGAAAACACACAAACCAAGCTCTGGGACAGACGGCGAGAGTAAAACGTTAGTTGGAGCAGAGGAAAGAAGACAACACCTTCCATTGTAAGTGGTCCGTGGAATGAGGAATAAGGGACAAAGTGTGGAAAAAAAAAAAAAAATTATGACCGCTAAACTGTAAACTTAGATACCAAAACATATCATTAATTTCATCCCAAGAAATGGTGAAAGCTGTACCTGCTCGCATGCCTTCCAATAGTTTTGTTGCGACAGCACAAATGGGGATCATACGAGTGGCGACCTGATAGAACAACTGCTTGAACTGTGCAGCTTCCGGAAGCTACGTCGATCCGTAATGGATTACAGATGATAAGCTTCGCCTGCACGCATGTACTGATCCGCATTGCAGTGAAACTCTGCCTGTAAGGAAATATACAGAATCACAAAGGTGTAGGGACATTGTTTTTCTCCAAATTGTTATTTAAGCTCATGGAGGGACCTCTAATATTTTGGTGATGTTCCGTGAACTGTGAACCCCGGTGGCAATGGCACACAACATATAGCAGCTCCCGAGATAGTTATTTCTTAATATTGTTTCCAGATTGTCCTTCCCTCATGGGCAATGGGTTGATGGGTCACATATGTGTTGTGTGGGATGAGGTTTTTTTTTCATTTCCCCCCCCCATTATTTTCCCCCATCTTGATTCCTTGCACAACGAATCTCTCCCTCATACAAGCACAGCAAGCACTCCAGTTAAATTTGCATACGATTCAAATGGGTTTGCATCGTGCACGCACAAATCCAACTTACTTCTTCTTGAGTATGGCAGCTTTAGCTGCCATGGGTAGCTAATCATTTATTGGAACGCGACTGTGTCGCTGATGCAGTGGCCCTGCCACCATACACCACTGGTACTCAAAATTTTAAAGAAAAAGCCGGGGGCGACCCCCCCTTCGGAAGGATGCAGGCTGAGTCAACCCCCTTGGTGGTATTACAGAGCAGCCAACGGGCCTTTAACTCAGGACCCACAGGATCCCAAGCTGGCACCCTAAGCCACTAAGCCAACACTCTGGCTACAAATCAACTGGCACATCACTTCAACCTTCACCACGATCTACCCACCAATGCTTGCAATGATCACATCACATCAAGACGCCTTGATTGCCACTCCTCACATTGTGACATTAGACAAGCTCACTATACTTTTGCCATCGATGCCTCACCACCCGAACCAACAACTCACCCACCACGTAAACCTCTACCATCGCCCTCAGACCACAATCACAAGACACCACCGCCACCTTGGGAGTAGAGGAAACACGAAGCACAATGTTCCAATGGCAGACATTGATCTGATGGTTGAGACATCTATACCACTCGAAAAACGACTTCGTTTGATTCCACGTGAAAGCTCCACCCCCTGCCAGGAACTATTTAAGCCACATGTTCTTGAATGAGGGAAGATCTCTTATTTTTGGCTTGGTTTACGGAACAAGATGAAAGGCCGGAATGGAGCTTAAAGGTCGAATCGGGAAGAACGGAGTTTTGCAGAGTGGAGTGTGGGTGAGCGAACGATCCTAGGGGCCATACTGAGTGCATTCTTAGGGCCAAGCGATTCAATCTCAATATTTACAGATAATTCCACGTTCTCCCCGCCCACATCTTGTCTGCCTGGGACGCATAAGAGCAATCTGCAAGGGCCAAGTCCTGACAACTGTTCTTTTCAGAGGCGCCTTTTTAGTCACAGACTAACACACCTCTTTCCAGTTCTCCTCCAGTCACACCTCACTGAACCTATTCACAAGCCATAGACACCACGCAGTATTCCGAATCTTTTACCCCTCCTCACGTTTTGGGCCGCGAGGGTTCGTCAACCCCACTTGGTGAGCAAAGAGTTCAAAAACACCCGTCTATTTTCTTATCTTTTCTCCATATATATACATTCCTCATAATGATTCCTAATGGCATCCGTTTTGTCATGATCGTGTTTCGTATTAGTATTGATTTGCCTCTCGGCACCACACCTTTTGCTTTTCTGTATAACTATATTATTTTGCCGCACCACAACAATCCTTGCATGCCCCTGGGTACCTACCCTACTTTATGCAAATAAACCAAGCGATAACTAAGACTGCACACATTCCTTTCCTCATGCATTTCTTTTAATAAATGTCTTGTTTATTGCATTAAACTCAGCGTGTCCTCTCCTCTATTGGTCTAGCATCTAGCACATCCACATGTTTGTTTGCCGGGAAGTTTTACCCACCAAGTTGGCTCCACAAACGTTAGCTCGGTGCATACTTGGCAGCTCCGTAGCTGCAACCCTGATCAGGTAAGATAGAAAAGTTCATATCAAGGGTATGAGCCCCCTCCTCATACTACCAATCCAATGGAAAGGTAGCATGTGAGGTAGCGGAACCCGCCAGGATGGTGGTACCAATCGGCGTTCATTGTTGACAAGCCAACCCGCTGGACCACGGAGTTAGCCGCAGCGTGGACCCTCAGGACCAGGCATTCCAGGAGGAACTTGAGCGTTTCCCTTGTGGTGAACCCCGACCAGACCATTAACAATAATATTCCCATGAAAACTAGGCTGTACGTTTACGTATTGTATCCCACGATAGGCCGGATCTGAACAAATCTAATCGCTTGATCTTGTCACCGTCGCCAACTCACTCTCTAGCTTTTGTCACACTCATCCAAAACCTCTTGAAATATTGTGTGCTCGAACATCATTTTTGGCCTCCCCTTCAAGGTGAAGAATCATTTAATTTAAGACATTCTAGTATTGGATTGAGATCTTCACGCAAATCTAAATCATTCTTCCTTGTCACCCAACCCAACTGTCCACCAAATTTCGTCCAAATCCGCCCCAAATTTTGAGATATCCTGCTCAACAGCACAGACAGACAAATAAAAAAAGACAAACATACAGGGGTGAAAACAACCTCTGTCCACTTCAGTGGCGGAGGCAATTCGGATGTTAACAGGCATGTGGTTATCAGAAACACATGTGGGATAGCAAGTCATGCGATTCAATGCACCACTGTTTGAACCGCAAGGGAATGTTAGCCATTGCAGCATCCAATGTAATACAGTAAAACTTTCACACAGTTGAAGCCCTAGCATACAATTTCAAGTGCAATAAATGCAGAAACTTCCCTTTTGGAAAAGGCAATCTTTTGTGCACAAAACGCATCATATGCCATGAATCTAGATTCAACAGAATCTGCTGTGTCTTGTGCTTACCACACAAAAGCAATGTAATCAGTAGCACTGCCTGCAGTCATCCAAAATATCCAGCTGGGCTGGCTCGTCATCTATAGCGAGATTGAAGTCTTATATGCATCTCTGCAAAAGAAAAGTAAAAGTTAATGCCAAAAAATGATTATAAAAAATTATATTACAAAAAGAAAAAAGAACTTTGAAAGACATTGCTCATCATGCAGAGATGGCCAACCAAACAATCAGGAATTGTAGCAACGCCCTTCCGGAGGGTGGGAGGCGATGACAAGCTTGTTAAAGTCATTGTTTTTCACAGCATGATGCAATTTTGTACAAGTCAAAAAGGGCCATGAAGCAGTACGTTTATCCTCAGATATATCCTTCACAATATTTCAAGGATGGAATATTCACATTGGAAATTGTGGTTAAAAAAAAAAGTTATAGAAGAAAGCAGATTTTGTTTTCAATCCGTTATTTTTTCTTAACATTCATTGGTGGAAAAATAAAAATCATTTTATCTCCAACAAAACAGCTTTTAATTGGGCATAAAGCAGTTCCTCATCCGTGTTTGCAAAACCTATTACAGCCAGCCTCGGTCGCATAATATTGGAGTGTCCTGCTCCATGTCTAAGAGGTTGATGGTCGATTTGCCGAACAAGTCTACCAAACACTGTTAAAATGGTAACGTGCTGCTCCTTGTTTTGACACTCAGCATTCAAAAGGACAGAGAATGGACAAACAACCACGTTGGTATCATAACTGCAGCTTTGTTGGGTACTGGTCTCCTGCGGTAAAGCTCTGTTACATATATTATTATTGTATTTATCATCCACTCAGAAATGTAAAATGGAGTACTGTTCAGGTACAAGGATAAATAGGTTAATCCCATCCTTACCCAAATCGTGGGGTCATGATCTTCTGGAAACAGTGGCAAATGAAATTGCATCGTCATGCTGGAAAAGCACAAAAATAAACATTTCATTCAGCACCACAAACCAATACAAGAAATATTTGAAAATTCTGTATATTCATACTTTCGAGCAATAAAACATAAAAACAAAAGTAAGACAGTATTTGATCGTCAATACATAGTAAATACAAGTTTTCAGTTCTTCACTATTCTACGTTTCCTGCATGTTCATCAATCATGTAACACCTTTACATCACCCCAAAAAACAATTTTCCACAAGCGACCAATATAGCCACTCACATGGGGTCCAGCAGACAACAAAATATATTTGTGTTTTATAAGTGCTCTATAACTTGCAAGGGCTGGTTATGTTGTATTATTATTTTGGGGTGGAAACATAAGTTGGCTTCAGATTTGACATGGTGCAGTTTTTAAAGGCTTGCATGAATCAGGATGGGGAGGAAGAGAAGGGAAGAAAGTTATAGAAATGATTTCAATTGAGGAAATGTGATACCCTATGCTATCTATGTTAGAAGGAAACTTTCACTTAATTTTTTTTATTTTTAAAACAGCAACATGCTGCTCTTGAAACACGAGATGAACCCGAAAGCGTATATATATAGTTATGTGCAATGAAAAGGGTGGGGGGCTCAGAGGTTGTAATCGGTTCATTAGAAATTGGTAAACTTCTTGGTTTTCATTCCATCGGATTTGACTTGCAGGGCAAGGCTTTGCAGTAGTGGTGAGTGAAGTCACTGTCAATCATTTAGAACAAAGCTTGACCCTCAAAGTCTGGGCGTTAACCCATATTCAGCCCCAATCCAAAAGATTCCCCTCTCCCAAATTCAAACTACTGTACTCTCCATTTCTCACAAAGCCACTTGCCTGGTCCACAAGCACAAAATTGATGCGGATTACATAATAGATTGAAAAGACAACATTAGGTTTTTCAACAAAGCAGATGGACTTCATGCCCAATGGTTCAAATCACGCAATTAGCCCCCGTTTGGTCCATCCTGTAGCTAAGCCCAGCCTGGATGTGATTACCCATACTGTCAAACATTACAGTATAAACTTTCTCCATTTTGATTTGCCTGGAAGTTAAATGTAATGCAGCAGCAGGAAATCCATGACCGACCCGCCGTTCTTCCCGTAAAGAAAGTTGTTCAATGTAATTTGTGGGTGAGGATTCATGCAAGTTTGGGCAGTGGGACTTCACAATCACTTCTTCTTTTTTTTGCATTAATGTCAAGGCTCGTGAAAGAGCTAGAAATGCGGCCAAATGTCGAGAAGCTCCAAAAAATCCGGACTAAGGGATTTTGTTTGCCTATAACCGGTTCAAATGGAATGCTTGGCAGCTGATCAAGCAGCACACTGGGCACTCCCCTCAACGGGGTCCTAGTCCAACATGGCACCTGAGCGGAGGTTCTTTAGACGTCGAGTACGTGAAATGCAACGGTGAGAGTTCCAAACTGAAGATCCCGCCAAAAGATTTTCGCAAGTGTGCTATTCTAAACCCAATGGATGTATGGGGATTGTGGGCAGTAGATTTTAATCACTGCGGTATGGTAGCTGCAATACACAGTTAAGTGCCCATTGTAAGCAAGTATTCCTTTGAAACTCAAAAAAAGAAACATTACCAATACTATAGCACATCCCAATTCGTATATCAACACATTTGATTGCCCGCACACACTTGCAAAATACTACAATTATTTTGTGTGACCAGGAAAATATCCAGCGTTGACAGCCAAACACGACTTGAAAGTGCAACTCGCAGAGTTCAAGTTCGGGAGCAACGGTTCGTACAGCAAGCCAAGGAGGAATTTAATTTGGCTTCAAATATCGTGGAAAGTTCTGCATAGAGCGTCGCACATAGAAGGTATGAGTCAACATAAAAAGCCTCAGACCAAACTACTGACATCCAAAACAATGTGCTTTTTCTCCAAAGCAAAGGCATAACTACTGCTCTTTTGATCAGGATACAGATACAGTGCTTATTTCAACAATGAAGCCTGAAATAAGAGGATAGATATCTTTCTTTACAAAAGGAGAGGAAAGAAAAAAAATTCACCACTGCTTTTCCACACCAATTCACAGTATATTTGGTAAATGAAAAACAACAAAATAAGTATCATAACCACTTTTGCAACACCCACCTGGGCCAAGGAGGACTATTTTGTACTCCCGAGTTGTGTTGATTCCACGTGAATCCATCTTCGATTTTCATGGCAAGAAATGGGATCAAGGGCACCTGCAGACCAAATACCGTACAACATTGATTTAGTTTTTTCTTGCGCGGGGAGCAAACTTAATTCGTCACCGATAGGACTAGTGACCACAACCATTTACTATTGCCACTGACAAACCATTGCTAAACCTGACATTTTGGTTAAAAACAAATGCAACACTTAGCTTTCCCAATAAATAAGTTACAATGAATGATAACTGTTGCTAAAAGGTTCAGCAGCAGTCTCAGCATGCCAAATGTGGTGACAGGACAATTAGGATGAAAAAAGAAAAAGATCACGTCTCAAAAATTTGCAAAGACAGAATGGAAGAAGAAGACAAAAGAGGAAAGAGGGAAGAGGTAAGGGTGGGGTGGGGGAAGGATCTCAACATTTTCCATGGGAGGGAGAGGATAAAGACAATGGCAGCAGGATAACTCGGTTCTGGAAAGCATTGTCCCAAATGAACTCACCTATTAATTTCCATTGCTAACCACTGAAAGCTGTGTCTTTAAACTCTAGACTTCAAAATCATCCATACTTCCTGGGACAACCATATGGGCAAAGCAGGCTTCCAAAGCAGCCACAAAGCCTGGGCCATCCTCTCACTGTTACAAGTCAAATCCCAGTGGGTTAGGTTGGTGGGATATTTGGGAGGGGGGTAGAGGGGTGGTTTTGGAATGAAAATAAACAGGTTGGGTGGCCTTCCATCGGTTAAGGGTACAGGTTTTTCCTGGTTTGAATTGTTACAGCTGGAGATGCAACTTTTGCTGCTCTGGCAAATGGCTTATGGCTGACAGGCGTTTGAGACTGGAGGTCCTGTTTACTTTGGCATGGAGGGGATTGGGAATGAGGTTTTTAGCAGTCCCAAGAGCAGCTTCACGTGTTGCCGCTTCTCTTCCCACATCATGAGGGGGCTCAAACCAAGCAGGAAGTAAAATGGAGTAGGGTAAGGCATCCAGTGTGATGTAAGAGAGTTTCAGGTGAGTGTTGCCATTTTTCACAATCAGACATTATGAATCGAAAAATAAATGATAAATAATAATGAAAACAAGCTGAATCTTGGTCCCCGGCCCTTTGCCGAATAGATCTGGCATATGAAGGCAAATTTTTGAACGTTTTTTTTCAAATTCAACATACACAAGCCAAGTTAACTGAGATGGTTGCCATGGTAGCAATAACTCAGCCAATCACAACTGTGATCTAATCAGGAAAATATGTCAGGAGGAACCTCAATCCATACAAATAAAATATAATTTTAAAAAAGGACATAGATACTGCATATGAAAAACTAAATGTTCACAGTGTTTTTTTTTTAATATTACATACACAAAGTCATGGACAGATGACAGGTTGTCGGTTGATCGTTTGCGGTTGACGGAGATATTTTAATGTCCTGTCTCCGACCATGTCATAGGGTTAAGGGGACAAAACCCCCAAAGTTTTAATTCCAACAAAAATTACTTTCAAGCAAGTTTTCATGGCAGTGGACTTTATCAGAGTTCAGTGGACCAGTAACATTACAACACAAGGTTTTAAAAAAAAAAATTCTCAATTATAACACTGATAATAGTTTCCCATTATCAACATGCGTGAAAGTGGGTGGGCAAAAAAAATAGTTGCTGTTGATGACTAAGTAATGCAAGGTAATGGTTTCTAGGTTGTATCCACATTACCAAAATGTACATAAATGTTTGGCTGCATGCTGGACAGCCTTGTGGTCTGAAACCGCTAATACACAATGAGGTCAGCACATGGTTGTTGTTACACAACCAATTTTCCAAGCGGAAATAATCAAGCAAAGATTTAGTCTTCATTCCTGCTTTCACCACGACATCAATGTAGCATGTAGCACAGGCCCGATGGAAAATAAAAAGTAAAGTTAGGTTTTTGAAACGAAAGGGGGTGGGGTGGAGGGTAGATCGATAATGGGCTTATGCCATTGTCATCATCTGTGTTAACAAAAAATTGGGACTTGCAATAAATATCAACTTCACCCGTTTAAAAAAAGAAAAATAAAAATGCATAAAAACAAGCAAAAGTAGAATGAAACCCTCAAATATAAAAACTGACAATGAATGCCACTGAAAAAGAATGACAATAACATCGAGGCAAAAATATAGTTAATGAAGAAGGGAAGAGGTAGTGCCATTAACTGGGAAGATGGGGGGAAAGTAGTATATTTATCCCAAAGCTTTTTGAAAGAAAAACAAATATATAAAATACTTGTTACGGTTGTGGAAAATTCACAGAACACCATTCAGGCTTCCCAGAGATCAGTTATGTCGATAAGCTGTGTTCAGAATAAGATTTCCCACCGAGGTCTAAAGGGATTTATTCGTGTAACCGGGCTGTGTCTTTGAGGTAGTGTTTTTTCTTTTGCTAATCTTTATTTGGGAACCAACCGCTTCACAATCAACTACCTTTTCCATAACAAACCGCCTTCACAACAACCACCTTCTCCACCACCGCATCTCAACAACCCAACCACCCTTCTCCACAACCGCCTTCACAACAACATCCCTCGCCATCTCCTAAACCACATTCCTCAGCGACTAACCAACAACGAACAGCAAATCGCCTCACCTTCATCTCCATTGCGCCACCATCTTGCGCCAGCCACAGGCGAGTTCCCACGAACGGCATCGCCAGCCGACAGACGCAAGGGGTTCCCTGTTAGGACGGGGGCCGTGATTTCCCAAACGTCAGTGGGGCTGGTGATTCCTGCAACGTCCGCTCTCTTCGCATGAACTTGCGAACGATCAAAAGATAAAAAGGGCGGAGCCAGCGGGGGTCAGAGGTCCGGGGGAGAGATCAAAACCTCGCCTCAACGGACTCCATATTAAGGCGCGCAGAGACGCAAGCGAGTAGTTGAAGTCGAGTGGCAGTTGAAATCTGGAGTCAGTGGATGAAGAAGTCCTGGGTTCCACCGTGGAGCTCGTTGAAGAGTCGGTGGAGAGTCGTCTGCGGCCTGTGAGGAGTCGCGTGGCGAGCAGGCAGTCGGATCGGTCGTAGCGGAGCTGGAGCGCAGCCTGCCGTGCCATGCCGAACTGTGGGTCGCGGAGCGCACGGAGAGGAGTCGCCAAACCAGCGGCAAACGGTCTGGGCGAGGTGATCGGCCCCAGGAGAGTCCGAACGGACGCTGAGGAATGGGCGGCTCTTAAGAGAGCATCAAACTCTTAAAAGAGCAAAGGCCGTTCGTTCCTGCTGAGTCCGTTGTCGACTATGGCCCGATTCGACTGGGCGCAACGACGAGGCCTGGGCCGAGCCGCGGTCACGCCAGCCTGCGGGTGGACGGACGTCGAGGAGGCCCAGCGAGTTCACCACGAAGGGACGGTAACCAGCCCCGGTCTCTCGGAGTTCCTGCAGTCTCCACATCTCCGTGAATTTATAAGACCCAAGAGGTCCAGTCCTACCCTGCTTTTCCTGGGGTTTTCTTTTGAATGAATGTTGTGGCCGCAGAGTCTGTTAACGTAGTAAACTGTTTAAGTGCATGTGTGTCGAAATATTAGCAAGGTGTAGTTTCTTCTTGTCGTGGCTTTTTGTTGATTGTGCATTGCTTTTGTTGCCTTGATAATTGGCAGGGCGTGTTTGCCTCGCTCATTGTATACGTGCATCCTGCATACGTGCTATAATAAATAAATGTCCTTGTGTGAATGTTGACCTGCTCGTGCGTCTCTCCCTTCATTGAACTGCCATAATTCAAGTTCGAATATAGTGGGTTCCTTAATAAGCCCGATAAGATTCAAGTCCGACGGGGCCTTGCGATAATACACCGCTCCACAGAACGAGCTGCTTAAGAACGGCTCGTTTTCGTGGCAGGCTACGTCGAGGTGTAAATCCCCGGCATTCTGTCTGCACGCATAATTAGGTAAATCCGACAATTCGCATCGGACCCTGTGCCGCGCGCGGACGAATATTGGCCGATTTACTGTGGCGATTAAAACACACGCCGTAGCTGGATTCGGCGTTGATCCGAAAGCTGCGACTAGGTTTTTGCCCGTTCGGTGGGCGAAGAGCGGCCGCCATTGGCTAAAAGCGGTCGCTCGCACGCTGAGCGGGTGGAAACCACAACAATATATAAAAAAAAAAAAAACGGGGAGATATTGTAATTGCTCCATTTGTCTATCTTTGATCAACACTATCTCTCCTAAATAGTTGTCAGAAATTTTACCAAACTGTCACCTTTGCGGCAGAATAGGTACGAGAGCAAGCATCAATTTTTGGCCCCGCCCCCCTGGGCGAGGTCAAGAACCCTCAAAAATGCAATTACTGGCACATTTTTTAAAAAATGAAACTGCTCATCGCAATCCGATTGGGGTGACGCAGGAAACATGCATGATTTTTTTGATTTTTGAGCGTATGGTTTCATGCCTCGGAAAGAAGGGGGACTTAGGATCAGCAGGGCACAGGGTCAAAACATAAAAAGATTTTATAAATCAAACTTTGACTGGATCATCCTGGTGCACCTTTTTGCTGTCTTTCAAACTTTGCTTTAAAGGTGGAAAGATTTCCGATGGCGCACAGATTTCGCTCTAAGTTTTCTTTAAAGTCAATACTTAATGGGGAACAAGGTGACTAGGGTATGGACTGACAGTGGAGCAACAGTTTGACATAAAGCAAGGGAATGAACAAACAAGAATAGAGGAAAGGAAAACGCAGAAACCTGCAAGTAAGAGGGTTGCGCTAGATCAGGGTTAATGGGGGTAACAAGAAGTAGGTAGGTATGGGCGATTGACACAGTGGCAGGACTGCAAGCTTAAAGATCTAGAGGGAAAGTGAACAGCCAAAACCTAAACGATTCCACTTAAAGGAGAAATTTGGGAACAAGAGTTGAGTGTGCAGGTAACCTGATTTGGGAGTTTAACCAGGAGTGAGTTACTGGAAGCACACCTGCATCATGGAGTTGCTGGAGAGGCTCAGAGAGTGAGCAAGAAAGCTGATCGAAGGAAGGGCACAGCTGGTGACGCAGTTTTAGACACACATGATTTTGCAACTTATTTAGCCATATTTACATGCACAAGATTTGCATAAATAAAAAAATAATTCTGTGAAACCTCTCCAGAAGAAAGCTTGAATTTATAAATTAGGCCCATTTATAAACAAGCTATTCGAAAGTTGAGTGATATCAAGCCAACTTTTGGAGCATTGCCCACGGTGGGACGACTAATCGCATTTATATGGAACTGTGATCATTGCATGGAGGTATCCCAATTGCCTGAATAATCAACACGTTTTTGGAATGCAGCACAGGGTATGAAACGTTTTACATATTTCATCATTCAGATTTTGTTAATGACGATAAAATCCACGGACTGAAGTTTAAGCAGCTAAAGCAAGCTCCAGGCTGTTAACAAATCCAAAAGTCACAAAAGTATAACAAGTGTTCATTTCTGGTTTTGTTTGTATAGGCTCCAAAAAAATTTGTTTCCAATGTATTCTATCGCAGCAGAACTTTTGAGCACAAGCATGCAGTGCAGGACCACAATTAAACCATATTGTAATGTGATGACATCCAGCAAATAAGTATTTCGCGCTGAAATGTTGTAAATTTTTAGTTTTGCATTTTAAGAATGACTTTCATATAATCTTCAACACAGCGTCACAAACGGAACCATCAAAAATAAAGTAGTTAAATAATATCACAATATTAAAACACTTCATTGAATAAGTTGAAAGTTGGCCTCCAAAGTCAGCCACCAAATGGGCATCCTCGCCACGTACAAAGTCCTTCCTTTAACATGTAGCACAAGTGAACGTCCTGTCCACCGACAGGCATTCATCTGAAGTTTGATTGAGTAGCTGCTCTTCCCCATCTCACTTGACCCTGCCTCACACCTTCGCCTCGGTTTGATGGCCATGGAAACCAAGACTTTCAAGATCATTGGATGATGAATGATCTTGAAGTCTTGAAGGCCATCACTTCGCCATCGTAGACAGGTCGGTTAGTCTCTGTCTTCTTCTACCACTTCCTTTCTGGTCTTTGCACCCTACTGCTCTTTCTTTGCCTTTGGCCTTCTCCACCCCACCTACCACCCACCCCACCCAGGTTTCCACAGGGCACAGATATCGCCCATCAACCTCTTTCCTGGTGAAACTCCTAAAATCCAGATCACTGTTCACCTCACTCATTCGTTCTCTATTTTCCCACCTGTTTGAAACCAACCTTCCACATTCTCTTCAATCTCAACTCTTTCCTCCAAGTCTTTCAAAGACAGCTGTTCACCCCTTCAAAACCATGACTTCTCCCACTGCGGTTAACCTCCACCCCCACCACCACACAATCTTCTTCTAATTCCATTTTTTCCTTCTTGAAAGAGTTTGCTTCTGCAGTCATCATATCCATCTTATCATCCATTGTTCCACCCCTAATGCCCCATTGTTTGTTCCACGGCTGCCTCTATTTTGCCCTTCATCTCTGCTGTTGGCGTCGTAGTCCCGAACCTCCCCTCTCTGGCCTTCCTATTGTTTCTGGTGCATCTGAATCCATTCAGTGTTCCTCTAGGCGCTCATCCACGATTGACTATATGCAAAAAAAAATTTTTTTTAATGCAAGTCACAAACAGACAACAGATACATGAAAGTAGTACAATAAAAGGGTGTACATTACACAACCATTAAACACCAAAAAGGGAACTAATAAACAAACCTAGAACACAGAAACCACTACACATAATATCGCCAACCACTCAAAGCCATGCAAACCAATCGATTATCACGATTCATAAAAAGTAACAGAATGTGAACACAAATAATTTCAGTAACAAGTTTTTCTACATCGGAGGCTTCTCAGTCTTTTCCCTGATCACATCCATTGATGGTTCTTATCCTGTGTATGTCATTTTGCCTTGTAGTTACAACACAGCCAAACATATTTTCTGTTTAAATCAAATTTTCTCTGTACGTTACATGCTTGTTATGGTTAAACTATCCTTTGCAGTTTAATACACATCTCCTTGGTTGAGACTTTTAACCTATTCAGGCTTTGGGGAGAGGGGGAGGGGGGGGGGAGATCAAAATGACGATATTTCTCCGCAACGCCACGCAAATTGACACATAGTTTCAGGACTATTTTTTCTTTGAGGTCTTGCATCCTTTTGGTACCAAATATATACAAAACTTTAAAATATAGCCATATGAAAAAGATATTCTATTTATTATTTTGTATGCAGCCAAGCTGTAGTTGGCATCAACTACTGGTTGTATCTTGCTGGAAGTACAGAAGTGAGACTGATGCAGTGCGCGCTCCAGCAAGTGGCACTCATTTTGCCGACCTCTGAAGGATGACAGGCTGACTCAACACCTGGTAATCATTCAACGCCGAGTGAGATTTGAACTCAGGAACCTGGGATCCCAAGTCCACACCCTAATCATTAAGCCAAACACCAGCAATAACTCAAGACCCTAAGATCTTAAACCAGCCACCTTAAACCCTTAAGCCAACATCAGGCTTTTTGAAAAAAGATATAAACAGCATCATAAGGTCCTATCAACATAAATGATCTATGCTCATGAACCCTTTTGTACATGAAAGGTTTACCAAATAGTACCCTAAAGAAAAGGGTCTCCTGGCAATCCTCATGAACAGAAATGATGGCTAATGTGTCTGTACGAAGTCAAATAGCTGAGTTTGTGACCGTTGACGGCTTCGTCTCGGAGTAGATAACAAACACTTAGCTCCATTATAGTATAGATGATCTAACCACTGCAAATGCGGTTTACTCCAGTAACTTTAGAACTGATGCACTGCTTCGGGCAACATGCTCCCCAAACCTGATCTCACCCTTCCATGAAGAAGTGCATTTGTTGTTTGACCCTTTCCAAAGTGCCTTTCAGTGATCTGCCCATGTGACTTTGTAATCTATAACAGTATCAAGATACTTTGTACGATTGGACAATGTCAATGTCACCATGCATGGACCAATGTAAATGTCACAATTAGCAGTTAGCTTCAGGATGAGGCATTTGTTTCAATCATCTGAACGGGAATAAAGTCAACAAAATGCTGCTCGTTGCATAGCAGCCAATCTTGTCAGAATCAAATAGCGGTGATCGTAAATTTGGAGCTGATCTTCCAATTAAGCAAGGTCATGTTAAAAACTATCTTAGCGCATCTGAAACATTCCAATTTCACAAATGAAAAACTATTTTCAGCCAAAAACATGATATGATTAAGACCGATGAAACTTGGATTTTGTTTCCTCTTCTCTTTCCTTCATTCCCATTTGTCAATTCCTTGCTTTATGTCCTGAGCCTGGCTCTTAAATTTGAGATAGGTGGTCACAGAACTTAGTCAGACTATCTAAAAAAGGTGTCACAGCTGGCGCCGGACTAGTCAGACTATCCTTTAAAAAGGTGGTCACAGAAACTCCGTCAGACTACGTACCAGCTGGTCAATCAGAACTAGTCAGTCAGGTCAGGTATGGGAAGTTAGGCGCCAGAAAGCAGCGCGTCGCTGCATCCATTTCTGCCAGTACTCCAGGGGCCTCCGTCTGGCCCATCCCCCAGGCAGATGCTTGGCCCCATCCCATTTGAGATGCCGATCACCGCTGCAAACACGAGGCACGTGTTGGCCCATTGGGCCTCCTCGAACCACGAGACTCCCTCGCTGAGAGAATCTGGTGAGCAGGATCAGCACAAGGAAAACGAGTCACATGTCCAACAGCCGGCAGCTGACGCCAAACGGACTAATGCAGGTAACAAATCTCATTGAGTCTCTCTCAGCAACTGCTCGTTGGACACAAACTCCGCCAGCAATAGCCAAGGATTCTCCGAAGAGACCTGGTACAAAGGAACATTAAGTCTCCCATTTCAGATCCTGTCAGAGTCCAAGTCTCACATCCATAAGCAGACTGGAAGCAGCAAAGGACCTGAAGACTTCAGACTTTAGTCGCTCCCGACATTCCAAAATGAATGCCATCCCACTTAGTCCAGGAGCAATCTCATACAAGCCTAGAAATATTGAAAGATAGCCCATCTAGTCACCTTATTTGTTTTCACTCTTGTTCCAGCTTTGGGACAACTAAGGAACATATCCAGGCATGTTGTAGTCCTGGTTGTGGTAAAATGTAATTTGGCTGTGAGGGTGGAAACACACCAGGGGAGGTTGCAATTTAACTTGTTTTGTGAAACAAAGTTTTAGATTTCTAGTGTTTTAGTGTATGTTTAGGATGCCAGAAATGGCTAATATATTATCAGTTATTAGCAAAAACTGATTTTAACACATTTTCAAATGGCTCTACAAAAATTTGTTATTGTCCAAATCAACTAGAAAACAGGGTTACCAAAGTTATTTTTGGGATACATCACAGATGCGCAACAGTAATCAAAATTGGATCCTCTTTTATTTTATCCTCCTGAGACTGTGCATAAAAAAGATTCCAATTGCTATATGAATACAAGTTATTGTTCTTAGTTATTAGATAAGTTTGCATGAATTATATATATATATATATGTTGCCTGTTTTCTTCTTTCGGCTGCTTCCGTTAGGGGTCGGCAACAAGCGGATCATCCGTTATGATCGCATACTGATTTGGCACAGGCTTTACGCCGGATGCCTTCATGACACATACCCCTGGTCGCCTCTACGACACAGGATAAGGAATTGGGTTCGCCATGATTTCCGGCTGCCCTATACCCTCTCCATAGCGTGGCCAGGCAGAGCACTCCCGGTCTCAAGCGATCTCCAAACCTAAGCCTCCGAGTAGCCGATTACAGGCGCACGCCACTACGAGGTGTAATATATATATATATATATATATATATATATATATATATATTATATATAATATATATAATATGAAACATTTTCAGTTATCCATAGAATGGGAGATTGGAACGTGGAACAGCTCAGGGTAGAGGTTTTGAATAAAAAATCAAAGTCAATCCCATGAGACTCACAGAATTTCTGGTTTTGGCTCAACAATTATCATGGCAGTGTCAGAAATCATCAGTGGAATATACTTGGGTTTGGAGGTTTTCAACATTGTTATCGGCCATACAAAAACAAGCTTCTATACAGATTAAGCCATTTGCTTTTGCATGGCACAAGTCATTCCGCCTACATGCAGACTATTGCATTTGCATGACATGAAGGCTCTAGAATTGTGGCAGTTGGTGCAGGTGCTTTTGACAATGAAGAAGTGGTTTTTAGTATGCCACTGCCAAGCTCCAACCATGTCCAGCAAGGTGATGGCAGTTCTGAATGGCCAGAGTGATTCTTCCAAATATATGCTTGACAATTGGCCCTCTATATTGATGCCCAAGACTGTTTGATGTTGGGTAGCAAGTTACATTTTTGTTTCTGCTTTTGGCAGAATAGGAAATAATCTAGTATCATCAGCTGTACTGTAACCCATTTTTTGAATAGAGTGCACAAACACTTTTCACATGAAGCTTGACACAATGAATGACAGATATTGAGATTCTCTCCAAGTAGAGACAAACATTGTTGATGCTCATCAGATGCCTTGAGGCAAATTAAATCCTTTTTTCTTGCCATCCAGAGAAGCCCTGGGCTGTCACATCCAGTCAATGCGTGAAATCCAGGAAGAGCAGCACACATGGATGGACGCAAGATGATTTTGCTATTGTATGTATTGCAAGTAGCGTAGCTTGTCTTTTGTACCAGTTTCTGAACCACAGTTCAGGACAATGCCAATGGATGAAAAGAAGTAGGTCACTTAATACTGCACAATCTGTATCTGGTGATTGTAATAACGCACTCTATCATGATCTGAGAGGCGAAAGGCATGCCATCATCATGCGTGTATCAGCCATCTTCATGATCAGAGTGCAGCTCATCTAGACCATGCAGAATGACCAAATGTGAGCCTTACAACCCTTCAGTGGATCACAGAATCCTCAGCATAGAAACAAACTAACTTTCTGGTGGTAATTGCAGTACATGTGTTAGTTCACTCTCACAAGAAATTTGTAAGGTTGGCTTATTGACAGGATTAACTCATGAATTTGTTCCACTGGGCTGGTATTGGTGTGTTTCTCCAGCAATTTTTATTTCCAATGATGAGGATGATCCCCGTTTCAAACGTGTCTGCTCTTTGATCGAATCCTTCTTATCATATCTGGTCTTTTTCACAATCCTGGTCTGTGGAATTGATCAAGACAACATTGATTGACCACATTATTTACTATCTTACAATAACAAATTATTAATATTGTGAAACTTCTTTGAGAAAGTCATCGCAAAGTTCACAAAAGACTGACTTCACAGAAGGGGTTGATCTCTCAGAGCAGTCTTTTTTCATGGGTAAAGTGGCCAGTAGAGCCAAATTAGGTGGCCTTTCAGGAAGAAGTGGTGCTCATGAGAGGGACCTCTCGATAGGTTTCACTGTATAGGCAATACATTTTACAGATTATCATAACATAATATAAAAAGAGGATATAAGATCATGCAATATAATATTTCAGGAGGATAAATGCCAACTTTAGTACAATTAACCACTCATGAATAATTGTCATACAAGTTGTTTTCTGGTTGAAGTGCACAGAATGAATATAGGTTGTGGTTGGAAAATCATTGGAAATGGTGTTTTTGGTTCATGCATTATTTTATGATATTGTTACGAATTTCGGCCCGTCGGCCGTTGCGATCGGCCACGTAACTCGAATCGCGAACGCGTTGCCCACCGGAAACGGACAATTCAGTCGTGACACTCCTGGAACTACTGCAGGAGCCAGTCACGGGTGGGGGTTTAACCTCACCACATCGTGCAATTGCCCACACTGCGCAGGATAGGGTTGCTCACATTCGACCTAGCCTAATACACTGCGCGAGTGGTCGACAGGGCGATCGTACCTCGCCGCAGGTCGACATTCCGATACGAACCGCTTAGCGGCTCGTTCCGTGCTCAGGGATAACGAGCGGAAGTTATCATCCGACCTCGACGGTTCAGATTTACTTATCGGGTGTTTGCAAACACTACCAATCCCTTACGTGATGCAAGAGGAACTTTCACGGAGGAAGGACGCAAACGAAACGGGAAACATTTGACAAATACTTATTACACACACACAGACAAGCACGTATCAAAGCCATACAGTAAGCCAAAACGTACAACAAGTGAAACAATAAACTAACGCAGAGCTACAACCGAATAAAAGGCAATTAAATTTACAGCACATCTTATACAGGGTTTACTTACAAGACTGCACCACAACATACATTTACACAAAAAGCAAAGAAAACGAAAGCACCCTCATATGGCAAGGAGGCAGACAGGTTCCGTGGACCAAATGAACGTGTGAGCCTGGGTGATCGGCCAGGTCCAAGAGACCGAAGGGGTCTTACCCCGCGCCCTCGTGGCGCGATGGCGGACGTAGCACGATGTCCGCGTAACGCGCTTGACTCCGTGCCCCTGGTATGGTCGGTGAGCTCCTCCAGGCGTGGTCCGCGCAGGCACCCACGGTTAGGTTGGGGAACGGACGGGGTTACCGGCGCTATCTCAGCGCGGATGGGGGGGGGGGGGGATGTTTGATCTTCGGGTCGGGAGAGGGGAAATGGCGGATGCTCGCCCCGCTAGCGGGGTCCCGGGACGCACCTGACTCCGGCGAACTCTCGCCCTGAGCCCTCCTGCTGCGTCCCGTGCTCCACTCCGCGACCCGTTCCTTGACCTCCACTCCGAACACCGTCACCTCGCCGTCCGATTCCCGCAAAAACCACGGCCTCAGCTTCAACGACTCCACCGACTGGCGCCAACTTTCTGCACACGTTTCTTCAACTTCCTCCTGGACACACACGAGCTGGAACACGTTTCTTCACACTCCTATCCTGGACACACATGAGCTGGACACTTTCTGGACACGTTTCTTCACACTCCTTCCTGGACCACACACACGAGCTGCGTTGTGCTCGCGTTTTATAGACCGGGGGAAGGAGCCTGTATGCAGATTGCCGCGGATCAAAACGTGCTTGGAGGTGGGGCCATGCCACCCGATATGCCAGTCATTGGATGGAAGAAAAGGGGCGTTGAAGCCTTCGCTGAATCCGTTTTCCTCTCCTAAAAGGAACAGCATTCACAGCGGGTTCGGAGGCGGGGCCATGCCACCCGATGCTCGTCATTGGATGGAAGAAAAAGGGGCGTGAAGCCTTCTGATCCGTTTTTCCTCTCTGAACGGGAACGCATCGTCACGGGCTCGACGCGTTCGGCATCAATTACCGACGGGGCCCTGGACAGCACGACGTTTGGTGTTGACTGGTGGTGTGTTTTGATGGTTGTGGAAGGAGAAAGGCGAAGGTGGTGGGGGGTTTGCTAGTGGTGGTTTGTTGTTGGCGGCGTCGTTTGGGAATGGCGTGAAGCGATGTTGCGGGATGGAGTTGTGGAGGTAAGAGGCGAAGGTGGTGGTGTTTGAGTTGGTGGCGGCTTAATGGTCCAAAATAACGATAGAGAAAGAAAAATGGCTTAACTCAAAGCGTCGCAGCCCGGATGAATCACACATATTCCTCTAAACAACAAAGTGTGGGCTAACTACACATTAACTTATCGATATAATCTGGATCTAAGGACCCTTTATGGTGTAATTGCGAATTTCCACAGCCGTAACAACTACCCCCTCCCCTTTTACATGACTGTCCCGAGTCGTCGATTTTTGGTGTGGCCATCATGTGTATCTCCCTAATACGTTTTTACCTTCGGATCCTGAGTGCGACATTCAGTGATTCGTGTCCCCAAAATAAATAACCTACGGGCTGAGTAACTAACGAAACAAACTACACTCATACAGACGACTTAAATAAATTGCGCGCTAAAAGACTTGCATGCCGGGGCGCACTCATTTGTACAGTACATCTTAACTTACAAATCTTTACACTAAACATGGCCCAAGGATCAATGGACTCTGCAAAGAGAAATGTTTTAGCAGGGAGCCAGGCTGCTCCACACGCAGTCTCTGGCTCATGCAATGCAGGTGACAGGGAACGTGGCCCGGCTGCTTCACTGCGTCCAAGGCCTCCCCTTTGAATGAAACGCAGTGAACCACAAGGTGCATGGGCTGCAACAAACGCAGTCTCGCGTGCCAGCTCAAGTGGCACACGCAATGAACGCAACGCGCATGGAGCTCGCAAACGCGTCCTCCCGTTGCCAGCTCAAGTGGCACACGCATGAAACACAACGGATGAATGGATGAAGGATGGACCGCAAACATAACGGTGCACGGCCGCCACTGCAGGCCGTGTTTGGTAGTTCCACAGGGCAGTCCTCGTAACTGCGCGATCGTCCTGGCCGCACAGGCAATGAACAAAAGGGTGGGGAAATGCAAAGAACGGGGCTGGTGGACAATGGGCAGTAGGCACGGCCAAGGCAAAAACAGCCGCAGTGAGCTGACCGGCACAGGCCTTGTAAAGTAAAAACAGCCGGCAGAGATCCGAATGGCACAGGACCTGCAGTAACAGTCAGCCGACAGACGATCGGCGGCACAGGCCTTGCAGCAACAGCCAGCCGATGAAGTGGCCGCACAGGCCTTGAAGTAACAGCCAGCCGATGATGTTGCAAGCCTCGTTGCCTTGAAATGGACGTCAGTGAGGGAGTTCGGTGGTGCTGTCACTCGCAAGGCGGGCTCGGAGCTACTACTGTCTCCCTCCAACCTATCCGCCTTTGCCTGTCTCTGTCCTACCCCCCCCCTTAATTTGTCCAACACTCAATTTAGCCCCACCTATTTTTATTTTTATTTTTACTTCCGCCCTCTATAACTGCGTCCTCCCTAACCCCTTTACGTCCTGTTCAGGGGGCTAACCTACCTGTCCTCCTACCTACTCCCAACCCCTACGTTCCCGTTCCTGGAGGGGAATGAGGGAGACTAGCGTCCTGTGCGAGGCCCAACTCAAGCCTCAGATGGCCCCTCGAAGTTCAGCGATCTTTTAACCCAAAGTGGGGTCCATCCGGCCCACAACGAGAGCGAAGGGATGGATGGTGCGGAGGAAACATCTTCCTATTCTACCCTATCATTTAACTTTTGAACTACCCAGGCTTTCAACAAGCGCCTCTCGTCTTAACTATTGTTCTAACAAGCCAAGATTCCCGGTCGCCGTGTGTTGGTGTCCTCGCAAATTCCAGGCCATGCCCTCCAATTTTCTTCCCGTGCCTCACACGGTCTCATGGCTGGGACGCGTGGCTCCCTTGGCAGGAACTACCCTCTGCCGCTTCCCCACACGATGGCACCCCCGGCACTACACTGCCTCCGAGCCTACGCACTCCACATACCGGGAGTGCCCTCCTGCGACTCCCCTGAAACGCTCACGTAGCAGGCTGGCGCCTGGGCCCCCTTTCCCTGGGTGCCCGTGCCCAATGCACTGACCCACCTACGCTAATGCGCCCCGGGCCCTCGCATCAATGCGGGCGCACGCCGTGCCGCACTACACTATCCCGGCCCCCATGGCACACTTGGCCTACCGCGGCCGACCTAGCCCGGTGCCGGGGACCCACTCAGCGATAAACTCACCGTTGCAGCCACAGCTCCCAGCAAAAGTCAACAGGGCTCCTGCACCCCTCAACGGTATGCGAAGCCTACATTCCCACCAACAACAAAACGACTTCAATTTTGTCAATTTACTAACCCCCTAACCACATTATCACTGACCCCAGGGTCCCTTGGTGTGGGAATTCCCACCTCTCCCCAAAATCAAAAACTTTTTTTTTCATCGCACCATGCATTCCACAATCACTCATTCACTGACCCGCTGGCCTCACCCTCACGAAGTAACATTTTCCTTCCAAGCACTTCTCAACTCACCATTCCGCTGTCTGCCCACCCTGCTCACGTAAATCCCTAACAACTTGTGCTCCGTCAACGTCCGTCCTTACAATATAAGACGTTCGCGTTTAACGACGTAGCTAAACTACGTCCACTACAACACATCCACAAGTCTGTCATTGTCCTCAAAATCCTCCAAAAATCATTTCCCCATCCTAAATCTCACCTAAAATCCTCCAAACTAATCTTCCAACGGGCCCTGAGGACTTACCCCTGCCGCCCATGAGACCGGTCTAACTAGCTAAAACCCCCCTTTCCCCTAACTATTTTGTCATCCTGTGCCCAGGACCAGGGGGTCTTTCACCCCTGCCTCGGGAATCCTGTTCACGGGTCCGAAAGCGAGGCCTGCTTTGCTCCTCCATTTATTTTTTTTCACAAGCGCAGCACCAGCGTGGCAAACTCGCAACCTGCGCTCCTTGCCCGTGACGTCATGGCAGCTGTTCACGCACCTTGTATCTCGTCGCCCTCTTGACGGTACCATCCGGCAGGGATATCCCCTCCTGCCGGATTCGCAACCCCACGTGCAGCCATGACGTCACCCTGCGCATAAAAAAAAACAAGCCTCACGGTCTGAGGGGTTCCCCACGCGAACACGTGCTCTGCCCGTGGAGCTTAACACACGCTCGCGTGGAGAACCCATCCGGTCCAAATCCGTTTATCCAGCCTACCCTTTGTCCGTCCGCAGGCTCGGCAACATCCACACGCTGGCGTTCCGGACGGGTTTCACCTCGCAAGCGCGCACATAGTGGCGGCCTCCGTGCACTGCAACGGCCCGAACCCTCGCGCTTCGCTGCTGGTAAACCCGGCGCGGTCCCCCAATGCAACTACGGCGCTACTCGGCTTTGTCCTTAACACTCGTCGCCGTCGTCGTCTCCATTCGACCCACGCACACCTGCGTGTCAGGACGCTCATACACCACTCCATTAACATTCACACCGGGAGACACGGCCGCGTGCTCCGCATGCCGACCGTCTCTCCCTTGCATATGCATACGCTCTCTCACACACACGGTCCGCCTTGCATCTCGGCCGTTCACTCACGCATGCCATTTCCCTTGCACACGTGGTTCCACTCACACACGGCCTATCGCACTTGGGCACAGTGGCTCCTTCCAAACAAGGTGTGCTGGGAGCACGCACTTCGCCACCTTGCCATCACACCACTCACACAGCGGGGTTTCACTCCCACATGGGGTGTCACTCATACCCGGGGTCTCATCCAAACGGGTTCATCACACATGCTCTTAGCAGCCCCACACTTTCCCACAACACCGGGACAATCACACTGGGAACTCGTGTCCCCCAAGGGTTCCCGGGCCTCCATACCCCCAAGCTTGTGTGCACCTGTTCGCAGCAGTCGCTCCTCTACCTCGCTGACACGACCGAACCGCACCTGTCGTGAACTACCTCGCTTCAAGGGAATAGCGTCTCCAACTCCGTTCCCGAAGGACCGGCTATCCAGCTGCCTTTCATCAACGGGTCACACGTTCCGCGAGCTCGTCCTCATGGTCCTCCACTACCTCAATGTGTGTGTGTCGTTTTTAACCCCTTCCATTCACCCTCTATCTCCCGTGTCTCTGCCAACTGTCACCTCTTCACCATTACGATACTCCCTTGTAATCGCACTATTATTTATTTATCTCCTGCGTCTCCCTTCCTGTCTCTGTTATTCTATTTCCTTCGTCGTTCACCTCGGTCCTCGTCTCACCGTCGCAGTCACCCCACTTCACGTTTTTTCCCTCTGTGTCACCGTCACTTTCTCTCCGTCACCTTAGCTTCTCGCCAACACCGTCCCCCCCAATTACTTTGTCCTCACCGCCCCCATTGCGGGCTTTACAGCCGTGCACTCCCCTCACTCGTTCGCCCCAGCACGTGGCGCGCCAATTATGCGGCCGTTGTCCGCGTTGCACTGCACGCTATTGGCCTTCATAGCCCGCCTGCAGGCTCGGTCCGCATTTGCTGCATCTCACCCCGCAGTGTTTTGCGTTTTGCCTCCATGTGTTTTATTTCTTTCTTCAATTCTTCCTTTATCTCTTTTTTCATTTGTTGCATATTCGAATTCATTTGTTATTCATCCTGCACGCATTTGTTTTTTATTTCATTTGTGTTCGTTTCCATTTTGCTCATCAATGCTCAAACATTTCCATCGTCCGATCCGTGGCGAATTCGCACGTGGGGGGCGTTCGTCCGCCACCCCAGCAACTGCGCCCTCGAGCTCTGCTTTATTTGCGGGGAATAGTCCAAAACTGCACGTCATTTCGTCTGTTCGAGGATTCGTCCTGGACCATGGATTCCTAACATTTCTAAGTCCATTCAATACCCCCCGGCTTTCCCGCTCGCCTTGAAACTCCATCTATTTTCCTGGGATTACATTTGGCTCGCTCAGTAATTGGGGGGAACGGGGGGTTGCTTCACACACCCCCTGATGCGATCCCCCGTAAAATTTAGTTGGAGAAGCGAGGGTGGATTTGAAATCCCACACTCCGTACAACAATGTTACGAATTTAAGGCCCGTGCCGGCGTGCGAATCAGCCACGTAACTCGAATCGCGACGCGTCCGCCCACGCGGAACGGACAATTTCCAGTTCGTGACCCTCATGGGAAACTACACCGCCAGGAGCCAGTCACGGGTGGGTTTAACTCACCACGATCGTGCCAATTGCCCACACTGCGCAGGATAGGGTTGCTCCCAAATTCGACCTACCTAATACCTGCGCGAGTGGCGATCGTACTCGCCGCAAAGGTTGACTTCCGGACACGAACCGCTTAAGCGGCTCGTTCCGTGCTGCAGGATAACCAAGCGGAGTTATCGTCGACCATCGAGCGGTTCAGATTACTTATCGGGTGTTTCACACCCACTACCAATCCCTTACGTGATGCAAGATGGAACTTTCAACGGGAGCAAAGGACGCAACGAAACGGGAAACAATTTGACAAAATACTTTATTACACACACACAGGCACATGCAGCTATTCACAGCCATGCAGTAATGCAACATACAACAGTTAAACAATAAAAGTACGCACGAGCTAACAACCGAATAAAAGGGCAATTATTTACAGCACACTTATACAGGTTTATTTACACAGACTGGCGCCACATCATACATTTAACAAAAGCAAAGAAAACGAAAGCCACCCCTCCATCAGGAGGAGGCAGCAGGTCCGTGGACAAATGAAACGTGTGACCTGGTGATCGGCCAGGTCCAACGAGACCTGCGAAGGGGTCTTACAGCACCCGTGCCCTGATGGCGGGCGAGCCGCGACTGTCCCATAGACGCCTGACTCCGGCCCATGTATGGCGGTGAGCTCCTCCAGGCGTGCGGTCCGCACAGGCAACCACGGTTGGGTTGGGGAACGGACGGGGTTACGCGCGCTATCTCAAGCGCGGTGGGGGGGGGGATGGTTATGCTCAGGGTCGGGAGAGGGGAATGGCGGACGCTCGCCCGCTAGCTGGGGTCCCAGT
>CM068963.1:88570235-88581071 GCA_035128595.1 Eptatretus atami | reverse complement strand
TGCTCTGCACAGAGTATGGTCCCAATGGATGGATGCTAGAAATCACTTTTGGCCCTATCTCTCAATAGTGAAGAATCACTTAAAAATTACAGTCGTCGGATCTGGATCCGGATCTTCAGCAAAATCTAATCAGTTCGTCCTTGTCACACACGCAACATGTCCACCGACTTTCGTCTGAATCTGTCCACAACTTTTTGAGATAAACTCACAAACAGACAGAAAGGGGTTAAAACATAACCTCCTTCACCTTTGGTGGCAGAGGTTAAAAAATGAAACGTTTAGTTAACATCATAGCAGGATCACCGAGAGGTAGCAGACTGGCTCAAAGCTGTCTCGCCTGGGATCGAATCCTGACCCAGCTATAAACTGTCATCCCGGTGTTTCACAAGCAGAATGATTAATCAATGTATGTGCCGTTATACTGGACATCACATCTGCCAGAATACCCCTCTCCTCCCCTCCTCTCTCCTCCCCTCCTCTCTCCTCCCCCCTTCCCATCTCAGTCACTCTCCTCTGCCTTTCTCCCCTTCCCTCTGCCTCTCTCCTCTCTCCTCTCTCTCTTCTCCTCTCTCTCCCCCTCTCTCCCTCTGTACGTATCTGATCGGTGGTTATCTCTGCATGTAACGGATAGTGGTTATGTCCGGATGGTGGTTATCTCCATAGGTCTGAACTGTGGTTATTTCTGGATGGACTATCTCCTCACACTGCCTTCCCTTGCCCTCCCTTCATGCTGCCTTCCCACTCCACCCCTCCTCACTCCCCCTCCCCCCTCCTCACCCTCCTCGCTCCCCCACGCCTCCTCGCTCCCACCTCCTTCCGTGCTCCCCACCTTCCTTGGTCTCCGTACCTTCTCACCCCTCCACGCCTCTCTCTCTCCCCTCCCCCTCTTTTTCTGCACCCCTTCCTTCGTATACCTGTCGTCCAGACGGACCCTCCCCTCACGCTGCCTTCCCTTGACATATCTGGACAGTGGCTGCGGCCTCTTTCCTCTCTTCAGACTTTGAGGAAGTTGCAGGTGGTGAAGCACTTGGAATATGTCTTTTGATTCTGACAAATCTCACAATCCTGCTATCTCTCTCTAAGGGACAATCTGGCATCACCCCCCCCCCCACCCCCCTGTCTGCTTTCTCAACAGTTCTCTTGAGGAGGTTCGGTCATTCAGGCTCCCGAGTCTCAATATCGGCCATGATCTTTCTTGGACAAACCACTTTTCAATGTTGGCCTCCGGGGCCGGCCGCCAACTGGACATCCTCCAAAATTCAAGGTCCTTCCTTGGCACACCTGGGCTCCTGTCCACCTGCAGTGCCTTCATCCATGGCTTGATGGGATGCTGCTCTTGCCTCTGGGCTGGAAAACCTGATTCACATCTTGCTCAGCTTGATGATGTGGGGACCAAGGCCATCAAGATCATTGGAATGCCCTGTGCTGAGGCTGAGTCTATGGGCTTATCGCTTCACCATCGCAGAGGGGTTGGTGGTCTCTTTGTCTTCTACCACCTCCTTTCTGGTCTTGTGCCCTCTGCTCTTTCTGTGATTTGTCCCCCCAGGTTTCTGCAGGGCTCACGTGGTCTGCCATCGGCCCTCTTCTGGTGGAGCTGCCGGGGTCTGGAGTCACTACTCGCCTCCACAAGTTTGCTCCTCTTTTTCCCACATGTGGAATTGGCTTCCACACCCTCTTCAGTGTTGTTCTTCCCTCCGAGTCTTTGGGACGGCTGTTCACCGCCATCTCATGCCGTCCCCAGTCCACGACCATGATCTTTTCTATGCTCATTGATCCCACCAAAATCCCTCCCAATTTTAGGTTTTTCCTCTTTGGAGATTCCTTCTCCATGCATGCATGTTTTGTGTCCTGTTTTTGGCTGTTGCATCCTGATCCGTTCAGTGTACTAGCTCTTCCACGAGCCTCGACTATGTGTACAAAAAAGCACCTTACCCCGTGCAGAGTTAAAGTACATAATTTATTTCAAATAAAATGATTTTTAGGGTCATATAAAAATTCTGGAAGTTTAGCACCGTTGATGTAGTCTTATATACCACCTTACTTAAGATCTTCAAGTACGGCGAAACAGAAGGGTTTGAAAGTGGGAAAAATGTGATTTGTGTACTACAATGTTCAATGTTCAAGTCTCTCTCGACACACACACCTTATAGAAAGTCTACACCCCCTTATAAAATTTTCACCTTTTGTTGCTTCATCACCTGGAATTAAATTGCACTAAATCAGACTTTTCCCACCTTTATTTACACGTTGTAACGCACAACTTCCAAGTGAAAAACAAATTCTACAAATTTCAGAAAATTAATTAAAATTGCAAAACTAGAATATCTTTGTTGGATAAGTGTCCACCCCACTGAGTTAATATATGGTGGAAGCATCTTTGGCAGCTGTTACAGCTGTGAGTCTGTTGGGACAGGTCTCCACCAACTTTGCACACCTTGATTTGGCAATATTTGCCCATTACTCTGTACAAAACTGTTCAAGCTCAGTGAAGTTGTGTGGTGGAGCGTTGATGGACAGCAATCTTCAAGTCATGCCACAGATTTTTGATTGGATTTAAGTCAGGGCTCTGACTGGGCCACTCAAGAACATTTATCTTTTTGTTCCTGAGCCACTCCAGTGTAGTTTAGGTTGTGTGCTTCAGGTTGTTGTCATGCTGAAAGGTGAATTTTCATCCCAATTTCAGCTTTCATTCAGAGGGCAGCAGTTTTTCATCTGAGATTTTTCTGTATTTTGCTCCTGACAAGTGCCTCAGTCCCTGCTGATGAGAAACACCCCCAAAACATGATGCTGCTACCACCATGCTTCACAGTCGGGATGGTGTTCTTTGGGTTATGTGCTGTGTTGGGATTGCACCAAACGTAACGTTTTGCATTTCGGCCAAAAAGTTCTATCTTGGTTTTATCAGACCACAAAACTTTTTGCCACATGGTTTCAGAATCTCTGGAGTGTTTTTTAGCACACCACAACCGGGGCTCAAGGTGGCCGTTTTTGAGTTATGCCTTAATTCTCACCACCCTACAGTAAAGGCCAGACTTGTGGAGTGCTTCAGATATTGTTGTCACATGCACACAGTGACCAGTCTTTGCCTTAAACACATGTAGCTCTTTAAAGTTGCCATTGGCCTCTTGGTGGCCTCTCTGATCAGTCTCCTCCTTGCTTGTCATTCAGTTTGAAATGATGGCCTGATCTAGGCAGGGTCTTTGTGGTACCATACGCCTTCCACTTCTTAATGATTGCCTTGACTGTGCTCCAACGGATATTCAAGGCCTTTGAAATATTTTTCTAGCCATCCCGTGATCTGTGCCTTTCCACAACTTTATCCCAGAGGTCTTTTGAAAGCTCATTGGTACTCATGGTTGAGCCTTTGCTGTGAAATGCACTACCCAGTACAGGAAACCTACAGGAACGGCTGATTTTATTGTGACATAATCAGAATCACTCAAATTTAACACAGGTGGAGGCCAATTAACATGGTGTGTGATTTTGAAGGTGATTGGTTACACCTGAGCTAATTCAAAATTGCTATTATCAGGGGGGTGGACACTTATCCAACCAAGATATTCCAGTTTTATGTTTTTCATTCATTCTTTGAAATTGGTGGAATTTGTCACTTGGAACTTGTAGGTTATGATATTCAAATAAAGGTGGAAAAAGTCCGATTTAATGCAATTTAATTCCGGATTTAGTGCAATTTACATAAAAAGCTTTCGTCCACAGCCTGATGGAGTACTGCTCTCCCCTCTGGACTGGTGCTCCTGCCTCTCACCTTTCTCGGCTTCATGCTGTGGAAACCAAGGCATTTAGGATCATTGGTATACCCGTGATGAGGCTGAGTCTTTGGGCCTCTCACTCTCTCATCGCAGGCAGGTCGGTGGTCTTTGTCTTCTTTCCATCTCCTCTCTGGTCTCACCCCCCCCCCTGCTTTGTCTGTGATTTGTCCCCACCGTATTTCCACAGGTCGCTCAAGGTCTGCCAACAACCCCCTTCTGGTAAAACTACCAAAATCACGAATCATTGCTCACCTTCACTCTTTCATTCCTCTTTTTCCCCCGCCTTTGGAATAAACTCGCTCAGTCTCTTCAATCCCATTCTTCCCTCCAGGCCTTCAAAACAGCTGTTCACCACCACCTCTTATCTTCTGCTATCCAAATCCTCGATCTTTTTTACCTCCGATAATCCACCCCAAACCCACCTCCTTCAAATTCCCTGCTTTCCTTCCTGAAAGTCCCTGTAATGTCCATCTTGTACACTCCATGTTCCACGCCCCATCCGTCTCCCTTCCACAGATCTCTAATGTCTCTGTTCCCCACTGTTTTGTCCTTCCCTCTCCCGCCCCTCTTGTGTCATGCCCCCCACTTGCTGTGCGTTGTGTGTCTAGGAACTTTCTCTAGGCACTGTATCTCCTGCTTTTGATGCAGTATGGCATCCTGCCTTGCTCTCCAAACTCTCTGTGTATAGCATGTCAGGCCAACTCCTTTCAAGGCTCACTGACTTCCTTTACTCTTGAAGCCAACATGTGGCACTCAACAGAATCCTTTCATCGACTCTCCATGTCAAGGCCGGAGTGCCCCAAGGTAATTTTCTGGGCCCAGTCCTTTTCTTGATCTTCATCAATGATCTCTCTGACTCTGACAAATCCTCTTTATATATTTGCTGATGACTCCACCCTCTGCAGTGACATCCCTCATCTTTCAGACAAGCAGACTGCAGCCTCTTCCGTCTCTTCAAACCTTAAAAAAATCTCAAGCTGGTCAAACACTTGGAATATGTTTTTCAATCCTGACATATCTCACTCACATTCTCACTATGTCTCTCTGAAAGGACCATTTGGCAAACCCTCCTATTTACTTTCTTAACAAACCTCTTGAGGAAGTTGTCATTCAAGCTCTTAGGTCTCACTATCATCCATGATCTTTTTTGTCAAACCACATTTCAAAATTGGACTCCAAAACCAGCCACTGACTGGGCATCCTCCGTCATACAAAGGCCTTCCTTAGCACACCTAAACTCCTATCCACCTACAAGGCCTTCATCCACAGCTTGATGGAGAACTGCTCTTACCTCTGGGCTGACTCCCCTGCCTCACATCTTGCTCAGCTATATGCTATGGAAACCAAGGTCTTCAAGATTATTGGAATCTTCCATACTGAAGCTGAGCCTATGGGTCTGTCACTTCATCATTGCAGACTTGTCGGTGGTCTCTCTTTGTCTTCTACTGCCTTCTTTATGGTATTGCACACTCTACTCTTTATGTGCTTTGTCCCCTCCAGGTCTCTGCAGGGCATACACATGGTCCATCATCATCCCCCTTCTGGTGAAACGACCTGAATCCAGGATCATTGCTCACCTTCACTCATTTGTTCCTCTTCTTTCCTGCCAGTGGAATCAGCTTCCACATCCTCTTCAATGTCATTCTTCCCTCCAGGTCTTCAAGACAGCTGTTCACCACCATCTCAGATCATCCTCAATCCTAAACCATGATATTTTTTACCCTCGTTAGGAACACTCAAATCCCTCCGAATTTTCCAGTTTTCCCTCTTTGGAGTTTCCTTCTGTTTCCATTTTGTCCACCGCATGCATGCATGTTTTGCGTCCTGTTTTTGTCTGTTTTGTCCTGATCCGTTCACTGCACTCGCTCTTCTATGAGCCTCGACTACGCATATAATTTTTTTTTCAATTAAAACAAAAATACTTCAAAGGTTTACCACTGTGTAATCTGGAGGTTTCTGGAAGTTTAAAAATCTGGAAGTTTACCACTCTAGATGCCAGTGTCTTACACACCACCTTATTTAATACGTTACATTAGTTCTTCATGCCTGTTGTTTGTGTCCTTTATGACGTCCTTAGAAACAGTAAATTTCTTGTTTGGAATGATTTTCAATTTTGTTTGACTGCCAGATAGGCAGACAGTAAAAAATTTATCTAACTCCTCTCTGCACATATGCGATCGGGACAGATTCAGAGTCAAAGTACTGCTAAACTACAGGTTCGTTTTCTGATTCATGTTCCGATCAGTGTTCAAAATATAACATTGAATTCAAATCAAGTTGTGCCTTGATCATATACTGACGTTTATAGTCACACGGACAGAGGGGCCTACAGACAGAAGTGAATTTATTGCTTAACCCCGCTTTTTGCTTCACGTGCGCGGAGTTATACCAAACACAGAGTACACGTGATTTGCAACCAAACACAGAGTTAGGACATTCTGCAGATAAGCCATTTGAGGGTGTATTTGATGAGGATGTATTTGACAAGGAGGGGGAACATACAACAGAGATGTATTTGACAAGACACCACTATCACTTTGAAGGAGACTAGTTGGAGAGTTCAGCATTTAGATTTGCAATATGATTTGCAATTTTGTGAAAGTATTCCAAGGCGGAATCAATATCAAGTTTTATGGGAATGGTAGCCAAATTATTTTGTAAAAGAACATATTGTAGTCCCTGCCAGTTGGCTTTATGTACAGCCAGATTCTGCGGCATTGAGGTTGCTCCCTTGTAATAGCCAGAGAGAAATGGTTGCGTTATCGCATGCGTTCTGTTGATTCCCTCCATTGTACTTAAGGTCACTTGGAGATGTAAAGGTCTGAGTGTGTGTGCGGGCACACACACACACACACACACACACACAACAATGCTCGAGTTTATACATGTCGTGTTGCCATCAGCCCGTTACTTACAATGCCAGATTTGAATTTGTTAATGACCATGCCTCCCACGCTCTCCCCCTTTCTCCATCTTTCCAGCGCTCACCAGACCTGGTTTTTGTTGGCTTGAACGTTTAAAATGTTTTTTGTTGGCTTCCATGTTAAAAAAAAAAACTAGAACTACGTTGGCGATGGCACACCATCGCATATTCCCTTGCGCACTGCTTTGTCCCATTAACGCTAGGTGAAATTTTATCTTGCAAAATGGATTGACTATTCTGTTTCTATTTGATGTGCTTTATGACCTAAGACTTACTATGTTACTAAATCAGAAGTCATTGCAAGCATGTCAACATTTCATGAAACATTAATTTAACACTGTCCAGCAATATAGAACTGTGCATCAATTTAATCATAGGAATGAACTGTGTATAATATTAATTATAATTATTCATAATCAATTCGATAAAAACAGTAAAACTGTGACTGTTTGTCACTCATGGGGGCCACATAAGTAAGTTCTTTATAAAAAGAATTTACCATGTACAATGGTAAATACACTTTAAAAAATCAGCCCCCATGACCCCACCCCTCTGGCCCGCCCCCTAGGGTCAAATCAAAAATCCGACAGTGTTGTGCACTTCCCCAACATATATCTACTATGTCCCAAAGTTTCAAGTTCCTATCTCAAACGGTGGAGGAGGAGCTATTTTGACCCCCTATCCGAAGCACCCCCTACCCCCAAGCACCCTCTGATCATCATGTGTTAAAAAAATATGTTGTTAAATGTATAACTCATGAATATGTTTGACTTAAAAAGCTATGACAATTTTTTTTTAATCGACCCCCATGACCCCAACCCTCTGGCCCGGCCCTCGGGGTAATATCAAAAATCCGAAAGTGTTGTGCACTTCCCCATACATATATCTACTATGTCCCAAAGTTTCAAGTTCCTATTTCAAACGGTGTCGGAGGAGTTACAGGGTAAGACAGCCGGACGTACGGACGGACGGACGGACGGACGGCGGAGACAATTCACAATATTCCCGCGCTTTCGAATTAACAATCACTTGCAGGTTAAGTAATTTTCTCTAGGCTGTAAGTATCTTGCAGAGGAAGATGAAAGGCTTTCCACGCAAGGACTACACTTCAAGAGCGTCTAAAGCATCGGACAAGTGCTTAATACACTTGGAGGTGACCATGTGTGAAAGTAATTCACACCGAACAAAAATTTTAGCCACTGATTCTAAATCTGGGACTACTGACTTGTTGATCAACTCTTTTTCTTCTCTTCTTTCGTCCTTCTTGCTCTCTCCTTCTTTTGTGTGCAGCACATTGCTGCGGGTAGCATCTTTTTCTCAGGGCATAGTTTGATCAACCCTCATCAGATAGCATCAGGTGTGGAGAGCACAGCAAGTGACATCATTTCTTAAGGTAAACCTGGGCGTGTACATTCCTGCATGTTTAAGGGCTTTAAATCTACAACCATACCCTCCTCCATTGCAATATTGATAACACCATTGGATGCAGTAACATTGACAGTGTGAGAATGAAAGTCATTTGCCCTATTTTATGGGAACTACAATTGTTTAGCACCGGCCTACATTTTTTCATTTATTACTTAAGTATATTGGTTTGCCTGGTTTGCGAATCTGTCTGTTTCTCTATCTGTCCATTTGTCTGTCTATCTGTATGTCAATCGCCTACAGGTCACAATTTCAAACCAATCTTTACAAAACTGCACCAAATGGTACAGTTGGTCATAAGCATGAAGCCTATTGATTTTGAGGTCAACAGGTAAACATAGGCCAAAGGTCAACAACTTAAGTCTATTTCTGAAATCCTAAATTTTCATGCGATTGACTTTTAATTTGAAGAGGATTTGCATATTTGGTCATTTAATTCAACCACCAATTTATTTAAGGTCAGCAGGTGAAAAGGTCAGCAGAGGCCAAATGTCAAAAACTTTGGTGGAATTTCTAAAATCCTCAATTTTCTTCCGATTGACTTGGTATTTTAACATGATTTGCATCTTTGGTCACTGGATTCAACCACCAATTATTTTAAGGACACAGACCAAAACAGTCAACATGGCCAAAAGGTCAAAAGAGGCCACATTTCTAAAATCGTCAATTTTCATCCGATTGACTTGAAATTTAAGGAGTATTTGCATATTTGGTCATATAATTCAACCACCAATAATTTTTAAGGTCAAATTTGTTTTATGGATTTCACAAGTATCGTGTTCTGCACAACATGCTTCTTGTTTGATTTCTTGAAAAGTTGCGTCTTCATTGAAAAGTACCTGTAAATGTAAGCTCGTCTCAATATCGTGTTCTCACTTACAGAGACAAAGTTTGTTTACACATCCTTGCCTGGAGAACAAGCCAAGACGATATTTTACGATCACCCACACAGATGCAGAACATATAACTCAAAAACTCTCATAAGGCTTGCCAAATGCTCTGATCCGATTCACTGACAGCGAATGCGTTTTGTGGGAAAATGTCACGCTGAGCTTTTCGGCGAAATGAAAGTCCGAGTAAGCAACTCTCTTTGCCAACATTCAGTAATCAGTATAGTCATACGTTTTCATCACACAAATGATACTTACATCTCAGCACAAATGAAGAAGATCCTTGACTTCACATGAGGATACTGCCCAGACAAACAGTCTTTAACTCAGCACAAGTATTTGAAGGACCTGTTAAAAGTTTTTCTTGGCATGTCTGTATATTTTCACTGAACTTGTATGAAACTCGTTATACGTTTTTCCAGCTGAATAATGCTTTTTCTTTGCATTACGAACACCGTATATAGCACTCATAGCATCCCATTCCTTATTATATTGTGGTTTAAAAAAAAAACAATCTGCCGAAGATGACCAAATCAAACTTCGACTTATTGCTTTGCTTTATTTTTACCTGCAACAAGTCACAGGTATACAGGAACTCTGCGATGCTGTTGTTGTTGGCGAGGTTGTTGTTGGGGGTCGATTTAAAAAATGTGCCTTTATTGGTTGGACAGCTGCAGGACCACACCCACATTGGTCGCTTGACTCCACCCACCATGGCACCCAGACAAAAATGACATGGCCACCATCTTGGTTTTATTGTGGGCCTAACACATTATGCCTAGAGCCCACTGCTGATTATACACTGCCTGGGTTTTTGTATTTTTGCGTCACAGGTTGTCTGGCTGCAGGGCTGGAATGATGTCCTAGGGGTGTGCATACTCACCTCTAAGCTGTCTAGCCTGGGTTTTAATCCCGACCGAGCTATAAACTGTCCTCCCGGTGTTTCACAGGCAGGGTAATTCACAATGTGTTTGCCGTCCCTCGAATGGACGTTGAACTCGGCATCCCGTCTGCCGACATTAGTTGGTGGACGTTAAAAATCCCACGGTGACATTAGCGAAGACCAGGCGAGCTATCACCGGCACTCGAGCCAAAGTACAAATTCCTGCCCTGACCTACAGAGGGCACTGTATCAAGAGGCACAGCCATGCCCTCAACCAATGATGTTACTCACTGCCTTATGCTGCATACAAAGGAAGAAGAACCTGACTGTGGTACTGTGACGTCACAATGTACGTCGACTGCCTTGTGTTCTCTGAGTTTTCTTGTTATTCCCGCGCTTTCGAAGAAAAACGGGAATATTGTGATTGTCTCCGCCGTCCGTCCGTCCTCTTACCCTGTAACTCCTCCTACACCGTTTGAAATAGGAACTTGAAACTTTGGGACATAGTAGATATATGTATAGGGAAGTGCACAACACTTTCGGATTTTTGATATGACCCCTAGGGGCCGGGCCAGCGGGGTTGGGGTCATGGGGTCGATAAAAAAAATTGTCATAGCTTTTTAAATAACATATTCATGAGTTATACATTTAACAACATTTTTTTTAAAACACATGATGATCAGAGGGTGCTTGGGGGGTAGGGGGTGCATAGCGGATAGGAGGTCAAAATAGCTCCTCCTACACCATTTGAGATAGGAACTTGAAACTTTGGGACATAGTAGATATATGTATGGGGAAGTGCACAACACTGTCAGATTTTTGATATGACCCCTAGGGGCCGGGCCAGAGGGGGTGGGTCATGGGGGCTGATAATATTTAGCCTCCGCCATCGAAGATCGGAGGTTACCGTTTTCACCCCTTTCTGTTTGTTTGTTTGTTTGTTTG
>CM068963.1:88546705-88560989 GCA_035128595.1 Eptatretus atami | reverse complement strand
GTCTCTATCCACATCCACACTATCCCTCCATCCACACTGTCTATCCACAACCACACTGTGTCTCTCTATCCACACTGTCTATCCACATTCACACTGTGTCTCTCTATCCACACTGTCTACTCACATCCACACTATGTCTCTATCCACATCCACACTATCCCTCTAATCCACATCCACTACTGATTCGACCATCTATCAACTCATCATCCCATCTATCCGCCGCTCTACACACTGTCTATTTCACATCGAGAATAGTCTCTATCCACACTGTTATCGCCAGCATACCACAATGTCTTAATTCACATACCACCACTGATAGCTCTATCCACACTGTCTTCACACTCCAAACAAACAATCGCACTCAATTCACATCGCCCACAATATGTCGCAATCCACATCCACCGACTAGGTCTCAATCCCACAATCCCACGACTAATGTCTCTAGTCCAAATCATTGGTCCGAGCTGCGAAAAAAATCCCCCAACTAGTGTCTCTCGTAATCCACCACTGTCTATTCACATCAACAGACTTATGTCTCCTCTATCCACACTGTCTATTCCCATCCACACTATGTCTCTATCCACATCCACACTATGTCTCTATCCAACTCCACACTATCCCTCCATCTGCACTGTCTATTCACATCCACACTGTCTCTATTGACACTGTATATCCAAATCCACACTGTCTATCCACATCCACACTATGTCTCTATCCACACTGTTAAAACACCTTTTCAGAATCAATGAATGATAAGTAAAGGTTTGCATTCCATTGATATTAGAGTAAAGATCTGATTCCTGCATCCTCGGTTTCTTTTGAATCCAACTTGTTCTTTCCTGATGAGACTTGTCAACAGCATTTTGCATTCTTTTCAGCAAGACCTCACAAAGCACTTTGCCTGCCAATGTATAAGTCAGGTGATTCCTCTCATGTTCACACATTCTGTTATGGCTCCTTTCTTTGGTAGTTTGACTATTAACCTACATTTCAACTGCTCAGGCACTCTTTCCTGCTTCCATGTCTCATTTATTAGAATGTGTAGGATATATTTATTTATTTAATTATTTATTTATTTATTTTGTAGAAAGCTCTTTCTAACCACTGACTGACTCAATCACTGATATTAAGGATCTGCAGCTTACAGATGATGTATAAAGCTGAAAATTTGCCTGTCGATGGAGATCAAAGCCCGTACATCAAGAAAAATCACCGAATCATAAGACAACATCCATAAATGAAAATGTAAATAAATCAAAAAAATTAATGAAAATAAATAAATGAAAAATCAAATGCAGATGAGTGACCCAAGTCAATGGGAAAGCATGGTAATTTTGTGTGCCAATGGACATCGAAGCCAGTACACCAAGAAAAATCACAGAACCATTGGGAGGTATCCATAGATGAAAACATAAATAAATTAAAATAAATAAATGGGGAAAAAAATGAAAAAAATAAATGAAAAAGTAAATGCAGGTGAGCGACCCGAGACTATGGGGAAGCACATTTAGTATGCTTACACAATGTGTAAGCACAACCTGCTAGTGTATATAATAATATATTATATATGAGTTAATATATATATAGTAATATATATGATATGCCAGGCTCTTGTGTTGTTATCCACCAATAGTGCTTTCTGGTTCTTCAAACTTTTCACGGCATCTCTTGTATACTTAAGACTGCTGGATCAGTCCCATGTCAATTGGTACATCCCTTTATATCTCATCTATCTCTTTCTATCCTTCATTACTCCCTCTATTTAAAACCTCCTTAAAGTGTTCTGCCCACCTTTCCAGCTGCTCCTTTTCCAAAGTGAGTGTTTTTTTTGGTTTTTTTTGTATACCTTGTCGAGGCTCGTGTGAGAGCTAACACACAACGCACATCAAGGGGGGCTGAGACAAGAGGGGCTGGAGTGGGAGGGACAAAACAGTGGGGACAGACACATTAGGAGATCTGTGGAAGGGAGAGGATGGGATGGGGAACATGGGGAGAGAAGATGGACATGACAGGGACTTTCAGGAAGCAAAACAGGGAATTTGAAAGAAGTGGGCTTGGGTGGATTATCCCGGGTTGAAAAGATCGGGGATTTGGGGTGGTAAGATAGGTGGTAAGATCGAGGTAAGATTTGGTGGTGATGAGGGTGGTGGTATGATAAGAGGTGGTGGTGAACAGCTGTTTTGAAAGCCTGGAGGGAAGAATGGGAAAGAATAGAGTGAGGGAGTTTATTCCAAAGGCAGGAAAAGAGGAATGAAAGAGTGAAGTGAGCAGTGATTTGTGATTTTGGTAGTTTTACGAGAAGGGGGTTGTTGGATGACCTTGAGCGCCCTGAGGAAATGTGGTGGGGACAAATCGCAGAGAGAGCAGGGGGGGGCAAGGCTGGAGAGGAGACGGTAGAAGACAGAAAGACCACCGACCAACCTGCGGTGATTGAGTGAGAGGCCCAAAGACTCAGCCTCATTGCGGAGATGCGATGATCCGAAATGCCCTGGTTTCTACAGCGTGAAGCCGAGAAAGGTGGAGCAGGGCAGCACCAGCCAGAGGGGAGAGCAGTACTCCATCAGGCTACGGACAAAAGCTTTGTAAGTGGTCAGGAGCTCAGGAGGGCCGAGGAAAGACTTTGCACGACGGAGGATTCCCAGTCGGCGACTGACTTTGGAGGCGAGTTTTGAAATGTGGCTTTCCAGGAAAGGTCATGGCAGATAGTGAGACCCAGAAGCTTGAAAGAAAGGACTTCTTCCAGAGGATTGTTGAGAAAGTGGATGGGTGGGTTTTCTAAACGGTCCTTTCGAAGAGACATAGTGGGAGTGTGAGATTTGTCCAGATTGAAAGACATGTTCCACGTGTTGGACCAGTTTGTGATTTTATCCAGATATGCAGTGAGCGAAGAAGCTGCTGCTTGCCGGTCTGAGGGATGACCGATGGTACGGCAGAGGGGTAGTCATCAGCAAAGTGATATAGAGGATTTTCCAGATAGTCGGAGAGATCATTGATGAAAACCAGAAAAAGAACAGGGCCCAGAACGCTACTTGAGGAACTCCAGCCTGGACAGGAAGAGGAATGAAAGAACTCATTTAGGGCCACACGTTGACTGCGACAGGAGAGGAAGTCTGCGGCCATGAGTGGAGAGGCCTTGGATACCATGGGAAGAGAGTTTGGTGAGTAGGGCAGGTGGCCAGACTGTGTCAAAAGCTGTGATATGTCCAGGGATTGGCTCGGATTTCCTGTCTGGCATTGAGGACCTCCATCCATTGTTGGGAGAGCAGAAGCAGCATATCCAGGGTAGAGTGACCTGGTCTGAAACCAAATTGATGATCGGAAATCAAGCCATTGGAGAAGAGGAAGGATTTCATGTCTGAGGCGATGATGGATTCCATAACCTTGCTGATGATTGGGAGAAGGATGATTGGTCTGTAGTTGCAGGGATCTGTTTTTGCACCTTTTTATGCAGGGCAGTGATGTTTGCAGATTTCCAAGCAGATGGCAGATGAACTTGAGCAAATGAGAGGGTGAATAGAACAGAGAGAGGGTGAGCAAGAGCAGAAGAGCAGGCTTTGAGGACACGTGGGCTGATGCCGTCTGGACCGGTTGCAGAATCTGAGTCGAGGTTTGACAGAAAGCTCTCCACCTTGTCAGGAGAAAAGGACACAGAGTCACGGGACAGTTGGTGTGCGACTGGGTGGTGGGTAGAGAAAGTGATGGGTTTTTGACACAAGATTTAGCTGCAAACACCGAGTTTAGGCATTCAGCTTTTTCATGTGCGGTATCAGCAGTGCGGCCATTTGAGATAAGGGAGGGGATGGAGGGGGAACATACACCAGAAACAGATTTGATTAGACGCCACCAGGATTTTGAGGAGGGAGAGAGGTTTGAGAGTTCAGACTTGAGATTAGAAAGATGTTTTCTGGCTCTCCTGAGGGTAGATACACACTGTTCCGAGCTTTATCGAAGGAACTGAGATTGCCCTCAGTTGGGTTGCTTTCCATGAAGCAAAGGCAGTTGTTTCAGGACAACTGCCTCGCCACAAGCTTCGATAAACCAAGGGGGGAGGAAGGGTAGGACAACTGAAGAGAGAGGGATAAATCTGTGCATGAGGAGAGCAAGTTTCTTTGAAAGAATTCCCAGGATGAGTTCATGTTGGAGAAAGTAGCGATAGGAGACAGTCTATAAGTTTGATGGCTGCTTGGAGACCTGCCAGTCGGCTTGAGTGAAATGCCAGACTCGACGGCGGTGATGTGTTTCTCTGATAATAGCCAGAGAGATGTCCACTTTGACAAGGACGTGGTCAGAATAACCGATGGAGCGGAGGAAGAGCAGCAGATATTGTCAGGGAAATTGTCAAAATCAGATCCAGAAGAGATGGAATACATTGGTTTGAGATGCGGTTCGGGAAGTTGACCGATTGAGTTAGTCCAATGAGTCGCAGAAACTTTGCGAGGTGCCATGACAGGTGAGAGAGGTTCCCACACCTAGCCAACTGGCATGATGACAATTGAAGTCACCAGATAAGAGGAAGAGAGAGTTTGTGATGAGAGATAGAAGATGGTCCATGTTTTCGGATAGTGAGGTGTAGATGGAGTCATCACTGTTAGGTGGACGGTACAGTACACATATAAACATGAGGTGGGAGTGGAGGGAAGCGTAGCCAGAGGTATTCATGGGGGTGTGGAGGAGTGAGGAGCAGTGCATGGAGAGTGAGGAAGAGTCTTTGATGAAGAGGGCACTCTCCCACCAGGACGAGGCTCAGGTCTGTCATACCGGAGGAGGAGGTAACCAGGGAGAGATACTTGGGAGTCAGACACGTCTTGGGGGAGGAAAGTTCTGTTAGGCAGATTATGTCTGGTTTGTCAGTGGCAACCTGTATGGAAACATCTGAAAGGTTTGAGCGAAGGCCCCGGATATTTGAGGTCCACACTTTTAATGAAGAGGTAGGGGAGGAGGCTTTGGGTGCAGGGGGTGGGGGGGGGAGGGGGAGGGTCGGACAAGGGACGAGGAGGGGAGGTAAGGAGGGTTGTTGAAAGAGTGTGGGGGATTGCAGAATAGCTAGGGGAGGGGCGGGATGAGGAGGAGAAAAGGCTCTGTGGTGCTGGGGAGAGGGGGACAAGAGAGGGGGAAGAAGGCAGTTAAGGATTTGAGGAGGTGGAGTGAAGAGATGGAGATGAGAGGGCAGTGGAAGGAGGCAGCTTTGTGGATGAGAGGGGGGAGGGCAACCTTGAGAGGATGAGTGAGGGGGATGAAAGGTGGGACAAAGGTGAGGGGGGATTTTTTGAGAGAGGTGAGAGGGAGGCTTGGAGGGAGAAGAGTGGGATGGTTGCTTTGAGAGTGAGAGTGAGGGGTGAGAGGGGTGAGTTGGCACTGAAGTTGGAAAAAAGAATGGTTGATGGAAAGCGAACATTCATAGCAAACTGGGGTTTTTTTAAGTTTCAGGTCAGAGATGCGATTTAACACAAATCTGATGGATGCAATAAAGGCGAATTCAGAGAATGGGAGAAGAAACGCTGTAACAGTTGGATTTTTTAGGCAAGGAATGAAGGAGAGGTCGAAATGAGAGCAGTCTGTTAAATGCAGAAGAGTAGTGCATTATGAAACAGTAAAGAGTACCACATGTGAGAGGAAGATGAAGCATTATAAATATCGTTTTTTGTTATTATTATGAATGTTTGAGAGAGTTTCCAACAGATTAGGTCATGGAGTGTGTTGTAGAAAAAAATCGAGGAAGAAGAGGAGGAGGAGGAAGAGGAAGAGGAAGAGAGAATAAGAGGAAGAAGAAGAGCGAGAAGAAGAAGAAGAAGCAGAATCAGGAGAAAGGTGGCGGGTTTTTTTTTTAAGATAGAATAGAGGATTAGTTGGGAGAAATGGGGGACGTTAGGAAGTAATGGGGAAGAAAAAGAAATAAAACGATCGTAAACCGAGGGGAACCGATAGCGCTCACCCTAGGCCTCAAGCCTCAAGCCTCAAGCTCGGCCTCAAACACCCGGTAAGACAACGTCGCCAAAAACTCACAAAATAGCACGATTTTTGAAACAAACCCGTAACATGTAACATGTAACATGTAGGGTGAGAAGAAATAAACAGTTAAAACGGGACAAATAACGACCGGAAACTTATCTTTGAGATCGTCAGCAGAGAGCTCCTCAGGATACCTCTCGATGCTCCAAACCCGGAACCGGAAGTGTGTCCTAATTGTGTGTCTTTTCCTGGCATTTTCCAAACCCTATGACGTCAGCCTGCTGGTGATTTTGTAAGCGGTTGCCATGTCTCCCTTCTCAGCTCCTACCTCTGTTTCTTCAGCTGTGTTCTCAATCGAATTTGTTCTCAATACAGATTTTTTTCACAGCTTCGTATCGATTAGCATATTGCTTTTGCAGTCGCTCCTTTCACCCTTGTATTTTACACCCTTCCATTTTCAGCTTCAACTTCTTTGTATCCTCACTTATATTCCACATTTGGACAGAAATCCATGGTTTATTCTTAGCCCTCTTAGTTCCAATCACTTTCCCAGAAGCATTTTTGCACACGTCATTCCAACAATTGTAGAGTGTAGACGTCATCTATCATTTCACATTCCATGCCATTTTCGTCCTCTAGTGTGGCAAATCTGTTATGTTCCTCTGTGTTTTCTGTGCCTAAGCTTATCAACATCAAATATCTGCTCCCTTTGGGTGGGTGCCCCAGCTTTCTTCAATTTCAGTTCCAGATGTACAACCAGTAGTTGATGGTCATTAAAGATTCCCACTCCTCTTTTAACTTACATCTGTCAACGATCTCCTTCACATCCCTTCCTATCATGAAGTGATCAACCCTCTTGTAAGTCCAAGTTGTTACCTCTGCCACCGAACCTGGAAGGAGGTTATGTTTTCATCCCTGTTTTTCTGTTTGTCTGTTTGTTTCTTGCAAAATCGAAGATTTTTCAAGTATATTAGTCAGTCGATTTTGTTATTCTGTCTGTCTGTCTGTTTGTCTGTTTATCGCCTACAGATCACAATTTTAAAGCGATCTTCACGAAACTTCACCACATGGTAGGGTTTGTCAGAAAGAAGAAGCCTATTGTTTTTGAGGTCAAAAGGTCAAAAGGTCAAAAGGTGAACATAGGTCAAATTCTCAATTTTCATCCCATTGACTTGAAATTCAAAGAAGATTTGCATATCAAGTCACTGAATTCAACAACCAATTATTTTTGAGGTCAAATTTGTTTTATGGATTTTGCAAGTATCATGCTCTGCACAACGTCTTCTTCTTGTTTGTTTATTTGCAGGATATCTTAAAAAGTTGTGGACAGATTCTGATGAAATTTGGTGGGCAGGTTGGGTGTGTGACAAGGACGAACTGATTTCACTCAAGGCCATCTCCACTCATGGCTCACAGACTTCCTCTCCTGTTGCAGCCAACATGTGGCACCAAATGGAGTTCTCTCATCCCCTCTTCCTGTCCAGGCTCGAATTCCTCAAGGCAGCGTTCTGGGCCCTGTTCTTTTTCTGGTTTTCATCAAATGTCTCTTCTGAACCTCTGGAAAATCCTCTTTTCACTGTTTGCTGATGACTCCACCCTTGTCGTACCATCTGTAATTCCTCAGACCGGCAAGCAGCAGCTTATTCGCTCTTTGCAGATCTGGGTAAAATCACAAATCACGTGGAACATGTCTTTCAATCCTGACAAATCTCACACTCTCACTATGTCTCTCCGAAAGGACCGTTATCCCCCCTCCATATACTTTCTCAACAATCCTCTGGAAGAAGTCCTTTCATTCAAGCTTCTGGGTCTCACTATCTGCCATGATCTTTCCTGCGAAAGCCACATTTCCAACCTGGCCTCCAAAGCCAGTCGCCGACTGGGAATCCTCCATCGTGCAAAGTCCTTCCTTGGCTCACCTGAGCTCCTGACCACATACAAAGCTTTCATCTGCAGCCTGATGGAGTACTTCTCTCCCCTCTAAGCTGGTGCTCCTGCCTCTCACCTTTCTCATCTTCATGCTGTGGAAGCCAAGGCATTTAGGATCATTGGCATCTCCCGCGATGAGGCTGTGTCTTCGGGCCTCTCACTCTCTCACCGCAGGCTGGTCGGTGGTCTTTCTGTCTTCTACCATCTCCTCTCCGGTCTTGCTCCCCCTGCTCTTCCTGTGTGTGATATGTCCCCACCATATTTCCGCAGGACGCTCAAGGTCCACCAACAACCCCCTTCTGGTAAAACTACCAAAATCATGAATCACTGCTCACCTTCACTCATTCATTCCTCTTTTTTCCTGCCTTTGGAATAAACTCCAACACTCTGTTCAATCCCATTCTTCCCTCCATGCTTTCAAAACAGCTGTTCACCATCGCCCTTATCTTCCCCCATCCAAAGCCTCGATCTTTTCTTCCCCCATTAATCCACCCAATCCCACCTCCTTCAAATTCCTTGCTTTCATTCCTGAAAGTCCCTGTAATGTCCATCTTGTATACCCCAGCTTCCCTGCCCCCATCCCTCTCCCTTCCACAGATTTCCTAATGTCTGTTCCCCACTGTTTTGTCCTTCCCTCTCCCTCCCCACTTGTCTCATGCCCCCCCTTGCTGTGCCTTGTGTGTTAGCTCTCATATGAGCTTCGACAATGTCTACAAAAAAAAAGAAAACTTAGGTGGGATTTCTAAAATCCTCAATTTTCATCTGATTCACTTGAAATTTGAAGAGGATTTATATTTCAGTTCACTGAATTCAAACAGCCAATTATTTTTGAGGTCAACATCGACCAAAAGGTCAACATAGGCTCAAGGTCAACAACTGAGGTGGTACAGTATTTCTAAAATTCTCAATCATCATCCTATTGACTTGAAATTTGAAGAGGATTTTCAGATCAGGTCATGAATTCAACCACCAATTATTTTTAAGGTCAAATTTGTTTTCTGGATTTTGCGAGTGTTGTGCTCGGCACGACGTCTTCTTATTGTTTATTTGTTTGTTTGTGTACAGGATATCTCAAAAAGTTGTGGACAGGTTTGTTGTGTGACTAGAACGAACTGATTAGATTTTGGTGAAGATCCGGATCCGGATCCGACTACTAGAATTTTTAAGTGATTCTTCACCATTAAGAGATAGGGCCAAAACGACATCTAGCATGATATCTCAAAAAGTTGTGGATGGATTCGGCCAAAACTTTGTCGATATGTTGGGTGTGTGACAATGAAGAATTGTTCGACTTTGGTGAAGATCCAGATTCGGATCTGGATCTGATAAATTTTCAGTGATTCTTCACCATTGAGAGATAGGGGCCAAAAACAATGTAGTACTGTATAGCAAGATATTTCCAAAATGTATTGGGCCTGATATGTTCTTGTGGATCGGGTATTGCTTGGTGGAGTTATGAGCTCTACCGAGTGCCCTTCTGGTTTTGTGTCTGTTATTGTGTGGAAATAGAGTTCCTCCAATGCAGAGCCTGTTTGATTCGCAGAATCCTACTAGTCTTTCCCAATTTTCATTCTTCACTTCAACTCCATGCCTTCCTATGACGCATTAATGTCCTACATTATCCTTCCCCACTTTTGCATTAATGTCCTACATTATCCTTCCCCACTTTTGCATTAATGTCTCCCATGATGCAATTCACATCATGGTGAGGTATTGCATCTCCAGCTTTTTCCAATCTCTGATAGAAACTGTCCTTCACCCTTTCACTGGCATCATTTTTTGGTGGAAAGCACTGGATAATGGTCAGTTTCACATGCCTCGAGTAGAACCTTACCTTGATGACTCTTTTTTTATTATTATTAAGAGACAACTTCTCGAGGACTCCTTTTCTGAATCAGCGTTATTCCATTTCTCTGAAAACCATCCTCTCTACACGTATATAGGAGTGTTTCTCCATCTCCCACTAGCCTTCCCATCTGACTTCACTCAGTGCCATTATATTTAAATAATAATCAGTAATGCCATTAAGCAGAATTCGTTCACAGTATGGTCAAAATGACATTGAGCAAGCTATTATCAAACTTAAAAGGTTTCAGTGACATTCTCAAATTCGCCGATACCATTCAGCTGTGGAATAGAAAACTGTCAACGTTATTGGTATCTCTCATCATGAGATAGAGGCACAGCTCCACAAGGCCTATTGCTCTCACATCACAGACCGGTTGGTTGACTCAGTGACATTCTTGCAAGCAACATGTGTCAATGCAAAATCAAAAGCCATTCCATTTTAAATCTCTGAATTAAATACTGCATATCATTATGAAACCTTTTTATAATGCATCATTCTGATGACCTTCCTCTTCACAAATAAACAAGTGACATGCAAGAATTATTTATTAGGACTTATGTGGAGACACGACAAATGCTGAGTGACAGGTGTTTATACACAGAATATTTCAAACTCATTATGTTTGAATGTTATTATAGTTCCCAGATGGAGGCATTAAATGTTTAATCTTGGTGTCCATGGTATCTGCTTTTTGATGAACAAGTCCAAAATTTTTCATTGGGCTTGGTTGTGATTCTAACCCAGGACCTCTCACACCTAATGCGAGAATCACACCCCTGGAGCACCAAGCCATATTTGTAGTTTTTTGTTTGAACATGAATGCTCACTTTTTTATCACCCATGACACCCACATTTGTAATCTCGAGCAGATCTATTACAATGACCTTTACCATTCCATTATGACCTCCAGCAAAGAAAACAAGGAGAAAAAGACAAAACATATCATAGCCCTTGTGGTTTTAGTAATTTTACTGTACGGAGTTAAAGGGCTAGCCCATATTTACAAGATTTATGTGTGTGCACAACTGACTTGAGCGGTCATGTGACATACAAGAACATTTGTGACATTCGTGACATTTACCAAGTTTGAACAAAATCTTACCATGCACATCCAAGAAATGGTTGGGGACACTTTTAAGTAACAAAATGGCCACCAGTCGGCCATCTTGGATCTTATCTCGAAAAACAACGAAGTGCATATATAAACCATCATTCATTATCCGTATGCCAAGTTTGAACAAGTTCGGTAAATGCATGTCCGAGAAATGTTTGAGGACGTGTTCAACACCGGATTTTTTTTACAACTAAAGTGGCTGCCAGTGTACCAGTCAGCCATTTTTGATCAGATTGCAAAATAAAGTGAGTTGCACATGTGCGCCATCATGTACTGTGTTTGTGCCAAGTTTGAACAAAATCGGACCATGCATGTTCAGGAAATAATTGGGGGCACGTTTGAGTAACAAAATGGCCACCAGTCGGCCATCTTTGATTGCATCGCAAAACAAAATGATGTCCAAACGTATCCCATCATGTGGTGTCTTTGTGCCAAGTACAAATAAAATCGGTCTGTACATGTCCGAGATACAGTTGTTGACATACGCATGCACGCTGTGTTTGTGCCAAGTTTGAACAAAATCGGACCATGCATGTTCAGGAAATGATTGGGGGCACGTTTGAGTAACAAAATGGCCACCAGTCGGCCATCTTTGATTGCATTGCAAAACAAAATGATGTCCAAACGTATCCCATCATGTGGTGTCTTTGTGCCAAGTACAAATAAAATCGGTCTGTACATGTCCGAGATACAGTTGTGGACGTACGCATGCATGCACGGACAAACATTGAGATCAAATCCATAATCCCCCATTTCGGACTCAGTCCAATGGGGGCTAAAAAAAACATACAGTAAATTTTCACTTTTGGACGCTGTTTCATTGGTAAATAATAGGTTTGTTTCCATTGTGAGGCAAAATTTCAAATCCTACCAATTGGCTAATATTACGAGTTGGCGAAACAGGGAACCATCATCGATCTCAGTTCACAGCCCTCGAGTTTTATGAATGTTTTTGAAAGCAAAAACATTTAAAAGTGGGATTCCCAAAGTTCTCTACCATATGTTACATTCATTATTCATACATACGTCTGATGATCAACATCAGGAATTGAACATTTTCAAATCGGAATGTTTCTATCGGTTCTACTCTGGTAGTCATTAAGCCATCTGCACACCTGAATAGCCAAAATGCAGTCACATATTACATGATATTGAAATGCTGACAATGCAATCAAGAGGAATTCAATCGAAGAGAATCATGAATCTCGCATTTGGTGGTCAATTTCTATGGCGACTTAGAATGTCTGCATATAATATATTTCTCTTATATAAGGACTGCTTGCTCGTCTTTTGCCTGTGTCACCTACAGTTCAAATATGGTATACATTTTGTAGTTAAGTGAGTTTCCATTGAGTTTTGCAATGACAATATGCATACATGATTGTCTCCTGCAGAATCATATATCTTTTCAGGTGAAATGCAATTTGTCGTACATTTAACATAAACCTCGAGTTACACAAAAAACTTGTAAACCTCAAGTTTTATTGATATCTGGCCAAATTACATAGCAATAAGCTGGTCTTTATGCAGTTGACTATGGAAGACTTGCTCAATCCATGAAAGTATCATGAGATTTTTGTATTTAACATTGCCACCAAAGGTGGACGTATGTTCTTTTTTTCATCCCTGTTTATTTGTTTGTCTGTCTGTCTGTGAGCAGGATGTCTCAAAAAAGTTATGGACGGATTTGGCCGAAACTTGGTGGACAGGTTAGGTGCTTGACAAGGACGAATTTATGCGACTTTGGTGAAGATTCGGATCCGGATCCTGTGCGAGAACTTTTTAAAGTGATTCTTCACAATTGTGAGATAGGGCCAAAAACGATATTTTGCACGATATCTCAAAACGTTGTGGACAGTTTATGACAAAACTTGGTGGATGAGTTGAGTATGTGACAACAACAAGCCAATGAGATTTTGGTGAAGGTCTGGATGCAGATCCGGCCCATAAGTGTACTACAAAACGGAAACTGTTCAGCCTGGCGAAGGTATGCACTCTATCAAAATGCAATTCTAGTTATATATGGTATCCTGGTAACAGGCAAGGTTGATTGAAGCAAGAGTCAACTGCAAACATCGACTCAATTTGTAACCTTTCTAAGGTTACTCACAGCCTACAAGACCTTTGTCTATTAGATCAATGGAGTACTACTATCTAAAAGGAGCTGGCACCTCAACATCAAATCTTTCTCTGCTGCATTCTGCAGAATAAAAAAAAACTCAACATTATTGGTATCTCTCATGATGAGGTCGAGGCACAAGGCCGATTGCTCTCCCATCACAAACCAGTTGTTTGCCACTATTCTTTATATTGTCTCTCCTTCTGATTTGCTTCCTCTGCTCTCACACCCCTCCCCAGCTCCTCTAAGACACACATGTGTTGCAAGTAATCCCTCCTTGTTAAACTCAGAAAATCTATGCTTACTCCTCATCTCCACTCTTTTGTTCCTATCTTCTCCATTTGTGGGACTGTCTTTTCCTGAGGCTATTCAATCCTTTTCCCTCCAGGCTTCCAGCTGGTAGTGAACTGTCATCTCATGTCATCCCCCATTCCTTTCAACCCCCATGAACCCTACCTAACACAATCCTCTTACTTACACGTTTTATCACCTCTACACACCTGTCCACTGTCAGTATTTTGCCTTTTTTCCCTTTGTATTCTCTCTCTTCCCTGAAACTGGAAAGAAACTGTACCCCGGGAACTTGAAAGAAGGCAGAGTGATGGTTCATAATGTTGTATCCATTCCCTGGAGGGAGAGATGGTTATGTATTGTTCCAATAAAAATTATATAAAAAAATTAAGACCTTTCACATTGAAGCACTACCTGCTGCTACTATGACGGCAATGGTTTGTCACAACCATCTCAACAAAAGGTCAAAAAATCTGCAACTAATCCTAGCTCATAAATTGGTGACACCTGATTGGTAGGTTTAGTTTTAATTAAACTGATAAGGTTCACAAATACAACCTCACTTGTATTTCAATATCACTAGATTGGTTTTAATGTGATGAGGGCCATTCTTCAATCCACATGGAGTATATATATATCAATATAAATGTAGAACTTGAGAGAGAGCCTGCATTGTCTTTTTCCACTGAACTTGTTCTGTGAGCTCTATTATTATTTTTACTAACAAGTTGCCCATGCCCGCACGAGATTCTAAACGGGGTAGAAGGTTCGCACAGTCTTTGAAATTCCTCGAGAAATGAAAAAGCATTTTCCAGTACTGGAAAGTCCTGGAAAACTTGCCAAAGTCCTTGAAAATCCTAGAAAATCGAGAAAATTGCACAAATATAAATAACCTACTCGGCCTGTCAGAATTGTTAATTCTACCAGTCTCTTTAAACGAACATTATTTATCAATGTTAACCTCCCCCAAGGATTTACCATTAAAGCCATGACATGGTGCAGAGCTAATCCTAATCCTAATTCTCCCCCCCCC
>CM068963.1:88520877-88538948 GCA_035128595.1 Eptatretus atami | reverse complement strand
TGAACTGAACATCTGGCTATACTGAATTTGCCAGAATCTTTAAAGATGTTTCTGAAATGCTACTTCATGGAACAGAACAAGATGGAACGCAGAAGGTGGTCCAATCGGTAGGTCAAGATTGTATTATAATTAAATTAGAGGCTAAGGCAGCACCTGCTGAATATATAGAAAGACCATCTGCCTGTATCATTGACGGCATGAGTGTTGTACAAAAGCTGAAGGGTGACAAGCTCACCTTTGAAGAACTAGCAGACCTAATGCTTGCCTCTGTACTAAGGATTGGCGTTGGGAGCGAACACATTGATGTGTCTTTGATGTGTATCAACAGCTGTCCATCAAGGGAGCCGAGAGGACCTCGAGGGGTGCGGAAACTGGGATACGCTTCACCAATATTATTCCTGGTCACAAGATTCAGCAATGGAGACGTCTCTTTCATGTGGTGCCAGTAAGACGAAACTGATCAGTTTCATTGCCAGCCATGAAAAAGCCGAATATGAGAGTAAAACTGGAGGAAAAACTCTGTATGTCACAATGTGATAACCTTTGCTTCAGGTTCACACGGACAATGTGATTGAGAAAGATGAACTGAAAACATCCCAGGAAGAAGCAGACACCAGAGTCATCTTCCACGCCAAACATGCAGCTCCACTGGTATCTTCCATCATCATGGTAGCTGAGGATACTGACATCCTTCTTCTCTGTCTGCCTTCCACAAAGAAATTAACTGCAGCGTGTATGTGAAATGTGGTACAGCTACTCGAACCAGGTACATCAGCATCTCAAAAGTGTTAGCTGCCCTAGGACATGGCGTGTGTGCTTCTCCGCTCGGCTTACATCATTCACAGGATGTGACACAGTCAGTGCTTTAGTGGTTGCAGTAAGCTCGCTGCACTTAAATTGTTGATGCCACATGATCACTTCAGAGATGTATTCGCAAAACTGGAAAAGAATGGCAGCTCACTGATGAAATTCTTAAGGTCTTGGAAGAATTCACATGTCGTCTCTACGTAAGCCAGTCAGAAATCTGTGATGTGAATGAGATGCGATATGAACTGTTCCGTGTAAAAGATGGAAACGTAGAATCTGACAGTTGCCCCCCTGCCAAAACTGTCTGCATCTACATGCAACGAGGGCAACTATCAGGCTGCCATCTGGCAGGAGCATTGCAGGCAGACCCGAGAAGTCCCAAGTCCGCTGGAGAACAAAGGCTGGTCCTTGGGTGATGACGGAGAACTTGTTATCAACTGGATGACAGCTGCACCAGCACCAGACACAGTCTTGGAGTTCCTGTCTTGCAAATGCAAGAAGTCATGCAAGTTGCCCACCTGCCAGTGTATGGTGAATGGACTGCACTGTACTCAGGCCTGCTTACTGCAGGAATGTGAGAACATGAAAGACGAGGAGGTCCATGCTGAGCAGGAAGAGGGATCTGATGGTTCGGACAGTGACAGCGATAGTGACACATTATAAACAATAATCAATATCATTTGGTGTGATTCAATTCATGTAATTCTCTCCAGTGGTACATCCCATGGAAATGGACTTGTGTTTTTCATGTTGTTGGTTGTCAATAATACTTGCGAGTACACAATGTGTTTGTTCTTATGTCAGAAATATGACGTTTTTCTGAGTAGACCCCACCTATGTTTAAAAGGCTCTACTGAGCTTAAGCTGTGAGTCGCAGATGTCCATCATGGTGCATTAAGTTACAGATACATATAGCTATCAGAAAATCACAATAAAGTTTGGTGCCCCAGGTGGTACTAATTGGTCAAAATCAGGCGACTGGCTCACGGATATTAATAAGGGAATGGATTTATGCAGATGACTGGGCCTGGTAGCACACACTAAGGAAGACATACAAAGCATTACCACAAGTTTTGCAAATGTCGCTAATAACTTTTAGATACAGATGAGGTCATAAATACTGAAGTGATGTTCCAAACAGCACCTGGAAGGCATGATCTGTTTCATTACATTGGTAGCTACTGATAACAGTTGATGTCACTGCCATGAAAGCTGTTGAGAAACTTATCTATCTTGGAAGCATGCTGTCTAATGATCTTATTATTACTGCCGTCAGGTTCGTCTGGTTACCCAGTGTGAAACTATGAAGAACCGCATCAAAGCAGTCATGGTGGCTGACTGATTTGTTGTTCCAGGTCGGATTATGGGCCTGTCCGCCATGATATCTACCTATGGTATCACTGAGCCAGTCAACACATTGTGCTGATTGGTACCATACCCCCGTTCTCTAATAGCGACTGAGCGAGATCGCAGGTACAGGCAAAGGCTCACTGAGAAACAGGGGCGTGTCTATCGTGGTAAATGTTGTACAGCCTTCCACACCATAGTCCAAAGTCCCGCTTGACTCGCCTGTGCATGCCCCACCTTTATCTCCTCTGACCCCCTTTTCCGCATGACATAGCTCCACATCGGTCATCAATGTAGGTGCGCCCTGCCCTTTAGCTTTGTACAAGTTCCATAAATATGGCAGGACACGCCCTTTCACCATCCCGCGGCTTTGCATCAACTTTCACCTGACGGCCTGGTGTTCCCTTTTAAAGAATATTAAGACAGATGTCCTGGAGATGGTGTTCCAAAACTGCCATGAAACAAAATCCAAAGTTAGCTGCACCCCTGTCAATTTTATGTTTCGCTGTATATTTTGTCTTATTGAACACCTTCAAGTGATAATATCAAAACATTACCTTCTTTCAAAAGTTGTCCGAACAACCAAATTAAACTCTAACCGACAAAGAGTATTCACCAATGTTTTGGAAAATATATGTTAGCAGCTTTCTTGCTTGACTTGATATCTTGTCTTGAATATTTTATCTTATCTCAAACAATTGTAATGCATGACCTCTGGTCACACAGTTAGTGCCATGTCGTGTTTTATGCACCACAATCACCAGAAAGCATGGTAAATTAGTGCATTCTGGGACAAGTTTTGTTTTTCAATGAATCCGCTCACCAGATTCTCTCAGGGAGGAGCCTCGTGAGTAGAGGAGCCCAATAGGCCGACCACGTGGCCTCGTGGTTGCAGCAAGTAGATCGGCCATCTCAAGGAGATGGGATGGTCAGCATCTGCCGGAGACGGAGGCCCCTGGAGTACCGGCGGAAGAGAGACGCAGCGACGCGCTGCTCCACCGCATGCTCCCAAACCTGACCTGACCTGACCTCGTTCTACATAGTTATTATTGGTAATTTGTTATGCACATTTTCTGGTGACATAATTTATATCGTTTTGAACACATTAGCTTGTTCTAACCGTTTTTTTGTTCCAAATCACTATTCCAGTGCAGAAACATGTTTTTCATCAAGTCGTGTGGATTTTAGTTTAAGCAAAGCAAAACAACACATTTTACACAAGAAACCTTATTCTTGCAAAAAACGGTCTTATTTGCCCAAATAAGTGTTATTTTTTAACAGATGAGCTTGTTCTAACCTCCGTTTTGTTCCAATCACTATTCTAATGCAGAAACGCATGATTTTCATCGAATAGCATGTATTTTAGCTTGTACTAATGAAAACACATTTTACACAAGAATTGTTTTTGTCCTTTGAAGTTGTTAAACAAGAACTTGCTCTTTGAAGTCACACAAGACGTTGTTCGTCTTTTGCAGGTGCATCCTCTGTAAATGTGCTATGTGATCCAGGCTTTGTAAATTCTCGTTGAACGATGATCATTATAATCTCCAGCTATAACATCCGCAGCTCCCCCGGTACCTCCACATAATTCCATCAGCAATCCTTCGTCTCTTCCTATCTCCGCAGCATTTCTCAAATTTTCGACAGCTGACATGAGATGGTGAATTGACTTTTTCACCGTATATGTGTGGCGAATTTTTTCTCTCTTTCTGACAAATTAGGCACTTCGACTGATTGCTGATTGTGTACTTGATCGAGTCAGTGTACTGCTTACTGATGACAATCCACGTGTGTTAGGGTGGTTTTATTTTTAACCTTCTCATATCTCTTGATTTTTTCTCGAGACTATAAGATGCAAAACAGTTGTGGTGTTTACGAGCTCGGTGACATCTTTCAGCACCATTGATGTAGTCCTTCAGATTGTCATATGCATCGGCCTTCCGCGCGTTCAGCAGCTCGGAGAAATCTCCCATGACTTTGCGGTGAATTTTTCCAATCGACCCAGCAGTTGCCGAGAACCGTGACATAGACAATGTTCCCAGTCAATGAAAGGGGGTTGCTTTCTCTCTGGAGGATCCCTGAAGTAGCCAAAGTGGAAATAGCTGGTGCTTGGATGCTTTGCGATGATTGTCAACTGTGCTATCATCCCTGGTATCTGTCATGTTAACTGCATATTGATTTTGAGGCTTCTCTATAATCTTAATACCACTACTTCACCAACACATGGTACTATGCACAAACCTGCAACTGATACATATGCCAGGGAGAAGATTTATGCAACATACGCACAGTATTTTAAATAGCCCTGTCAAAGCAGTATTTAAAATGTGCCAGAAGCGTTGTATTTAGAAATTTTCACCAAATGTATCCTTACACACAGAATATGCAAACTGGTAAGATGCTGTGGAACATAAAGGGGTTCATAATGCTTATTTGTGAAACTTTTGTTGGGGGGAGGGGTGTGAAAATCGGTCAGCATTTCCATAAATGGGTAAAATATCACCACACTGTATGATGTTTAAGAGACTAGATTATGGAAGATGAATGTTGAACAAAAAGTATGAATATAAGTTATGCTGAATCAAAATTTAAGCAACTGATGGGTCAAGGTCACGTTAGGTTTATTTACGGATGCTTTCCGATGGTTCTGTGATTTTTCGGTGTCAACTTTAGTTCATTGGAACACAAAAATACCATACTTCCCATTGTTTCAGGTCACTCACCTGCAATTTCTTTCAATTTTTTTCATTTATTTATATTTCATTTTATGGATGTTGTCGATGATTCGTGACTTTTTCCGTGTACTGGCTTTGATGTCTATCGGCACGCAAAATTTGCTTTCTATTCACCCGGAAGGCACGATTTTTAAATATCAGTCAGTGAGTCAGTGTTAGAAAGAGCATAATATATATATTGCACGCACACGCACACCACACACACACACACACACACACACACACACACAACATGGCCAAAAGTATACGGGCACCCCTTCTAATTAGTGGTCGGCTATTTCAGCCACACCCATTGCTGACAGGTGTATTAAAATCAAGACACACAGCCATGCAATGTCCATTGACAAACATCGCAGTAGAATGGGCCATACTGAAGAGTCAGTGACTTCAACATGGCACCGTCATAGGATGTCACCTTTCCAACAAGTCAGTTTGTCAAATTTCTGCCCTGCTAGAGCTGCCCGGTCAACTGTAAGTGCGTTATTGTGAAGTGGAAATGTCTAGGAGCAACAACAGCTCAGCCGTGAAGTGGTAGGCCACACAAATCACAGAACGAGAGCGCTGAGTGCTGAAGCCGTAGCGCGTGAAAATCGTCTGTCGTCGGTTGCAACACCACTACTGAGTTCCAAACTGCCTCTTGAAGCCAATGTCAACACAAGCACTTCATCGAGAGCTTCATGTGAAATGGGTTCCCATGGCTGAGCAGCTACACACAAGCCTAAGATCACCATGTGCAATGCCAAGCGTCGGCTGGAGTTGTGGAAAGCTCACTGCCATTGGACTCTGGAACAGTGGAAACGTGTCTCTGGAGTGATGAATCACGCTTCACCATCTGGCAGGATGACGACGAATCTGGATTTGGTGAATGCCAGGAGAACGCTACCTGCCGGAATGCAAAGTGCCAACTGTAAAGTTTGGGAGAGGAATAATGTCTGGAGCTGTTTTTCATGGTTCAGGCTAGCCCCTTAGTTTTCTAGATGATTCTGTGTTTCCAAATTTGTGCAACAGTTGGGGGAAGGCCCTTTCCTGTTTCAGCATGCCAATTGCCCCCCGTGCACCAAAGCGAGGAGCATACAGAAATGGTTTTGTCGAGATTGATGGGAAGAACTTGACTGGTCCACACAGGACCCTGACCTAAACTCCATTGAACACCTTTGGATGCATTGAAAACGCCGACTGTGAGCCAGACCTAATCGCCAACATCAGTGCACGACCTCACTAATGCTCTTTGGCTGAATGAATGCAATCCCTGCGCCAATGTTTCACATCTAGTGGAAAGCCTTCCCAGAAGAGTGGAGGCTGTTATAGCAGTAAAGGGGGGGACCAACGTCATGTTAATGACCATGATTTTCGGATGAGATATTGGATGAGCAGGTGTTCACATACTTTTTGGCCATGTAGTGTATGTGTGTATATATATATATATATTAATATATATATTATATATATATATATATTATATATATATATATTATATATATATACAGCTCCTTTCAAGGCAAAATCTTGAGATACTGAGGAGTAAATATACCCTTTTATTGAAGATGATTATTTAAAACATCATGGTCTCATATTATTAACGACTTGTGATGTTTGTGAATCATACAACACAGTGCAATGTTAGGTAGAAACAACAACATACCAAATTGGAAACGATATCATGAAGAAAGACATTAATTATTTAACGAATCCATAAACCGAGGTAATAAATCAATAGAGTGATTAATTAATACTGTTTTGACATCCAAACAAGGATGTCTGTGATTGAATGACACATGGGACATTACAACGACGAGATTCGAGGCCAACAGTAAGACTGGAGACATCATTCCAGACCACATCTCTCACATGTCAAGTTGGTGACAATAGATCAGACACTATATTCTATTTCTGATGGAACACAAGGCAAGTCATGACAAGCAGGTGATCTGTGCACCTTGACCACGTCAGCAACTATTATGCTAATCTTACCTGATACACTAGGTCGAGGTCATTTTGTCAATGTGAGGTTATGCGTTGTTCAGGTCAACAGAGTCCAGGTTAGCACCACTCCTAAATTTGGAAGAACGTCACTGATACCATTATATAGGAAAGCTCACCAGCAGTAGTGAATTACCTTCCTCTCCGATTAAAGAATGACAGACATGATTCTGCTCAGCGAGCCGCAAAATGATGAGAAACGGTAGCAATTACGTTCTTGACCTTTTGCAGATGTTAAGAGCCACATCGTGCGGCTCTGCTAATGCATACGCTGGTGCAAACACCTGAACCATTTGGAATGCTGTTCAACCTAAAAAAACGGTGCTACCTCGTCCAAGCTAATGCACAAGAATATTGTTCTTCAATACCCAAAATGCTTTTGCCACACAGAAAATAATGTTTTATCTACACATATAATGGTTAATTAGAAGCGGTGTTCATTTCCTGGATATCACAAAAGCCTTGCGTGGATATCATCTCTTATTCCAACTCAACAATGCAGTATAGGATCATTCACTCCCACCTCATTTCAAAACCTTTTCAGTCTCACAGTCACTGCTTGCACATATTGTTTCAATTATTTTCCTCACTTCAATTTTCATATAAATTTACTCAATTCGCACTGGCCTCGGCCCATCCCAACACTTAATACGTAATTAAAGGAACTCTTATTACCACAATTACGATGAACAGAATCATTGCGATTTTCATCAAATAACGCAGCAATAGATGATCATACAATCATAATTCGAAGATAACACCCAGAGTGAATTGAGCGTGTCTCCACCACATAATTAGAGATGGATGCCTTCATCCCAAAAAGAAGTCCTGTTCAAGTCCCACCTTACTTGACCCAGAGCAAAATTGATCATACTGTGTGTGCATCAGGCCTTTAAAAACACTGCGAATGTAACAACAGGATTTCTGTTCTAAAACGGTAAATTCCGTTTTAAAATTAAATTAGTTTGTGTTTTCTCTAAACATCTTCTCCTGATTGTTAATGGGTGGGTCCAATCAACACTCACCCATCTGAGCTCTTGCCCCTCCTCACGTGTCCCTGAGCAGTGTATTTACCACAGAGCAAATGCAAAAACACCAGGACGAGAACGCTATATGTGAAGAACGTACCTCCGCCAAGCCTAAACAGTTACATTGTATCCCACTATAGTCGGATTCTGTATCGTAACTTCACAAAATCCAAACAAGTTGTCCTTATCAAACATCAACCTGTCACCAAGTTATCGTCCAAATCCATCCCATAACTTTTTGAGATATCGTTTATATCGTGGTTTGGCCCCATCTCGCAATGCGTGAAGAATCACTAAACATATTTAAAAATAAAAAAAAAAACATAAAAATACCCCCGGCGGGAGTTCTCGAGAATATAGCTCTAATAGCATTTAACTGAAATCCAGAGGAACGAAACTCCGCCAATAATATGTCCATAGTCACCAATCCTCAATTTGCTAGAAAAGGAGGACTAGTTTGAACGTATCGTTTTTTTGCAACTTGAAGTCACGTACACGAAACGAAGCAATATCGAAAATCCGTCCCGACCAAATTTAATTTTCCAGAGATTCATATGCCACATCAAATAGATTGTTTGAGAATGTAGAGAGAGATAAATTCGAAAATCGTCATTTTCGCATTTTTTGCCAAACTTTGAATCACCGACACTGAAAACAAAGAGAATATCGAAATCCGCCTGACAAAATTAGATATTGTCCCATAATTCATTGATGCCACAATCAAATCAAAGATTGTGAGAAAGTGTAGGAGAATAGATTTTGAAAATCGTCATTTCTCCATTTTTTGCCAAATTTAAGTTCACGTGACACGAAAAACAAAGAGAATATCGAAAATCCGCCTGACAAAAATTAGATATTGTCCCATAATGTCAGTATGCACAATCAATCAAGATTTGCTTGAGAAATGTGAGAGAGATAAGATTTTGAAATCGTCATTTTCGCATTTTTGCCAACTTTAATCACGTACACGAAACGAAACGAATATCGAAAATCCGCCCGACAAAATTAGATATTGTCCATAGATTCATACCACAATTCAAATTCAAGATTGCTTAGAAATTGTAGGAGGAGATAATTTTAAAATCGTCATCCTTATGACGCTTTCCCTTTTTTGCCAAACTTGAAGTTCACGTACACGAAACGAAAGCGATATCGAAAATTCCGATTTCTGATTCAAAATTTAGATTATTATCCATAATTCATTGCTACAATCAAATTCAGATCGCTTGAGAAAATGCGGAGGAGATAGAATTGTTGGAAATCGTAATTTCGCAACTTCAAAAGCCTCGTGAACCTCTGACTTGCCTTCGTGACCTTGAATCATACCATCGTGGTAACGTTCAGCACCTCTATCAGGATCACTAATGACCAGATCCTCCCGCTTCAACTTCATTGTGAACGACGACGGGACGACGACCATATTACCTTCTTCACCAATCATTATTAGTCATGGAAATGCCTAAATATAAAAAACAAAACGACTGACTCTCTTTTGCAGTTATTCATTTACAACATTTCCACGATGTTGTAATATTTTTTGTCTGGAATTTGGCTTCAGTTGCATCAGGAGCAAAACTTCATTGTCCTCACACCGAGAAATACTAAACATTACATTTAGGGTGGATGAGTGAATGGAGTGAGTGAGGTCACAATGCGTGTCTATGTATGACGATTGTACTTGTGAATAATTTTCTTGCTTATTAACACACTCGAACTGGTGTTTCACAGATAACATGCCTTTTTACCTAAATTTTGTATCTTTCTGTATTGGAACAATCCTGGTTGCTCAAAAACAAGACATTATCGATGGTGCCAACACAGCGTGTTGCACCAAATTAAGCAGGTGACAAGTATCCTTTTAAGGGGCACAGTCAAGATGAGTGCAAGTGTAGTTAAAAATCAGCAATGAGTTAGAATGACTGAGTATCCCTTGCTGTCTGGCGTGCGAAGAATTCACACACTAGTTTCATGACTGAGCAGAAAAAACAACAGAATGTCAGTAGATTTTGAAAGTAAATTGACATTTCTCTCGCTTAAGACTTTGGCTGAAAGACATTGCCAAAGTATGTGCATCTGAGCTGTCTAGCCGGGTGTGAATTTGACTCAGCTCCAAACTTCATCTGTTGTTCACAGGCAGGCAAGGCAACACGTTGCTCTCCCTTGAAAACATTGAATGGGTGTCCCATCCACCAACATTAATTTGAGGAGAATTTAAAGATCTCCATTCGTGCCCTGTGAAGAGTAAGCGAAGGCTTATCACAGCACCCTGGCCAAAATCCATCCCTGACGCTGGAAGCAAAAGCAAACCATCCAGCATAACCGTGTGCCAAAAACTGCTTGGCCAGATAACAATGGCACAATATCCTATCATAGATATGACTGCACAAAGGCCCACCACAAGCTTGCATATGTACCATCGATGACTCAACCAACCAGCGCCGCTCTAAACAAGCTGCAATAACTGGAACATGCAGATAACATTCTCGACGCAGCGAACTATATTAATCAAAAATCATAATTCTTTCTAACAAAATTCCTGAACACATAAAAGAAAAAATAAGAGTATCACTTTCGATTGAAGCAATATACACAAATAATCAATATATATTGTAAGCGAAATCAATACAAAGACGTACGAGCAGTCAGCGAGACACAACAAACCAAAAACAAAACGGCACCGAAACTCCGGGATGACGCAAGAGCAGCCGATACGCCCACCGAGAACAGAACAGTTACAATTCAACACGTCCGTGACCTTCGGGAAAACTATCGCCCGAGTCAGTTCCAACGGGTGGCCTCAATCGACACCTACAACTTTACAAATCAGTCGCGCCACCACCCAACATCGCACCACCCGGCTCAAAGCGAAATCGCGAGTTGCTCAATCGCCGAAATCGCAACCAACCCTACCTAACCTCACCCACCACAAGAACCCACCCAGCGGCAAATGGGAAAGCCGGACGCGATCGTACCTCGCCGCAGGTCGACTCCCCGGACACGAGCCGCTGGGCGGCCTAGTTCACCAAAGTTCACTAAATCAGAAAACCGAGCGGTTTCGATCACCCTCCACCGTTCACACCGCCATTATTACGCCGCGCGTTTATACAAAAGCTCACACCCGTATTAAGTGGCAACAGCTAGATGGAGGTTCAATTAAAGAAAAGACGAAGCGAAACGGGAAACAGTTCACCAATGCACAGTTATTCCGCGGCACACGGCCAGCAACAATATATCGCGATTATAACAGCCCTACAATTAGCAATAATGCCACAAAACATATATCAATTTAAGACAAAAACCCAAATCACCTGCAAAGCGCATCGCCGCGCTAACACTACGACAACCGACGTAAACGCGAACAACTACAGAAACAAGCAAACAACCTATCTCACCAACTCTCTACACCTTACCAAAGACACACAACGCGACACAACACGCATAATCACAACCACTAAGCAAAGAAAAGACCCCTCAAGCAAGGGGTCAGACTCGGAGCCGTGAGCCATAACAATGCGCGAATGAACCTGATGACAACAGCCCAGTCCCCGAGATCTAGGACGAGGTCCTACCCGACCGCCCTCGTGGACGAGACCGCAACAAGTGTCGCTTATGACCAGACTGGTACAGAGCGGACACCGCCCAGTATAATCGTTACAAAACACGCAAACCTGTCTGGCGTAAACGTGCGAGGGAACGGGCACCCTTGTCGCATACTCTAGGGGGGAAAGAGGAATGATTGCAATGCCTCAGGGGGAGGAGTATGGCTGGCTTGCCTCGACGTCCCCGCGAATGCTGATGCACTCTCTAACGCGACCTCGTCGGCTGACTTCCTCGTCAACGGACACGAGCCACCTCCAAAGGCTCTCCTCAGTCCACCGATCTCCTCCGCACCGTCGCCGCCGGTAGCCACAGTCTGCCCACTTTCTGCTCTCGAGTCCGTACATACATCCACGACTCTGCCCACCATACTGCCTCGAGCTCCCGTCTCCGAATCTGACACCCACCACAAAAAAGATACTGCCACCGAGCTCCGACAAAAACATTCCCGAACTCGGCAACCGCCCACCATTACTCGCATGTAACGAGCTACCCGGTCTCCCGCTCTTGACCCCAAACGCAATACATACTTGCAATCGAGCTCCCGCTTTCAGCGCTAACTGCCACCAGATCCTGCTCCGAGTTCGCCATCCCCCAAAAAACACGCGCGACTCGTACTTTATAATAACGCTCAGGGACCAAACAATATAGCAAATCTCGGACTCCAAACGACCATCAAGGCGGCCGGAGCACGCTCGGATTGGAATGGAGAAACGGCGTGTATCATCCTGATCATCTCTCTCTATCCAGAATCTTTAAAGATGTTTCTGAAACTGCTACTTCATGGAACAGAACAAGATGGAACGCAGAAGGTGGTCCAATCGGTAGGTCAAGATTGTATTATAATTAGAAATTAGAGGCTAAGGCAGCACCTGCTGAATATATAGAAAGACCATCTGCCTGTATCATTGACGGCATGAGTGTTGTACAAAAGCTGAAGGGTGACAAGCTCACCTTTGAAGAACTAGCAGACCATATGCTGCCTCTGTACTAAGGATTGGCGTTGGGAGCGAACACATTGATGTGGTCTTTGATGTGTATCAACAGCTGTCCATCAAGGGAGCCGAGAGGACCTCGAGGGGTGCGGAAACTGGGATACGCTTCACCAATATTATTCCTGGTCACAAGATTCAGCAATGGAGACGTCTCTTGTCATGTGGTGCCAGTAAGACGAAACTGATCAGTTTCATTGCCAGCCAGTGGAAAAAGCCGAATATGAGAGTAAAACTGGGAGGAAAAACTCTGTATGTCACATGTGATAACCTTTGCTTCAGGCTTCACACGGGACAATGTGATTGAAGAAGATGAACTGAAAACATCCCAGGAAGAAGCAGACACCAGAGTCATCTTCCACGCCAAACATGCAGCTCCACTGGTATCTTCCATCATCATGGTAGCTGAGGATACTGACATCCTTCTTCTCTGTCTGGCCTTCCACAAAGAAATTTAACTGCAGCGTGTATGTGAAATGTGGTACAGCTACTCGAACCAGGTACATCAGCATCTCAAAAGTGTTAGCTGCCCTAGGACATGGCGTGTGTGCTTCTCCGCTCGGCTTACATTCATTCACAGGATGTGACACAGTCAGTGCTTTTAGTGGTTGCAGTAAGCTCGCTGCACTTAAACTGTTGATGCCACATGATCACTTCAGAGATGTATTCGCAAAACTGGGAAAAGAATGGCAGCTCACTGATGAAATTCTTAAGGTCTTGGAAGAATTCACATGTCGTCTCCACGTAAGCTCAGAAATCTGTGATGTGAATGAGATGCGATATGAACTGTTCCGTGTAAAAGATGGAAACGTAGAATCTGAACAGTTGCCCCCCTGCCAAAACTGTCTGCATCTACATGCAACGAGGGTCAACTATCAGGCTGCCATCTGGCACGGAGCATTGCAGGCAGACCGAAGTCCCAAGTCCGCTGGAGAACAAAGGCTGGTCCTTGGGTGTGACGGAGAACTTGTTATCAACTGGATGACAGCTGCACCAGCACCAGACACAGTCTTGGAGTTCCTGTCTTGCAAATGCAAGAAGTCATGCAAGTTGCCCACCTGCCAGTGTATGGTGAATGGACTGCACTGTACTCAGGCTGCTTACTGCAGGAATGTGAGAACATGAAAGACAGGAGGTCCATGCTGAGCAGGAAGAGGGATCTGATGGTTCGGACAGTGACAGCGATAGTGACACATTATAAACAATAATCAATATCATTTGGTGTGATTCAATTCATGTAATTCTCTCCAGTGGTACATCCCATGGAAATGGACTTGTGTTTTTCATGTTGTTGGTTTCAATGAATACTTGCGAGTACACAATGTGTTTGTTCTTATGTCAGAAAATATGACGTTTTTCTGAGTAGACCCCACCTATGTTTAAAAGGCTCTACTGAGCTTAAGCTGTGAGTCGCAGATGTCCATCATGGTGCATTAAGTTACAGATACATATAGCTATCAGAAAATCACAATAAAGTTTGGTGCCCCCAGGTGGTACTAATTGGTCAAAATCAGGCGACTGGCTCACGGACTATTAATAAGGGAATGGATTTATGCAGATGACTGGGCCCTGGTAGCACACACTAAGGAAGACATACAAAGCATTACCAACAAGTTTGCAAATGTCGCTAATAACTTTTAGATGACAGATGAGGGTCATAAATACTGAAGTGATGTTCCAAACAGCACCTGGAAGGCATGATCTGTTTCATTACATTGGTAGCTACTGATAACAGTTGATGTCACTGCCATGAAAGCTGTTGAGAAACTTATCTATCTTGGAAGCATGCTGTCTAATGATCTTATTATTACTGCCGTCAGGTTCGTCTGGTTACCCAGTGTGAACTATGAAGAACCGCATCAAAGCAGTCATGGTGGCTGACTGATTTGTTGTCCAGGTCGGATTATGGGCCTGTCCGCCATGATATCGTACCTATTGGTATCACTGAGCCAGTCAACACATTGTGCTGATTGGTACCATACCCCCGTTCTCTAATAGCGACTGAGCGAAGTCGCCAGGTACAGGCAAAGGCTCACTGAGAAACAGGGGCGTGTCTATCGTGGTAAATGTGTACAGCCTTCCACACCATAGTCCAAAGTCCCGCTTGACTCGCCTGTGCATGCCCCCACCTTTATCTCCTCTGACCTCCCTTTTCCGCATGACATAGCTCCACATCGGTCATCAATGTAGGTGCGCCCTGCCCTTTAGCTTTGTACAAGTTCCATAAATATGGCAGGGACACGCCCTTTTCACCAATCCCGTGGCTTTGCATCAACTTTCACCTGACGGCCTGGTGTTCCCTTTTAAAGAATATTTAAGACAGATGGTCCTGGAGATGGTGTTCCAAAACTGCCATGAAACAAAATCCAAAGTTAGCTGCACCCCCTGTCAATTTTATGTTTCGTGATATTTTTGTCTTATTGAACACCTTCAAGTTGATAATATCAAAACATTACCTTCTTTCAAAAGTTGTCCGAACAACCCAAATTAAACTCTAACCGACAAAGAGTATCACCAATGTTTTGAAAATATATGTTAGCAGCTTTCTTGCTTGACTTGATATCTTGTCTTGAATATTTTTATCTTATCTCAAACAATTGTAATGCATGACCTCTGGTCACACAGTAGTGCCATGTCGTGTTTTATGCACCACAATCACCAGAAAGCATGGGTAAATTAGTGCATTCTGGGACAAGTTTGTTGTATTTTCAATGAATCCTGCTCACCAGATTCTCTCAGGGAGGGAGCCTCGTGAGTAGAGGAGCCCAATAGGCCGACCACGTGCCTCGTGGTTGCAGCAAGTAGATCGGCATCTCAAGGAGATGGGGATGGGTCAGGCATCTGCCGGAGACGGAGGCCCCTGGAGTACCGGCGGAAAGTAGACGCAGCGACGCGCTGCTCCACCGCATGCTCCCAAACCTGACCTGACCTGACCTCGTTCTACATAGTTATTATTTGGTAATTTGTTATGCACATTTTCTGGTGACATATTTATATCGTTTTGAACACATTAGCTTGTTCTAACCCTGTTTTTTTGTTCCAAATCACTATTCCAGTGCAGAAACATGTTTTTCATCAAGTCGTGTGGATTTTAGTTTAAGCAAAGCAAAACAACACATTTTACACAAGAAACCTTATTCTTGCAAAAACGGTCTTATTTGCCCAAAATAAGTGTTATTTTTTAACAGATGAGCTTGTTCTAACCTCCGTTTTTGTTCCAAATCACTATTCTAATGCAGAAACGCATGATTTTCATCGAATAGCATGTATTTTAGCTTGTACTAATGAAAACACATTTTACACAAGAATTGTTTTTGTCCTTTGAAGTTGTTAAACAAGAACTTGCTCTTTGAAGTCACACAAGACGTTGTTCGTCTTTTGCAGGTGCATCCTCTGTAAATGGTGCTATGTGATCCAGGCTTTGTAAATTCTCGTTGAACGATGGATCATTATATCTCCAGCTATAACATCTGCAGCTCCCCCGGTACCTCCACATAATTCCATCAGCAATCCTTCGTCTCTTCCTATCTCCGCAGAATTTCTCAAATTTTCGACAGCTGACATGAGATGGTGAATTTGACTTTTTCACCGTATATGTGTGGCGAATTTTTTTCTCTCTTTCTGACAAATTAGGCACTTCGACTGATTGCTGATTGGTGTACTTGATCGAGTCAGTGTACTGCTTACTGATGACAATCCAGCGTGTGTTAGGGTGGTTTTATTTTTAACCTTCTCATATCTCTTGATTGTTTTCTCGAGACTATAAGATGCAAAACAGTTGTGGTGTTTTACGAGCTCGGTGACATCTTTCAGCACCATTGATGTAGTCCTTCAGATTGTCATATGCATCGGCCTTCCGGCGTTCAGCAGCTCGGTAGAACATCTCCCATGACTTTGCGGTGAATTTTTCCAATCGACCAGCAGTTGCCGAGGAACCGTGACATAGACAATGTTCCCAGTCAATGGAAAGGTGGGGTTGCTTTCTCTCTGGAGGATCCCCTGAAGTAGCCAAAGTGGAAATAGCTGGTGCTTGGATGCTTTGCGATGATTTGTCAACTGTGCTATCATCCCTGGTATCTGTCATGTTAACTGCATATTGGATTTTTGAGGCTTCTCTATAATCTTAATACCACTACTTCACCAACACATGGTACTATGCACCAAACCTGCAACTGATACATATGCCAGGGTTAGAAGATTTATGGCAACATACGCACAGTATTTTAAATAGCCCTGTCAAAGCAGTATTTCAAAATGTGCCAGAAGCGTTGTATTTAGAAATTTTCACCAATATGTCATCCTTACACGACAGAATATGCAAACTGGTAAGATGCTGTGGAACATAAAGGGTGTTCATAATGCTTATTTGTGAAACTTTTGTTGGGGGGAAGGGGTGTGAAAATCGTCAGCATTTCCATAAATGGGTAAAATATCACCACACTGTATGATGTTTAAGAGACTAGATTATGGAAGATGAATGTTGAACAAAAAGTATGAATATAAGTTATGCTGAATCAAAATTTAAGCAACTGATGGGTCAAGGTCACGTTAGGTTTATTTACGGATGCTTTCCGATGGTTCTGTGATTTTTCTGGTGTCAACTTTGATGTTCATTGGAACACAAAATTACCATACTTCCCCATTGTTTCAGGTCACTCACCTGCATTTCTTTCAATTTTTTTTCATTTATTTATATTTTCATTTATGGATGTTGTCCGATGATTCGGTGACTTTTTCCGGTGTACTGGCTTTGATGTCTATCGGCACGCAAAATTTGCTTTCTATGTCACCCGGAAGGCACCGATTTTTAATATCAGTCAGTGAGTCAGTGGTTAGAAAGAGCTTATATATATATATATGCACGCACACGCACACACACACACACACACACACACACACACACACACAACATGGCCAAAAGTATACGGGCACCCCTTCTAATTAGTGGATTCGGCTATTTCAGCCACACCCATTGCTGACAGGTGTATAAAATCAAGCACACAGCCATGCAATGTCCATTGACAAACATCGGCAGTAGAATGGGCCATACTGAAGAGGTCAGTGACTTTCAACATGGCACCGTCATAGGATGTCACCTTTCCAACAAGTCAGTTTGTCAAATTTCTGCCCTGCTAGAGCTGCCCCGGTCAACTGTAAGTGCTGTTATTGTGAAGTGGAAATGTCTAGGAGCAACAACAGCTCAGCCGTGAAGTGGTAGGCCACACAAACTCACAGAACGAGAGCGCTGAGTGCTGAAGCCCGTAGCGCGGAAAAATCGTCTGTCGTCGGTTGCAACACTCACTACTGAGTTCCAAACTGCCTCTGGAAGCAATGTCAACACAAGCACTGTTCATCGAGAGCTTCATGAAATGGGTTCCCATGGCTGAGCAGCTACACACAAGCCTAAGATCACCATGTGCAATGCCAAGCGTCGGCTGGAGTTGTGGAAAGCTCACTGCCATTGGACTCTGGAACAGTGGAAACGTGTTCTCTGGAGTGATGAATCACGCTTCACCATCTGGCAGGATGACGGACGAATCTGGATTTGGTGAATGCCAGGAGAACGCTACCTGCCCGAATGCAAA
>CM068963.1:88490698-88507068 GCA_035128595.1 Eptatretus atami | reverse complement strand
GCCGGCACGTCGCCCACCGGACGGACAATTCAGTCGTGACCCTCCGGGAACTATCGCCGGAGCCAGTCACGGGTGGGCCTTTCGACCTCACCACAATCGTGCCAATCGGCCACCCGGTAGGATAGGGTTGTTCGCCAACTCGACCTACCTAAGTACCCACGCGGATGGTAAACCGGGCGATCGTACCTCGCCGCAGGTCGACTCCGGACACGAGCCGCTTGGGCGGCCTGTTCCGTACTCGGGATAACCGAGCGGTGTTATCGTCGACCTCGACGGTTCAGATTATTTACCGGGCTTTTTGCACCCACTACGAACCCTTTACGTGAAGCAAGATGGAGGTTCAATTAAAGAAAGACGAAGCGAAACGGGAAAACAGTTCACACAATGCACATTTATTCCGCGGCACACGGAGCACACATATAGCACGTATTTACAGCCACAATTAGCAAATGCACATATATCAATTTAAGACAAAAACAATAATGCAAGCATCGCAGAGCTACGACGCGACTAAACGCGAACACTCGGCAACACTTATACAATTTCTACCTTACAAGACACGGCGCCACAACACGCATTCACACCTAAAGCAAAGAAAGACCCTCAAAGGCAAGGGAGTCAGACTGGGCCCGTGGGCCTAATGCGCGTGGAACCTGGATGAGCGGCCAGGTCCACGAGACTGAAGGGTCCTACCGCGCCCTCGTGGCGAGCCGCAAAATGTCGCTGCACGGCGGCGCCCCAGTTTCGTTGGCACCTGCTTGGAGTAAAGTGGGAACGGGGCCCCCTTGTCGCACTCTTCAGCGCGGGGGAAAGGGGGAATTGTTGATGCTCTGGGGAGGGAGTATGGCTGGCTTGCTCGAGTCCCGCGATGCGTGATTTAACGCGACCTCGTCGCTGACTTCCTCGTCACGGACCGAGCCTCCAGGCTCTCCTCAGCCGATCTCCCTCCGCAGCCGTTCGCCTCGTAGCCGTCTGCCCACTTCTGCTTCGAGCTCCGTCTCCCGACTCTGCCCACCGATACTGCCTCGAGCTCCGTCTCCCGATCGCCACCGATACTGCCGAGCTCCGTCTCCCGACTGCCACGATACTGCCTCGGCTCGTCCCCGACTCTGCCCACCGATACTGCTCGAGCTCCGTCTCCCGACTCTGCCCACCGATACTGCTTCGATTCGCCTCGCGCTCGTCTTTTTATCGGCTCCAGGAACCCACCATATGCAAATTCTCGGATCCAAACGACCTCAGGGGCGGAGCCACGCTCGCCGATTGGATGGAGAAAAAGGGGCGTGTATCATTCCTGATCCTCAAATTTGCATATGCCGATTTTCGTCAGGCGCGTCTGGAGGCGGGGCCAAGCCGCCCGCGCTTCCTAATTGGATGGATCAGATGTGGGCGTGTAGCATTCCTGATCCGCATTCTCCTCGGAAAAACCGCCATCTGCACTCGCGGCACGCGTGTATCGCTGAAGATAGCCGACGCTCGGTGCCACAGGTGGTGCGGGAATGGCCGTAGGAGAAGGTGGTGGAGGGTCTCGGCGGTGTCCGATGGCCATGGAGCTGCTTGGAATGGCGGTGATGTGAGGTTTGCGGTAGCGAGTGGTGAAGGTAGGTTGTGGCTGCTGGCGTTGTTGTGTGTGTTGTTGTAGTGGTTGGTTCAAACAAAGGTAGAACAGAAAAACGCCTAACTCAAAGGATCGCAGCCCGAATGAATCCCATTAATTCCTCTATACAACGGGTTTGGGCTAACTACACATGTACTTAAAAAATACCTCACCTATGGGACCTTTATGGTGTAATGCGAATTTCCACAGCCGTAACACTACCCCCTCCCTTTTTACAGACTCGTCCCGAGTCGTCAAATTATCGTGTGCCATCATGTGTAGTTCTCCCCTAGTACGTTTTACCTACGGATCCCTGAGTGCGACATTCATGGTATTCGTGTCCCCAAAATAAATAACCTGAGGGCTGAGTAACTAACTAACAAACTCACTCACACGGACGACTTAAATAAAATTGCCGGCGCTAGACAGACATGCCGGGGGCGCACTCATATTTACAATACAACTTAACCTTATAATTTACACTAAACCATGGCCCAGGATCAATGGACTCTGCAGGGAAAAGAAAAGAGTCAACAGAGAACCGGTGCACGGGCCGCCACTGCAGGCCCGTGTTGCAGCTGCCAACAGGACAGTTCCTGCAGCTTGCAAACTGTTGCTTGCGGATCCTGGCGCGCATGGAAATGAACAGGGGGTAAAGCAAAACTGAACGGGGCTGGTGAACAGGGGCAGTGGGCATGAGCATGGCAAAGGTGAGCAGGCGAACACAGCCTGCAGAAAAAAAGGCCGCTGCAGGCAAACACAGCCGGCAGACGAACTGGCCGGCACAGGCCTTGAAGAACAAAACAGCCGTCGGACGATCCGGCCGGCACAGGCCTTGCGGCAAAACAACTGCTGACGATCCGGCCGGTACAGGCCTGCAGCAAAACAGCCAGCCGATGAAGTTGGCCGGCTCTTGCATGCAGTGCAGGTTGGTGGAGGGAGTGCGGTGGTGCTGGCCACTCGCAGAAGGCGGGCTCGGACCTACCTACTGTCTCCCTCCCACCTATCGCCTTTGCCTGTCACTGTTCATACCCACTCCCTTAATTTGCAAAACCCAATTTAGCCCAAATTAATTTTTTGTTGTTTTTATTTTCATCCCCTACTTCCCACTATATTTCGTCCCCTAACCCCCTTACTGTCTCTGTTCGGCTAACCTATCGTCCCCTAGCCTACTCCCAACCCCTACGTTCCCTACCGGAGGGGAATAAGGGAGAGCTAGCGTCCTGTGTCGAGGCCCAACCAAGCCTCAAGATGGCCTCCCCAGACTTCAGCGATCTCTAACCCAAAGTGGGTCCAGCGGCCCACAACGAGAGCGAAGGGATGGATGGTGCGGAGGGGTACACTTCCTAATCTACCCTAACCGTTAACCTTTAAACTACCCCGGGGCTTCCAAAAAGCGCTCTCCGCTTAATCTATTGGTTCTAAAAACCCAGATTCCCGTCGCCTGTGTTGGTGTCCTTACAATTTCGGGCCTCGCCCTCGAATTTTCCTCCGTGCCCTCACACGGTCTCATGGCTGGGACGCGTGGCTCCCTGGCAGGCACGACCCTCTGCCGAATCCCCTACGATGGCACCCGGGCACTACACTGCCTCCGAGCCTACCAGCTCCCTAAACACCGGGGAGTGCCCCCCATGGCAACTCCCCTGAAACGCACACGTGGCAGGCTGGCGCCCCGGGCCCCTTTCCGAGGGTCACCCGTGCCCACGACACTGCCCACGGCGGCTAACGGCGCTCGGGCCCCGCACCAAGGCGGCGCACCCGTGCCCACTACACTAACCGGCCCCCCATGGGCCCTTGGCCTACCACGGCCGACTAGCCGGTGCCCGGGGTACCCACTCAGCGATACTCACCGTTCGCAGCCACGCTCCCAGCCCGTCAACAGGGCTCCTGCACCCCTCCAAACGGGTTTCGAGCCTACACTCCACCAACAGCAAAACGACCTCATTTTGTCAATTTAACTAACCCAGCTGACTCACTCTACACTGACCCCGGGTCCCTTGGGCGGGAGTCACTCCTCCCCCAATCACTCATCGCACCATGCATTCCCCAATCACTCCCTACACTCAGACCCGCTGGCCTCACTCACTCAACACGTTTCACACAACTCACCAACTCTTCAACACACACATCGCTGAACTCTGCCATCCTGCTATCTGCATCCCCTATCTAACTCGTGCTCCCACGTCGTCCCTTACTACAAGCACGTTCCTTTTAACACTACGTAGCTAAACTACGTCCCCGCTACACATCCACAGTCTGTCACTGTCTCCAAATCATCCATCCATTTTCCAACCTAAATCTCAACTAAAATCCCTACCTATTCATTCACGGGCCCCATGAGGACTTACCCCTGCCCCATGAAGTCGGTCTAACTAAGCTAACCCTTCCCCCTAGCTAGTTCATCCTGTGCCCTGGCCAAGGGATCATCCACCCCTTGCCCAGGGAATCCTGTTCACCCGAAAGTGAGGCTTGCTTCCGTTGATTTGTATTTCCAATTAGCGCAGCACCAGCGCGGCAACTCGCAGCTCGCGCACTTTGCACCTTGCCCGTGACGTCATGCAGCTGCACGTGTACCTCGTCCTTTTTGGACGGTACCATCCGGCAGGGATTCACCCTCCTGCCGGATTCCAACCCTACGTGCAGCCATGACGTCACCCTGCGCACCCCAAAAGCAACCCTCGCACTCCGAGGGGCTCCCCAGGCGAACACATGTGCTCTGCCCGTTGGAGCTTAACACAAGCTCGCGTGGAGAACCCGTCCGGTCCAAATCCGTCTACCTGCCTAGACTTTGTCCGTCCGCGGGATCGGCAACATCCACGCGTGCGTTTCGGACCGGGCTTCACTCACGCAAGCAGCACGTGGGGTCCTCGTGCGTTGCACAGCACGGACCTCGCGCTCGCTGCTGGGTGAACCCGGCACGGTCCCCAACAGCTACGGCCGCTACCCGGCTTCTGTCCCTCTGTCGCCGTCGTCTCCGTTCCACCCACGCACACCTGCGTGTCACGACGCACAGACTCCACTCCATCACTCACCATTCACACCGGGAGACGCGGCTGCATGCTCACGCATGCCGACCGACATCTCCTCACATACAGAGACCTCACACACACGGTCTCCCTCACACGGACCCTCTCATCACACCAACCTTTCACCTGCCAGGGGGTCTCACTCACACCATGCGTGCGGAAAGCACGCATCTCCGCACACTCGCAAACGCACACCCCTGCACCACCACACTGGGGATTCGTGTCCCCACAAGGGTTCCCGGGGCCTCTATACCCCCAAGCTACACGTGCACCTATCCACAGCACTCGTCCCTTCAACTCCGCTTGGCACGACCGAACCCACCTGGTCGTGATTCGCCTCAAGGGGCGCTACTCCCTACCCTCGTTCCTGGAGGCAGCCATCCAGCTGCTCACACCGGGTCTCTACACGCTCCGCGAGCTCACCCCATTATCCTCCACTACCTCTGTGTGTGTGTGTTCTGTTCCTTTAACCCCGTCTTTATCATGCAGTCTCTCCTCTACTTTTTCTGTCTCCCACGTCTCTATACATTTTCTCTCCTTGTTCCCTATTTCTGTTTCTTTCTGGAGTTTTTCCATCTCTCTGGACTTCAATTTCATTCTCTCCTTGAGTTCATTAATTTCGAACTCGTATAGTTTTTGTTTTCTCTCCCACAATTTCTCCTGCTCTTCATTATCCAATCTCATCGTTTCTTTCAATTGGCTCATTTCCTTCCTGTGTTTCATTCGCTGTTCTCTCATTACTCTTCCTTGCTTCCTCTCCTGTCCTTCCTTCTCCAGTTTCATGGTTTGCTTCATTTGGTTAATCTCCTTCTTGTGTTTCAGTTGCTGCTGTCTCATTACTCTTCCTTGTTTCTTCTCCTGCCCTTCCTTCTGCAGTTTCGTGGTTTTTCTTCATGTGGTAATTTCCATTCTGTGTTTCATTCGCTGTTCTTTGTCTACCCTCTCGCACTCCAGCCTTGCCTTTTCTTTCAATTGGTCAACCTCGGCTTCATGTTCCTTTTGTTTTCTATCCATTGTTTCTCTCGTTCTTCCTCTCCAATCTCGTTGTGTCCTTCAATCTCCTGATTTCTCCTTCTGCTTCATTCCTTGCTCCTTCAACTCTCCTCGTATTCCAACCTATGTTTTTCGTTTTGTCGTTCAATTTCAAATTCATACTCTTTCAGTTTTTTATTCCACTGTCTTTCTTGTTCCTCATTCTGTAATCTCGTGGTTTCCTTCCATTGATCGATTTCTTCTTCTGTCTCATTCGTTCTTCATCATTACTCTTTCTTGCATCTCATTCCCAAATCTGGCCTTGCTTCCAGCTGTTCGATCTGTACAGCGTGGTTCCTTAACGTCTCATTCTCCGTTCTCGTTCTTTCCTCTCTCACCATCCTCAACTCGTTTTGTAATTCCGTCTCTTCGTTCTGGTGTTTTCTGTAACTCAGTTTTCTTCTCCAATTCTTTTCTCTCTCCGACACTCCGACCTTGCTTTGGCTTCTAACTGTTCTTCCATCTTGCCCTTGTGTTTGTCTATCAGTCTTCCCAGTTCCTCTGTCTCCGTTTTTACCTCCCGTCCCGCTTCAACTCTCTTCGTCATGTCTTGAAGTCTTTTCTCACACTCCACTATTTTTATTTCTTCGTGCACGACTCCGTCACCCCAATTAATTTTTCCCTCTCGGTTACCGTCACTTTTTCCGTCACCTCTACACTTCTCGCCCAACACGTCTCCGAATTATTTTTTCTCACCCGCCTTCACCGCGGGCCTGACAACCGTTGCACCCCCTCCAGCTCGTTCGCTCCCACACGTGGCGTTGCCATTACGCACTTTGCTGTTGTGGCCTTCATGCCCGCCTGCAGGCTCCGGCCCATTTGCTGCGTTTCACCCCGCATTTCTTTTATTTCTTCCTTCATTCCTTGTGCATTTGTTTCCATATTCTGTTATGCCTTTTATTTCGTTTTTCATTTCGAGTGAGTTTCCATCCATTTTTTCGTTCATTCCTTTTATTTCGTTTTTCATTTGTTGCATCATCCGCATCAACATTTCCCCCACTCTGTTGATTTCAGCGACTCCGACGAAGCCGAATCGCCTCAGTCGGTCGTGGTTTCACTGGGGGCTGGGAGGGAACTTGACGGAGGTGGGGAGGGGGGTGTCATACACCGCGGCCGCTGCCGCACCTATTTCAGGCCCTGGATTGTTTGGGGGGGAAACTGTTCCTGCACACCAATGTCCTGCATGGGGATTCCATCCTGAGCCATGGATTCTAAACATACTACATCCATATCTACCCCGGCACCCGCTCGCCTTGAGACGCCATCTTATTCCATGTAAGGGGTTAATTTAATCGCTCGTAATTTGGAGGGAATCGGGGGTCGCTCCTCTCACCCCTGGACCGATTCCCTGTGAATTTAGCTTGGAGACGGGAGGATTCGAATCCACCTCCCTGTACACCAGTGTTGCGAATTCGCGCCCGTCGGCGTGCGGACGGCCACGTAACTCGGATCGCGGCACGTCGCCCACGGACGGACAATTCAGTCGTGACCCTCCGGGAACTATCGCCCGGAGCCAGTCACGGGTGGGCCTTTCGACCTCACACAAATCGTGCAATCGGCCACCCGCGTAGGATAGGGTTGTTCGCCAAACTCGACCTACCTAAGTACCCACGCGGATGGTAAACCGGGCGATCGTCCTCGCCGCAGGTCGACTCCGGACACGAGCCGCTTGGGCGGCCTGTTCCGTACTATCGGGATAACCGAGCGGTGTTATCGTCGACTCGACGGTTCAGATTATTTACGGGCGTTTTGCACCCACTACGAACCCTTTACGTGAAGCAAGATGGAGGTTCAATTAAAGAAAAGACGAAGCGAAACGGAAAACAGTTCACACAATGACATTTATTCCGCGGCAACGGAGCACACATATAGCACGTATTTACAGCCACAATTAGCAAATGCACATATATCAATTTAAGACAAAACAATAATGCAAGCATCGCAGAGCTACGACCGACTAAACGCGAACACTCGGCAACACTTATACAATTTCTACCTTACAAGACACGGCGCCACAACACGCATTCACACCTAAGCAAAGAAAAGACCCCCTCAAAGGCAAGGGAGTCAGACTGGGCCCGTGGGCCTATGCGCGTGGAACCTGGATGAGCGGCCAGGTCCACGAGACTGAAGGGTCCTACCCGCGCCTCGTGGCGAGCCGCAAAATGTCGCTGCACGGCGGCGCCCAAGTTTCGTTGGCACCTGCTTGGAGTAAAGTGGGAACGGGGCCCCCTTGTCGCACTCTCTCAGCGCGGGGGAAAGGGGGAATTGTTGATGCTCTGGGGAGGGAGTATGGCTGGCTTGCTCGAGTCCCGCGATGCGCGATTTAACGCGACCTCGTCGCTGACTTCCTCGTCACGACCCGAGCCTCCAGGCTCTCCTCAGCCGATCTCCCTCCGCAGCCGTTCGCCTCCGTAGCCGTCTGCCCACTTCTGCTTCGAGCTCCGTCTCCCGACTCTGCCCCACCGATACTGCTCGAGCTCCGTCTCCCGACTCTGCCCCCGATACTGCACGACTCGTCTCCCGACTCTGCCCCACCGATACTGCTTCGAGCTCCGTCTCCCGACTCTGCCCCACCGATACTGCCTCGAGCTCCGTCTCCCGACTCTGCCCACCGATACTGCTTCGATTCGCCTCGCGCTCGCTTTTTATCGGCTCCAGGAACCCACATATGCAATTCTCGGATCCAAACGACCTCAGGGCGGAGCCACGCTCGCCGATTGGATGGAGAAAAAGGGGCGTGTATCATTCCTGATCCTCAAATTTGCATATGCCGATTTCGTCAGGCGCGTCTGGAGGCGGGGCCAAGCCGCCCCCGCGCTTCCTAATTGGATGGATCAGATGGGGCGTGTAGCATTCCTGATCCGCATTCTCCTCGGAAAAACGCCATCTGCACTCGCGGCTCGCGTGTATCGCTGAAGATAGCCGCGACGCTCGGTGCCCACAGGTGGTTGCGGGAATGGCCGTAGGAGAAGGTGGTGGAGGGTCTTCGGCGGTGTCCGATGGCCATGGAGCCGCTTGGAATGGCGTGATGTGAGGTTTGCGTAGCGAGTGGTGAAGGTAGGTTGTGGCTGCTGGCGTTGTTGTTGTTGTTGTAGTGGTTGGTTCAAAACAAAGGTAGAACAGAAAAACGCCTAACTCAAAGGATCGCAGCCCGAATGAATCACATTAATTCCCTCTATACAACGGGTTTGGGCTAACTACACATGTACTTAAAAAATACCTCACCTATGGGACCTTATGGTGTATGCGAATTTCCACAGCCGTAACAATATATATATATATATATATATATATATATATATATATATATATTGTGTATATGTATATATATATATGTATATATATAGTATATATATATATATGTATATATGTATATATGTATTTAATATGTATATTATATATATATATATATATATATAATATATATATTATTGTTGCGGTGACGAGTACCGAGACATCAGCTTGTCACTCAGGGGGATTACTCCCCCGGTTGTCCTTGGTAGAGCCAGACCTGGGGCCACTGCTCAAATTAACGTTATGGTACGGTGGGTTATTTTAAAACCACGAACGCCACCCAGTCAACCACGAGTTCCAGTGTCCGCCATCTAATTATTCCGTTTAACTAGAGGTCACGTGGTTACCTGAGCGGGGAACACGCCCTTGGCAAAGCACCAATATTATATCTGATTAGATTTTAATTAGGGCGGCCGAGCGTTTTAACCGCTGGTGCGTGCTGACGATTTTTTGGTCAAATCTGTGGTAATTACCTCCGGTCTATCTCGGTCCGAACAATGCCAGACCAATGGAAGAAAGGACAAACACCGACAGGTTAGAAATCGACAATTAATTTATTAATAATATAATTAATAAATAAAAAGACCTTTTATTTGCTGAGGTAAATAAAGAATGACTTTCAAAGCAAAATCAATCAAAATGCCAGGAAAGAGACAAAGAGCAGATGCTTATCGGGGTTGACTACTTACAGCTAAATGCAGACAAGGGTACCCAGCAGATCATTCAGGGGGAGGGGAGGGGAGAATCGTCTCACTCACCAGAAAGTCGTTCGTGAAGCGAAAACGTCCTGAAAATGCGTGCGTGCGTGCCACGTCCGTTGCCAGCACCCGACTTTGCCGTGCACCCTCTCGCGGGCAGCCTTGAACGCCAGTCGACGTCTGGAGGGCACCGAGATCGTCGGCGTCGTGGGTTTAGACCCTGGTGTTGTTGGTGATCGACACGTACCTCACTTGTGGGCGCTGCTCACACCCACACGCGCACCACACGCTCGCTTTCGCGAAGCACTCGGAAGGGCAAATTGTCTCGTCGGCGCTGGTCAGACTCCCGCTTCTTGGTCGCTTCTCTCACCCTTTGCTTTTTCCTCTCTCCTTTCGCTTTCCTCTCCTCACTTTTCTCTTCAGAACGCTTTTTTCCCCGCCTTTCTCTCCTCACTTTTTCTCCTCAGAACGTATCTCTTTCTCTTCAGAACGTATCTCTTTCTCTTAGAACATCCCTCTTTTGCCTTTTCCTCACTTTTTTATATCTCAGAACGTCTTTCCTCACAGAACGTTTTTCACGCTTTCTCTCGCTCGTTTTTATATCCCCGGGCCGTCTCCGCGGGTGTCCGTCTGCCCAAAGCTCACCCCGCCCACTGGGGCACGGTTACCATGACGACCCGTGCGCTCTCAAAAAAGGCGGGCGTTGGAGCTTGTGAAAGAATGTTGCTGAGGAAAAATGAGGGCGGGCTTCAGAGCTCATGAAAGAAATGTGGTGTGAACGTGTCTGTCGTAAAAGAAAAAGCTTCCATAAGAGAGGGATCTATCCTATACCCTTCTCAATGCATCACATTTAAGATCCCATTACACATGGGGATGGGGCTAATCTGAACATGCATTGAAGGAAATAACTATCTGAGGACCTGGATGTGTGGATGCATTCATCAGACCAGATTCTAAAATCCGTAACAATATATAATATAAATGTACAAAAATATATATATTCACAAATATATATATTATATATATATATATATCATACATAAATATATATATATATACATAAATATATTGTTGCGAATTCGCGCCGCCGGCGTGCGAACGGCACGTGACTCAAATGCGGTATATATATATATTCATAAATATATATATATATACATACATAAATATATATATACATATATAAAAATATATAAATATATAAACACAACATGGCCAAAAGTATGTGGACACCCCTTCGAATTAGTGGATAATTGGCCACACCCATTGCTGACAGCTGTAAAACACACTCAACACCTCTGAGGAAGAGAACTAGTTTGTTCTCGAAATGTCAGGCTTTAAATAAAGAATTTAAATTTGAATTCTGTAATTTTTGCTCAGTTTGCCGCTTCTTTCTTTTACAAATATGAATCCTGAGCTGCAAATCATTTGACATGTATATATATATATATATATATACATAGTTTGATTAATAACTGAGTGAATGCTCTTTTGTAATTTTGTCTGCTTGTATAGCCTGGCACAAATGTGCAGATATGTGGAGCAAGTGGGGGTTTTGACATAGAAGCATGAAACTTGGCATAGTTATAGAGTATGACCCCAACAACATGTTCGAAACTTGGCAGAGTTATAGAGTATGACCCCAACAACATTTTAGAAACTTGGCAGAGTTATAGTGTATGACCCCAACAACATTTACAGAAGTGGAGTCACCCAGAAAAGGTCATATTTCAGCCATTGAGGCCATTTTTAAAAATGGCTGCCGAAACGCATTTTCAACTTTTGGAATTCTTAAGTTCCTTATGTTGCAATTAAATTAACTTAGAGCTCTGCATTTGTCATTATATCATCCCAAAATGTTAGCATCTTGCATGTAAGATGTAACGTGGAAACTGGGTTGGTCCACCAGTGGACAGCATTAGTGCAGTGTCAGCAAAGTGAAATATTTTCACCAATCACGATTTTCAACCATATTCCCTGGAAGTCATCAGTTTGCATCATGCTGCCTTCTGAAACTTATGACCTTGTTGATCACGTTCATCCAGTGGAATAAAACAGGCTAGTAGAGCAAGCATGCTGACTAAGCAATATGCCACAGTTGTAACTGCTGACTCAGCAATATACCATGTCATTGCTTGTAAATTGAATATGACAGCATTCCAAAACACGTGGTTGTTGTTGAAATAGAGTATGTATATATTGTACTAATTGTAACAATTCTGCTTGTATTTCAGATGTGCAGTGGAAGTTTGTAATTCAATTAGTATAAGGACTTAGGTAAGAATAGCTGGTGGTCAGTAGAATCATTGCTAATTCCAAAATGTTCTGTGTACTTGCAGCTATACCCTATGAGTGTCAAGAGTTCTAGATGTGATCAGCTGTGGGAAACTGGTGGTTGGAACTGAAACAATGTCCAAGAGTTATCAGCTTGTGGATCTACATCCACCTGGTGCGTCAAAGGAGGCATCAGTAAAGATCAATTGGAACAAGTGTACTTTTTGCAAAGCATTCACGGCCGAATTCCTGCAATGTCAAGCCAAATCGAAATGTCGCGATGTTGGTGCTGGCCAGGGGTAGTGTACACTATCATCGAGCATCTTGCATTTTAATGAGCTGCATGAACTACCCATTTCAATCGACTTGCAACGTTTGGATGAGGGAAATGGCATTGAAGCAATTCCACTGGAGCGCAAGGCTATGTGGGCCAAATCCTGGCACATCAAATTCAATATCACAAAGCTACAGAGAGCAGAAAAGAGGAAATCAGCAACAGAAGCTTGGGACCCGGATTCTACCGCCTCCAAGAAGTACATTCGCCAAATTAGTCATAATGAAGTGGCAGCAAGATATGTTTGCTTCTTTTGCAATCGTATGTCTGCATCAGAACTGCTCAGAGACGCCACAACTTTTCATCTGGACTCTCGCATTCGTAAATGCACATTAGACCTGCAAGATGAGCAATTGCTTGCAAAACTTAGTGCTGAAGACATGGTTGCACAGGATGCCAAGTACCGTCCACTTTGTTTGGTTTCAATCTGTGACAAAGCTGCAGCATGACAAGACAAATGCAAGCAGAACCAAATGGACAACGTCAGCCATGGTATTGCTCTAGCAGAGTTGCTGACATAAATCAATGAAGCAAGCATGGATGAAAACGTGGCTCCAATATTCAAGCTTGCTGATCTCATGAAACTGTATTCCACTCAGCTATAGAAACTTGGAGTGGAGCAACATGTCCGGCCACATAGCACTGAACTTAAGAATCACATCCTTGCCCAATTCCCAGATCTCGCAGCTCACCGAGAAGGGCATGATGTACTCCTTGCATTCAATAAAGACCTAGGACCTGCTCTGCGTAAGGCTTGCGATGGAGATTCCAATAATGAAGCCATATGTCTTGCCAGGCAGCCAAGATTGTATGGAGAGACATGGTCCAAATGCAAGCAACGTTTACAGGCTCATTTGATGAAGACTGTCAGGTTAGATTAGTACTTCAGTCACTGGTGTCAGTGGTGGTCATGATTCTAGATGGTGCTGACATCAGGTCCCAGTCAGGTAGTGGTGTACCTCAAGCAACCCTCAGTATGGCACAGCTGTTGCAGTTCAACAGCTCTACTTGTTGACGGGTTGGAAGAATTGGTGTTCATCACAACAAAACAAAATAAATCCCACTGCCCATGTATGTGGGGGACTCAGTCCACGCAAAAACTTGGAAACATGACCTGGTGGAGACGTTATTTGATCTTGGACTGTCTATATCCTATGACCGAGTGATGGCAATCTACACGGCAACGGGCAACCGTATGTGTGAGCAGTATCACCAAGACCAGAAGGTATGCCCTCCCAACCTACGACAGGAGTTATTCACAACAGCAGCCATTGATAATATCAACCATAATCCTATCTCAATGACAGCCGTAGATTATTTCCATGGTCCCAGAATCTCACTGTTCCAACATACCAGCCCTCAGAAGTCTGGGACGAACTGGAGAGACATTCTTGATACCCAGGCATCCAGCACCAAGACACTCTCAGAGCTGTCAGAGTCAGTGTACGTCCATTGACGCTGACAATTTTTAATGTCCCCATCCCCAAAGCTGATGGGCTACAGTCAAAAGTGATGGCCAGGTCATCCGCCAAGACCCCCCCCCCCCCACAACCACAACTCCTCAACCCCTCTCCCCAAAGTCTCCAATCCTAGCACTGTCCCATCTTTGCTCTTCTGAACTCCAACTCTCTGTCCTCTCCCTACCCTCCTCCCACTCATAAAAACAAAGGTACATTCTTACATCGATCATTACATCTTTAATATCGTGTCACCACATTCACTGAATTTGAAGTTGTCGTCCTTGGAACCTCCTTATTACTTGTCAATAAACGACTATCTCAGTATCTTGGTGTATTTTGTGTCACTGACAATCTTTAAAATAGAGGTTTTACCACATTTGGTAAAAGTAAATAAAATAAAATAAAACTTGCTTTCAATCCCTAGCAACCCCTTTTTCATTGCCTCCATCTTGTCATGCACTGTATGTTTATTTATTTCACATGGTATATGAATTACACGTCCATTGTCCGTGCACATGTGAAATAGAGATTGTTGATAAATCCTGTATTTGTACACGATTCAGCCTTGAGAACTCAGGCAAAAAACAAAAACTTTTATTTATTAAAGACTTCAAATATTAATCATGACTATTTCCTTTCCTCTGAATAATGAAAATATACGTTTCTTTCATGATAGATGATACGTTATTCAGTTTTTAAATGTACATAAATTCAGTAGTCCTCTTGATTGTACGGAAGTTTTCTTTTGGCAGTGTATAGCACACCACTGCCTCGATTGCTCCCCAAAAAACATGCATTTCCTCATTTCCTCTGCATGTGTTGCAATCAAAACGTACCTTTATTCCATGACCAGCAAATACCACCTGTTGCTTCACTGACGGGAATACTGAGAGGGGGTAGAAAAAGAGAGGAAAGACAGAGGAGGTGGAGGGGGAGTGAGGAGGGAGGGAGACTTAGGAGAGGTGGGGGAAGGGAAGACAGTGTGAGGTGAGAGGAAGGGAAGGCAGACGTGCGGCGGAGCGTTAGTTACGATTCGTACTGTTTCATCAAAATGATTCTGCAAAGAATAACAGTGAAGATGGAAACAAAATAACGTCTGACATCCATTTTCTACCGGTCATACTGTAAATACCGCCCAAAGGCAAACACCGCCCGGACATGTTCAGAGGCAAACACCACCTGGACGCGTCTAGAGCCAAACTGTCTGGAGACAAACATTGCTTGGACACGTCCGGAGGCAAACTCCAATCCGGATATAAACACCACCTGGATGCATCCAGAGCCAAGCTGTCCGGAGACAAACACTGCTTGGACATGTCAGGAGACAAACACTGCTCGGACATGTCCGGAGACAAACTCCCGTCCGGCCACGTCCAGAGATAAATACCATCTGGACACGTCTGGAGATGAACCCTGCCTGGACACGTCCAGAGACAAACACTGCCAAGACAAAACCACCGTCCGGAGATGTCCAGAGACAGAGAAAGAGAGAGGGGGGGAGGGGAGAGTGAGAGGTGTGAGAGGAGGGTGCTGCACTGTATTGGGAGGGGGTAGAGCAAGGATAGACAAAGAGAGAGGGGGTGGGATAGGGGAGTTGGCAGAGAGAATATGTTATGCTTTATGAACAACACACACACACACACACACACACACACACACACACACATTAGTGCTTGGCCGATATCAGCAATATTTCGGGAATCAGTCAATGTGATTACTGCCGACAGTATGGACTGTATACAATCCAAAAATCTTGAGTATCTTTCACCAAAAAACAATATTGCATTTCAATCGATGTTTCAAGGAGATGTGCACAAACATTCATCTTTATAAACACCTGAGTGTGACGGGTCGAAAAAATATTTTGGCTTGGTAATTTAGAAAACACGTCAATATGGCAAACGGCTAGGAAATTGGGTGTTAGTAAATATATTTTGCTTTGAAACTCACAAAGAGAAACATAAAACCTTTGCAAAGCAAATCTGATAACCAACTGCTTTAGAAACAATCGCGAGGACAAAGGAAAACCTGTTAAAATCTCCATAAGATACAGGATGAAACTTTGCCACCATGGCACACGTAACAGGCATGGCATGCCCACACACCTGCGGAGAGTCCCTGCAGATCCAAGTCTACCCATATGTACCACGGCCGTGTGTGCTGTATATGTACCTCTACCTTGTAGTTACTGTCGAATGTACATCCTGAATAGAGCACAAATGTACTGCTATCAACTGTGGGGCACTCGGCAAGTGGCTTAAGCACTCAAGCAAGCACTCCAACGGAACACCTGGCTTGGCAAGTGATTACCAAATGCCATAGATAAACCCATGCACCCAAATGCCAAGCAATGTCTGAATTGGACAAATTAACACTTTTATTTAGCTTCGGAACTGCTGCTAAGTTCAATGCTGGAGCTTAAATTTTGTAAATCGGCTTAGTTTAAGAGATTCCCGAGGTTATGGCATGTGCAGAAATGAAATAAAGTCATGAACACTGGCGTCTGGACATTTATAAGCATTGCAATGTATTCAGCGATTCGCAGGTATGATGAACAGGGATTGGATAATATGAGTGAGGAAAGTGAAAAAAAACTTTATCATTAAGAAATCATTGTGGCCTGTTCCAAGTCAAGGCATGGTTGAGCAGGCCAAA
>CM068963.1:88470524-88489899 GCA_035128595.1 Eptatretus atami | reverse complement strand
GAATATTTATTTTCTTCTTATTCAGCCACTCCAGTGTGGCTTTTGCTTTGTGTTTTGGTCTTCGTCCTGCTGAAATGTGAATCTTCAACCAAGTTTCAGATTTATGGCTGACTCAAGCAGATTTTCATCAAGGATATTCCAGTACTTTATATCAAGCATTGTCCCTCCTATCCTGACAAGCTTCCAGTCCCTGCTTATGAAAAGCAGCCCCATAACATGATGCTGCCACCACCATGCTTGACAGTAGGGATGGTTTTGTCCGGTTGATATGCAGTTTTAGGCTTGCACCAGACGTAACACTTTGAATTTAGACCAAAAAGTTCAATTTTTGTTTCCTCTGACCACAAAACGTTTCTCCATATGCCTGCAGTATCAGTAAGATGCTTTTTCGCAAACTCCATATGAGCTTTAGATGAGTCTTTTTTAGTAATGGCTTCTTTCTTGCCAATGTCCGAAGAGGCCAGCTTTGTGAAGGGATCAGCACATTGTTCATTGATGAACACTCACCCCGATCCTGGACATAGAGCCTTGCAGATCTTTCAAAGTCATTGTTGGATTTCCAGTAACATCCCAAATCAGTTTCCTGCTTGCCCGGCTGATGAGTTTGGATGGGTGACCTGATATGGGTAGAGTCTTGGTGGTATGATATGTCTTTCACTTCTTGATAATGGATTTCACCGTACTCAAAGAGACAATGAGTGACTTTGAAATCTTCTTATAACCCTCTCCTGAACGGTGCTTCTCCATCATTTTATGTCTGACGTCTTTGGAAAGCTCCTTGGTCTTCATGTTTGCTTTGTTGGTTGACCAAGTGAGTTGCACCTTAAAACTCCTTAGATAAGTGGGGAAGATTAATTTTTAAGTTAAACCACTGATTTCAAACAACTGAAACCTATTACACTTATTTTGTAACCTTTAAAACATATAATTTGCTCCTGAAGTGATTTGGGGTAATTGAGGGAAAGGGGTTGAATATTTGTGCAACTAAGAATCATCTGATTTTCTCTGTTAATCGAACTTATTCACATTTTATCAGCATTTTAGCTTTATTATTTGGGAGTCGTTTATGAAGGCTCTATATTATAAGTTTGATTTGAAAGCATAATGAAATAAGCTCAGGTGACATCAAAATGTGGAAACTATGGATGGACGGGGTGAATACTTTTGCAGGCGACTGTAAGTAGGGATCAAAATGGCAGTGATTTGATGTGCTAAAGCAATGTGCTCATGAGTACCAGTGAACGCACGTGACCTCTGTAACCTGCTCTACACCTGAACATAACATTTAGTTTTACGTGATTATATGACGTTATTTATTCCCCCATTTTGCAATATTTATAATTTGAGGTAATGCATTTTATCCCTACATGATGTACAGTATATTACATTGTTTGATAATTCGTTTGAATCTGTCTGATATGTTTTATGATTTGACATTAATTTTAGATTCAAACTATGTACTTGTTTCTATTATGAATATTTATTGTTATTCTTTACCTTTAGTTCATCAGAATCTATTTAATGTATTTACCTTTTCAATATATTTACATGTGGGTTTCGCTGTTCTTTGGCGTTTCGCTGCTCTGGGTTTTGCTAGTTCACGTGTTTCAAGTTTATTGCTGTTATATGAAGCTATAGAATTTGCAAAAATCATTGGATGAGGTTGGTAAATTAATATAGAGACCAATGAAAGGGTTTCTTTCCTTGATCGTAATTTTCAATTAAAATTAATTATTGTATATAATTCCCAATCGATTGGAAACAAATTCTCTGTTCTCTTATTTGAAAAAAAAAATACCAGATTTGTTTGGCCTAAGCTTTGATAAAAGCAATGGATGCTTTGTCAGTGTGGGAATACAAACGTGTCGTGTATACAAAGCTACAACACGTATTTTGTAAAGGTTTTGGGGGGGGGTGGAGGGAGAGGTCAGACAATTGGTACGAACTTGGATGAGGAGTGCGGTCTAAATTCCGTCCTCACCCCTCAACTACCCCTCCTCCCTCCATATACCAGTCATTTGTAAACCTGCTGCCCTTTGCCATTTAGCTACTTCATCAACCGAGCTAGACCTTTGATAAAAGTCCCAAAACTGAATGAATCAACAACTGTATTAAACTCGGTTTGGCGGTTGAGTTTTGGAGATTGAAATATGAACTAATGTTCACATTAAGCCTAAAACTTACACATAGGGGCTTTTCCAACTTTGCAACCCATGACCTGCTCCACACAGACTTGCTCTATAAGTTTGCAAGAAGATAAATAACTTGGCTCTGCACGTACCCAAAAACAGCAAGCAAACGCTTCAATATCAACACCTCCTTTCTACAGACCAGAGTACAAGTTGTGGCATTTAGCAAACTGTTGTTGTTTTTATTAATGGCCAGAATACCGTTTTGCACACGCATGAAGGTTCAGACCGGGCGTAGCGGCGTGCGCCTGTAATCCGGCTACTCGGAGGCTTGGGTTGGAGGATCGCTTGAGGACGGGTATTCTGCGCTGGGCCGTGCTATGAGAGGGTGTAGGGCAGCCCAGAATCATGGCGAAACCCAATCCTTATCCCTGTGTCGTAAGAGGCGACCAGGGTTGCGTCAGTAAGGGCATCCGGCGTAAAACCTGTGCCAAATCAGTATGTGGATCATAACGGATGATCCGCTGTGGCGACCCCTAACGGGAGCAGCCGAAAGACGAATAACAACAGCATGCATAAAGGTTCAGGTTCAGCTTTCAGACAGTTTGCATTTGTTTTTTATTTTTTAAACCAAAACGGGCACTGTGCGTCACTGTGTGGGATTGCATTTTGTGAAGTTTTCACCATTACTTTTCAGCCATTTTCAGTGTAATTATTCTCGATTATCGCAATCAAGTAGGCAATTAAGTACAGCCTTCAATTGACTTTTCAACTTCAACACAAATTAACTCTGAATTATTGAAGTGAAACTTACTAACCGCTGCACTTTTCATTAAACCACATCAAGGAATTGCAGTTTCCAGCAGAATGAAACATTAACTCGATGTATGTTATATGAGGTTTTTTTTTGTATATGATGTCACAAATATCCAGCAGTATAACGATCCACCTGTGATATGAATAACATCGAGATTATTTTTTTAAAAATCGACAATAACCTAAATACAACCATTTGCTCACACAAATTTTTGTTTTCCTATTTGAAGTTTGTGTTGCAGGCAATCATTCATTCGTCATTCATTCGTCCACGTTGCCCAATAATTATTCTTGAATCACCATAATGATTTTGCATTCAAATTTAATTGGCTGATGGGTAAAAATAAATAAACACCAAAATTACAACCCTGAAACTCAGGCCCGTTCCAATTGCCTATACACAGGGAGAGTAGCTTCGAAACAGCGATAGAAACTAAAGCAGAAGAGATATTGAGCAGAAATTATCAATCAATATTTTCATCTGCTTCATAAAGGAAGTGAAGAGATTGAAGTCCATGGTGATGGACAAGGAAATAGCAGTTATGAGAAAAATCACCATGAAAATTGTTTCCTTCTCGGAAGAAGCCATTCAAATTGTCAGAACCTGAAACGGCTGTAGATTTCAATAGGGTTTGCCATTGACTTCCCAATGGCAGTCAGAGCAGGAATGTTGAAGTTTTTTTTGGTGAATTCCTTGAATGGTACAAAGGCACCCATAAATGCACAAATGCTAGCATCTGGATCCCATTGAAATAATAATGTCCCATTGAAATAAAGTGAAAGAAAACTGCACACTTTATAATATAACGCAAGATCAGAAAAAAAAAGGATCAGAACAAAAATTTATCATCAAATCCTATTTTCTCTTGAATCAAACCCAACTTGAAGAACTTGAGTGAAGATCTCTTGTGCACATTTTGACATTGCCAAAGTTCAGTTTTTATACCGTGCAAGGCATGTACAACAGGTATTCATATTAAGTTGAGCCCATATTCATTCATTCAAAATAACATTGATTTTCCTGAAAATATTATGAAATCAAATTTACAATTGTTTGCATTGAACGCACGGCATCATTCCAAAAAGCACAAACCTTGTGACGGGAATACCATTATACTGTGCATACAAAATGAATATCAATCGCAATTAAACAATAAATACAAGATGCATGCAACACTGACATTACATAACACAGAACAATCCATGGAGGATGTACACAAAATCAACATGCGTGGGAATGTTCAAAACAAGAAATACTTCTGACCTGCTGTGTCATATAAAATATTGAGAAATCAAATAATGCTTTAATATACCTTGAAAACTATTCACTGAGGGTACATTCTTATGACAAAGGAAATATTGTTCCATATTCTTTGACTTGCAAAATGCACGTAATCCTGAAAAGAAAGTCTTCTGTTTTGGAAGATGTAGCAGGCTTAAGGATCACATGTCATTTTGATGATATACACAGTTAAAACTATAATAACACTCAGTAGAGCACATACCTCTGCCAGGCTGAAAAACTTACGGTTTGTATCCCACTGATAGGCCGGATCTGGATCCGGACCTGAACCATATTCGAATTGGCTTGTTCTTCTCACCTAAAAAAAACTCATCCACCGAGTTTTGTCATAACTTGTCCACAAGGTTTTGAAATATTGTGCTGTATATCGTTTGTGGCACCATCTCTCAATGTTGAGAAATCACTTTAGCAAGTTCGAATTGCGAACATACCCCATGGGAGTTCTTTCATTACAACTCTCAGGTGAGCGATAGAATGGACGACAAATAGTTTTGTTATTTGGTAAGATTTTCATCGCATCAGAAAAAGAAACCAGAACATCTCACAAGAGTGAGGCTAGTTTCATATCATCATTTGCGACTTAATTTTGCGTTGGGCATCGCCCATCGCATTTGATTAATTTTTTTTAAATAACAATTTTAAGAAAATGGGCCGAAAGGGCCGTTTCTCGGCCCAAAGGGCCAGAATCGCACTTTGGGCTCAGTTATTGCCTGGGGAATGGTCTCTAAAATATACCTGTCAAGTTTGGTTTGGTTCCGTTCACGAATAACCGAGAAATAGCAATTTTAAGAAAATGGGCCAAAATGGGCCTTTCCTCGACCTGAAGAGCCGCAATCGCACTTTGGGCTCAGTTTGTGCCTGTGCATATGTGTCTAGTATATGCTTGTCAATTTTCATCGAATTCTGTTCACGAATAATGGAGAAATAGACGTTAAAATGAACTGTACACAAGAAAAGAGAGAACGCGAGCGGTGCTTCGACCCCGTGGGGTGAAAGACCCCACGGAGTAAAAATTCTAGTAGCCAGATCTGGATCTTCACCAAAATCAAATAATTTCGCCCTTGTCACACACCTAACCTGTCCAACAGATTTCGTCCAAATCCATCCACAACTTTTTGAGATATCCTGTTCACAGATAGACAGACAGACAGACAGGGGTGAAAACATAATCCTTCACCCACCTGCGGTGGTGGAGGTAACTAGAACGGTACTCGGTAGATCTCAAACCTCTGCCAGGCTGAACACTTTACGTTTTGTATCCCACTGATAGGCCAAATCTATGGACTGAGCCAAAATCTATTTGGCTTGTTCTTGTCACCTTCCCAACTCATCCACCAAGTTTTGTCATAATCCATCGACAACTTTTTGAAATATCATGCTATACATCGTTTTGGCTCCAACTCTCATGGTGAAGAATCACTTTAAAAAATTACAAAATTCTCGTTTCTGAATCTAGATCTGGATCTGGATCTGGATCCGGATCTTCAACAAAATTGAATCAATCAATTCGGCCTTGTCATCCACCAAACCTGCCCACGAAGATTCATCCGAATCCATCGATAACTTTTGGAGATATCAGGTTATATATCGTTTTTTGGCCCTACATCACTCAATGGTGAAGAATCACTGAAAAAATTATCCGATCCGAATTCAGATCTGCCCCAAAACCTAATCAATTCAGCCATATCACACACCCAACCTGTCCACCAGATTTTGTCTGAATCGGTTTATTACTCTTCGAGATATCCTGCTCACACATAGACAGACAGACAAACAGACAAGCATATAGTGGTGAAAACATCACCTCCATCCACCTTTGGTGGCAAAGGTAAATATTTGTATCATCAGCATACAAGATGAAAGGTAATATAATCAGATGTTTTATGAAAGTAATTTATGTATAGAATGAAAAGCAGGATTCGCAAAAGTGACCCCTTGGTTACTCCACATGCTATTCTCCTATATTGAGATATAGACAATTTATATTTACTACATTGCTAGCATAGAAACAGCCGTAAAACGATGATGATGATGATGACGATGATGATGATGATGATGATGATAGCGGTCATTCAAATAACTAGCAAACTAGTCGTGGGTAACTCCATGAATGCATAATGCTGCAATTTCGAGAATAATTTTATGCTTAAGTGTTAAATGCCTTTGATAGGTCAACAAATATCCCAATAATGAATTATTTATTTTCAAAAGTATCTATAATTATAGTTGTAAGATCAATGAAAGCCATAGATGTGGAATAGTTAGTGTGAAATCCATCCTGATTTTTAGGAGAATAAAATTTTTATCAAGTAAATTGAATTACTCTTTAAATACAATAATTTATGGCATCCTACAGGCTACAACCTTTCTACACACACACACACACACACACACACACACACACACACACACACCACACACACACGAAAATAAACCATGAATGGTGGCCATTGTGCTCTGCATGGCAGAAGCCAAAGAACTCCAAGCATCACAAACAGTGATTCCAAATTTAGACGCAGAGACCAGTAGGGGGGATGTTGTGGAATTGGGCTCAGTAGTTCCAGAACCGTGGATTGTACGGGTGATTGATTTAGTGGAATATTGGAACATTTTCACTGCTTGCCTGTTCCGCACCATTACACCACTGGCTGTTTGTTGTTGTAAACTACTGAATGTGTAAGGTAATGAGGAGAACGAAGAGAGATCATGCGTTTATCCGAACAAACTTTTTATATCAATAAGATTTAAATGGTGTGATACTCTCACTTAGTGGAATCTGAGAATACCACGGTACCAAGTGAATTTAGGAAATATTCAGCCTCATTGACAAAAATAATCCAAAGCAATGTTGCCTCAATTATAGATCCTGTTGTATGTATTCAAATGTCTGACATTGCAACGCAGACTTCCCACAACTCAGTCGAGAGTGGTGAGATATTATTCGTTTTTCCTAATGGGAAAGAACCATCGGTTGGTTAAGCATGCCGTACCAGCACACCGGATTTCATCCGAATCCATCCACAACTTTTTGATAACGTGCTTTGTTTCGTTTTTGGCCCTGACTGTCAATAGTGACGAATCACTGTGTGTTGTACCATCCACCAAACAGTGATAACCCCATTTACATCTCACACACTGGCAACATGGACCAACTACTATCTTCTCATCCGAACTCTCTCTTCCTCATATGTGGTGACGTCAATTGTCATCATGCCAGTTGGCTGGGTGTGGGTACATCTCTCACCTGCCATGGCATTTTAGCAAAATATGTCTGCAACTCATTGGGACTGACCAATGTTGTAATCACCACAATGAGAAGTGAGGAAACACGAGGTGAGGTAAACATGTGACAAAGACGCCACACTGTAATCACCAATACTCTAATCTCCATTGTGAGAGGTGAGGTAACACGAGGTAAGCAAAGCGTGTGATAAAAAAAAACATTGCATCATAATCACCAATATTGTAGTCACCGCTGTGTGAGGTGAGGAAACACGAGGTGAGGAAAGAGTGTGATTAAGACGCCGCATCATAATCACCAATATTGTAATCACATCAGTGCCACGACCAATCGATGAGTGAAGGGTAAATTGGGCACACCCAATTGGTCAGTGCCACGACCAATCAATGAGTGAAAGGGAAATTGGGCACACCCAATTGGTCAGTGCCACAACCAATCGATGAGTGAAGGGGAAATTGGGCACACCCAATTGGTCAGTGCCGTGACCAATCGACGAGTGAATATTGCTGACATAGCTACAGCCACCCAAGCTCCATTTATTACTTGGCAAAAAAAAATAAATTGCCAAGTATGTTGGTCTGTAGTGTTTGTCTGTCTCTATCTGTCTGTCTGTTTGTTTGTCACACAATTTTTCGCCACAGTTTTCAAGCAATCGTTTTGAATTTTTTTGTGTATCTAGGTGACTGGCCCAGGACAGCAATGCTTAATTTTAGTGAAGATCCGGATCTGAGAATTTATTAAATGATTCTTCACCATTGAGAGATCGAGCCAATAACGATATATTTTTTCACATTAGCTCAAAAGGTGATGGATGGATTCACACGAAACTTTGTGGACAGGTTGGGAGTGCCACGAGGAAGAGTTGATTCAATTTTGGTGACGATCCAAATCCAGATCTGGATGCAAGAATTATTTATTTTTTAACTGATTCTTCACCATTGAGAGATCGGGCTAAAAACGATATTGCATGATATCTCAAAAAGTTGTGGATGGATTCAGATGAAACTTGGTGGACATGTTGGGTGTATTCAGCCTGGCAGAGGTATGTGCACTCCCGAGTGCCGTTCCGTTTCGCCAAGTTGTCACTCTCTGAGTGATTTTTCATTATCCTGTCATTGATTGGGTTTTCCTTACCTCTCACATACCGCGTCAGTCTTTCCCTCTTCCTGTCTCATTCGAATTGATCACCATACGTGTCCACCCGAGACATCCTGGATGTTTGTTTCTTCCTTTCCATTCCAACTCTCTATGAATATTTATTTTGGCATTGCATCTCCTTTTTCCCCCATTTTTGGCTCCCATCCTTTGTCTTCTTATGTTTGCAACGTCTCGACATACGATGTATGTCTGGTTTGAACACAGTCAACAGGGAGACTTCATTGATCATGCATTGCTGTTATTGTTGAGTTCACATCCCGTGTGACGAAGGTACTTCAATGTTGCTATGGACTTATTACAGAATTTGTAAAATTAATAAGTTCAGGGTCAACATTTTTGCACTGATATTGTTACTTGCATGGAAAACAGTGGGGCTCCCCAGTGGGTTTTAGTGTAATAGAAATCGCTCCTCTTCTTGTTCATATTGTCACTCCTCCATGGGGGGGGGGGGGGGGTGGAGATTTGTAGCAATCCATATGAAGCCAACATTTAGAGCTGCAGGTCTTCCTGTCAGTCTGAACTAGTCCTCCTCCTCACATCTTTTCGATTACAACTCCCCTGACTTAAACCCCACTTACATCCCCACAAGGTCCCTTGCAGCTAGGACTTGGTTCACGGAGTGTGGGGCGGGTGGGATTGTCTTGTGTGCATGCGAAGACACATCATTGGGGGGGGGGGGAAAAATCATTTTCATAACTAAGTCAATGCACAATTTCTTAATCTCTCAATTACAGTCTGTCTGGCAAAAAGGTACATATTGGTGTGCGTCGGCATGCTGCAAGAGTGCATTCGACTGCTTGTGAGAGAAGCTCATTTTTGTTTTTTTGTCTCGAGTGAAGGCTTGTTGAAGAGCTCGAACGCTGAATGGATCAGAATGCAACACAACAAAAGGACTATTGAGGACAATGGACCAGAACACTGCATTGCGGGTGGAGGGTCACATCAACAGCAGAGTTGAAGTTCAAAATATAGGGATTTGGATGAATAGTGGATGTGGAGAAGAATGAGGGGTAGGGGAGGACACATGGGGTTTGTAAAATGGATAAAGAAGCAAACTCTCAAGAAGAAAAAACTGGAAATTTGGAAATAGGTTGGCTTGGGGATGGGGATAAAGGGGGGTAGAACAGATCATGGTTTTGGATGGGGTATGATCTGAGATGGTGGTGAACAGCTGCCTTGAAGAGAATGTGGAAGTTGGTTCCACAGGTGTGAAAAAGGAGGAACAAATGGGTGGAGGTGAGCAATGATTCCGGATTTAGGTAGCTTCTCCAAAGGGGGGTTGATGGTGGACCGCGTGTACCATGCAGAAACATTGGGAGGGGGACAGAGCACAGAAAGAGCAGAGGGTGCAAGACCAGAAAGGAGGTGGTAGAAGACAGAGAGGAGCTAGCCTTTATGCGATGGAAAAGTGATAGACAGCTTCATCGAGGGAGATTCCAATGATATTGAAGGCCTTGATTTCCATGGCATCAAGCTGAGCAAGGCACGAGGCAGGGCCGCCAGCCTAGAGGGGGAGAGCAGTATTCCATCAATCTGTGGATGTAGGCCATGAAGGTGGACAGGAGTTCAGGTGTGCCAAGGAAGGACTTTGTACGATTGAAGATGCCCAATTGGCGACTGTGTTTGGAGGTCAACTTTGAAATGTGGTTTGCCAAAGAAAGATCATGGCTGATGGTGAGACCCAAGAGTTTGAGTGACTGAACTTCCTCAAGAGGATTGTTATGAAAGTCGATGGGAGGGTTTGCTATACAGTCCTTTCAAAGAGAGTGAGTGAGTGTGTTGGATTTGTTAGGATTGAAAGACATATTCCAAGTGTTTGACCAGCTTGTGAATTTGTCAGTCAGAAGAGAGGGAAGAGGCTGCAGCCTGCCTGTCTGAAGGATGAGGGATGTAACGGCACAGGGTGCAGTCATTAGCAAATAGATAAAGGGGATTTTCCAGAGTCGGAGAGGTCATTGATGAAGATCAGGAATAGGATTGGCCCCAGAACACTGCATTGGAGCACTTCCGCCTCAACTGGGAGAGGAGGTGAAAAGATTCCATTGAGAGCCACATGTTAGCTATGAGAGTGGAGGAAGTCAGTAATCCATGTGTGGAGTTGACCTTGGATGACATGGGCATGAGAGTTTGGAGAGCAAGGCAAGATGCCAGACTGTATCGAAAGTTTGAGAGATGTCAAGAGAGATGGCCCTAATCTCATATCTGACATTGGGGGCCTCAATTCATTATCGGGAGAGTAGGAGCAGCATACCCATGGTAGAGTGACCTGGTCTGAATCCAAACTTCGTGAAGAAGCAGCATTCTCGAGAACAATCTGACCCACACTATTCTGCATCAGCATGCCCACACCAACCTGCCTGCACCTTCAATGGACGTGTCGGCAGTGCCGCCATTTACGAACTCATCTCCTTCCCTGCATTTTACCCCTCAGTATTTTTATCTATCCCCAGCTTAAATTTCCTTTCTTAATATATAAATCGCCACCTGCCCGACCATTCATCTGGCTCATCACCAGGCTTGCAGCAACAGGTAATATTTAAGTTATGTTCAACGTTCAGTGTTTCTCTTGTTTGGGCTGTATATGGGATGTGTGCCATTGTCCAAATTATAGTGTTTGAATATTTATTTATTATTTTGTAAGACTTGAATGTAATAGTATGTAGCATTTCAGAAACATAATGATGTTTTCATAGATTGCATATTAATCCTGTTTGGCCGCCGAATATTCCGATTTTATGAGTTGAGTTTATCAGTTAGGCTTAGCATTTTGTACAATCTGCTCTTTGGAACCACTGTACTACTGTTTCTATTTCAGCTGAATATCAATCATGATCAAAGTAACACATCGGGTAGATATGCGACTACAGTAAAAGAGTGCATTTGCCATTGTGGGTGAAAGATGTAATGGATGATTGCGTTTAATATAAGGGCTTTTGTCTGAGTGGTTTACCTTGCAGCAACGCAAGGTTTTTTCAAAAGCCAGAAAGCAGACAAATGTCTGACTAATAAGGGCTACAGTCAGCACCTGCCTTGAGGCAATGAACAGCATCAATGTAAGCATCATGATGCTGGATTTTTCTTTTCTACAAGAGTGAGGCTCATGAAAGAGCAAGGTTGAACTGATAGCAGGGGTAGTGGGGAAACAATTGGGCATAACTGGCAAGGGAATGGATGAACAGGAAAGGAAGTAGGGAATTGTGTGTGTGTGTGAGAGAGAGAGAGAGAGAGAGAGAGAGGAGAGAGAGAGAGAGAGAGAGAGAGAGAGAAGAGAGAGAGAGATACAGAGCCAGAGAGAGAGAGATACAGAGCCAGAGAGAGAGAGAGAGATATATATATATATATATATATAACAGAGAAGAGACAGAGAGAGAGAGAGAGAGAGAAGAGAGAGAGAGAGAGAGAGAGACAGAGAGATACAGAGCCAGAAGAGAGAGATACAGAGAGAGAGATACAGAAGAGAGAGAGAGAGAGAGAGAGACAGAGACAGAGACAGAGACAGAGACAGAGACAGAGATAGAGCCAGAGAGAGAGAGAGAGAGAGAGAGATACAGAGCCAGAGAGAGAGAGAGAGATACAGAGGAGAGAGAGAGAGAGAGAGAAGAGAGAGAGAGAGAGAAGAGAGAGAGAGAGAGAGAGAGAGAGAGAGAGAGAGACAGAGACAGAGACAGAGATACAGAGCCAGAGAGAGAGAGAGAGACAGAGAGACAGATCAGAGCCAGAGAGAGAGAGAGAGAGAGACAGAGAGACAGAGACAGTGAGACAGAGACAGAGAGACAGAGAGACAGAGAGACAGAGAGACAGAGACAGAGACAGAAGGACAGAGACAGAGAGACAGAGAGACAGAGACAGAGACAGAGACAGAGACAGAGAAAGAGAGAGAAGACAGAGACACAGAGCCAGAGAGAGAGAGAGACAGAGACAGACAGAACAAGAGAGGCAGAGACAGAGATACAGAGCCGAGAGAGAGAGAAGAGAGAGAGAGACAGAGCCAGATATATATATATATAATCAGAGCTAGAGACAGAGAAGGGGGGTGAGAGAGAGAGAGAGAGTGAGAGAGAGAGAGAGAGACAGAGAGATAGACAGAGAGAGAGCCAGAGAGACACAGAGCCAGAGAGACAGAGCCAGAGAGAGAGAGAGAGAGAGTGAGAGAGAGTGAGAGAGCACACACTGAAACCAGGAAGTAAGAGGATTGGGTAAGGAATGGTCCAGAGAGCCCCCAGGCAAAAATGCTACATTTATAACTTGAGTATATGATAGTGGTACTCTCATATACTATAGTTGCTAACACATCCTACTACAGTAGTCTGCAGAGATTTACTGCAGGAAAGGAATGCTATTTTTGCCTGGGGGTAATAAATATCAAGGGAAAGGATTGGGAATGACATAAGGTGGTGGTGCACTGCCTACTCAAAGTAATGGATGGAAGAGTGGGAAAAAAACAGCTTCTTGAACTGGAAAGAACAGATGGGAGAAGCGAGGAACAAAGGAGCACGTTGAGGTGTGTACAGAGTGGCCACCATGTCTTGTCACCACTTGTAAAAATTGTGACATTGCCTTTGTGTGCAGAGTGTTAATTCGTTTCCTTTTCTGCCTTTTTTCCAGATTGAGTGAACATAACCATGGGTGATACAAGCAATTACACCAATGAAAAACGGATTGTTGTCAGTATCTGGGTTCACATCAAAATTATTCTCCATAATATGACAATACCCAGACAAAAATGCTCCATATGGTTAGAACTATAGTATATGAGAGTTGTACTCTCATATACTACAGTAGTCTGCAGAGAATTATTACAGGAAAGGAATGTTATTTTTGCCTGGGAGAGCACAAACGGATCCACCGGACACTTAAGGCTTGTATCATATGATGTAAAAGATACTGAAAATGTATGTGGTGTAACTTGTAGAATCCTTCAATGTTGTCAGCTGATATGATAGAAGGCAATGTGACAATTTATACAAGGGGTGATAAGATATTGTGGCCACACTGCAGTTAGCCTGGATTTTGGAAGTTAACTAGGAGAGGGTAACTGGAAGAACAGATGCATCTTGGAATTGCTGGGGAGGCCCGGAGGACTGAGAGAGTAGAAGGAGCAATTTTGGGGAGGCAGTAAAAACTAGAGACAACTAACCTGCTTGCGATGTGTTAGCAACGCACCTTGGGAAGTGGAAAGTAAGTACGTACACACACACACACACACACACACACACACACACACACACACACATTTCACCAACATATCACAAATATTTCAGTGTGTACAAGTCAGACTGCATACATTTTAATTCTTTTTCACTTTGTTTGCACCAATACACTTTCACAGCATACATCTACTACGTCATTTTACTTTTGACAGAAAACCGCCAAATACATCTAAAATCAAACATTTATTTATGCATCATGAGTAATCTCAAATAAAACAATAGATACACCATTTCAAAAACAAAACACCTTTTCAGCAAAAAGCCATCACAAAAAGCATTGATGACCTGCTGCAAGGTATCGGTCACATCACCCATGCAGAATGTAACAACAACTTTATTACAACATTAAAATGAATGCAAGCGTCTCTAAATGATAAAACAGCAACTAGACAGTACTAAGCCAAACACAAAAACCTATTTCACAGTTTTAAAGAAAATATTTGATTTTTAAACATTATATACAGTATTGACATTGTGCGTAGAATACATTGTTGATTATTGAATGTCGCACACGGGCGGGCGCACTTAGATAGTGAAGCAACACTGATCCTGCCGCAGAGTCACGGAATGGCTGTCTTCATCATCTTTGCCATGACATTTAATTCTGACTTCAAAGTGATGCACGATTTGGAGCCACATATTCGCTGAACCCTTTACTCCACGTGGCCGAGTTCATGATTCAGGACAGCTTTTATGCTCCCCAAGTAGCCAGTACGTTCTCACTCTGCCCTTTCCCTGCAAGTGGAAGAACATATTCAATGTATATTCATGTATAGTGATAGCCTCTGGGATCAAATTATCTCTGTAAATGAAAAAAAACAAAATTCAAAGTACACCTTCTCATATATAATTTGTCTGCAGTAATTTGGTGTATTGCTCGCCTCTATGGCCTGGTGCTGCCGGATCTCACTGTGCAACTGAAAGTAAAGGGTGTTCCATAAAGACCTGGACAACTTTGGTTGTCAATATATTTAGTACCACAAATGATACAATTATACCCTTTGTTTTATATAATCCAAAAACTCAGAGAGTTTTCTGAATTTTCAGGTCTGGTGGTTTAATGTAAAAGAAAATGGCAACTCTACAGGAGAAAGCTCAATGCGTCGAATGGTTCATCGAGACGAGATCCGACATGCAAGTCCGCCATAGCGGACTTGTATCAGAGAGTGTGGTACAAGAGGTTTGTGGAGACTGGAAGTTGTCAGAAACACAAAAGTACTGGTCAACCAAGCAAAGTGCAGTAGACGTTGAACAGTGCGTGAATCATTTCAGCAAAGTCCCAGAAAATCAATCCGATGTGCATCCAGAGAACTGGGAATACCAATCACCACTGTACACAGGACTTTGCATAAAAGACTGAAGCTTTATGCCTTTAAGGTGCAGATTCTGCAGGAACTCAAACCAAATGACAGACCCAAATGCAAGGCGTTTGACTTGGAAATGCTCAGTTGCATAAAAGATGACGAAGATTACCTGAAAAAGGTCATGTTCACAGTCGAAGATTGCTTTCATGGATCAGGGAAGGTCAACCAGCACAATGTGAGGATCTGGGGCTCTAAAAACCCACACGTGGTCATTGAACACATACAGTACGTCACAGTCCAAAGGTCAATGTTGGTGTGGCCTTCTCCATGACCGCTTGGAGGGTCCGTTTTCCTTTGTGAAGGATACAATGACCTCAACAATTTACATGAACTTGTTGGTAGGATTTGTCTTTCCACAGATTGAAGACCTGCAACTGGATGTCATTTTTAACAGGACGGCAATCCCCTTCATTGGGCCTTAGTCGTTTGAGCCGTCCTGAATGAAAAATTTCCAGGTCACTGGATTGGTCGAGACGGACCAACCGCCTGGCCTCCACGATCACCAGACATAACCCCCCTTGATTTTTTTCTATGGGGGTTTGTCAAAGATGTTGTCTGCAAAATCAAGGTGGCAAACGTGCAGGATCTTCGTTCTCGGATCACAGCTGCATGCGCACTGGTGGACGTAAATATGCTGAGCTGAACATGACAGTAACTCATGTACCAACTTGATGTCCTGTGTGTGACAAACGGAGCTCATATTGAAGTGTATTAATGGTGTGCACAAAACTTTATGAGTTTCTGTATCATATAAACCAAAAGATGTCGTATTATTTGTGCTTCGAAATATATTAACATTCAAAGTTGTCTGGGTCTTTTTGAAAAACCCTGTGGTACAACATAAGGTCCTTGAGGTATTTTGTATTGCTTAGCTCGAGGTTAAGTGCAAGAACTGATTCAGTCATCAAACTGAATGATTGGTGGACTTGTACCACGTTCAAATCGGAGCTTTCTTTTTCACCCTTCATCCCTCCCCAACTCTGTTGGCTCAAGTGCACACCAAGCAACACACATCCAATTACCATTCACAAATCTGGTCTCACTGATCACCTTCATTTCTTGTCTCCTTTTTCTCCCATCTGTAGAATTGACTCCCAGAGTGCATCGAATATTGCTCTTCCCATCTATCTTTAAGGTAGCGACCCACTACCATCTTGTGTCACCTACAATGCTTACCCATGATCATTCTATTGGAGATGACCTCTCTCCTCTGTCCAGCTGAAACACTTTCTGTTGGCAGTTACCTTGCTGTTACTGGTCTCAACTGTTTGTGTGTTCTATGCTTTATTGGACGTCTATCTGCAGTCCGCTTTGTTGTCATCCATGTCTATATGTTCTTTGCCTGTTTGTCTATGTACCTTGTCCACATATTCCTTTCTTGTTTGTGAATTGGCCTCTCTCCCTCTGTCAACAAGTTATTTAATGAGCCTTGACCTTAATAGAAAAAAAATTGGAAAATATTCACATTACGAACATCAATAATGAAACAATTAAGCCTGACTGGCTGGAGCAAATGTAGCACACTTGCCTTTGGGTGCTTTTGGTGCCATAAAAGCGTCCAGTGCATAACTTTTATTTTTTAACCATTTTAGCTTTTGCCATCAAATTTTCAACTAGAACACCACTGGGTGGAGCACGTACCCTCTGCCAGGCTGAACAGTTCACGTTTTGTATCCCACTGATAGGCCGGATCTGGATCTGGATCTGGAGCTGAACTAAAATCTAATCAGCCTGTTCTTGTCACCCAAGCAACTCATCCACCTAGTTTGATCGTAACTCGTCCACAACTTTTTGAGATATCAGGCTATATAATTATCGGTTTTTGTCCTATCTCTCAATGGTGAAGAATCACTTTAAAATGATTGTATCCTGATCCGAATCTTCACAAAAATCTAATCGATTTGTCCTTGTCACACACCCAACCTGTCCACCAAGTTTCGTCTGAATCCATCCATAACTTTTTGAGATATCTTGCTCACAGCCAAACAAACAGACCGACAGACAGAGGTGAAAACTTAACCTCCGTCCACCTTCGGTGATGGAGGTAACAAGTCTTTATTATGAGAATGTGGAGAACACTAATTAATAAAATATGCTTTTATTTTTACCTTCGCAAACTTTGTTGCGAAGGTTATGTTTTGATCGCTGTGTATTTATTTATCTATTTGTGAATATGTGTGTTTGTTTGTTTGTTTGTGTTTGTTATTCGCATAACTCCAAAAGTATTGAACTGAATCGCAGCAAATTTGGTGGGATGATTGGTTATTATCCGAGGACCATTTGATTAGATTTTGGGAGCGATCGGGTCAAAGGTCAAGGTCAAGGTCATGAAAAGGTCAAAATCGTCTTTTTACCATAGCGCGGTCAATTTGTATCCAATTTGCATGCAACTAATGCCAAAATGTTCAGAATTCAATGCCCCATCTTGTGATATGTGACATGACACAATGACTAATAACCCTTATTAGCGGTTGGGAGTCAAAGGTCAGGGGGGTCACGACATTGCAAAATGTGCGGTTTTAGTCATAACACGGTCAATTCTTATCCGATTTGCATGAAACCAACACCAAAATGTTGACTTCTGTTCCCCACACTCTAATACCAATTACTACAAAATTAAGAGTACAAAGGTCAAGGTCGAGGTCATGAAAAGGTCAAAATCGCATTTTGCCATAGTGCGGTCGATTTTTATCCAATTTGCATGCAACCAATGCCAAAATGTTGTGAATTCAATGCCCAATCTTGTGATATACGATATGACACAGGAAATTTAATGTTTTTAAGCCATCATAACACATATGAGATGGCAGATGTGGTATGGGATTAAATACCCTCACAATCAACGGTTTCTTGGGGGGGGGGGCAAAATGTAGCGTTGGCGAAGGTATGCGCTCTACTGAGTGCCCGTTGTAGTTTTAGATTTTTCGTGAAGTGATGTTCGAGGGCAATGCAGATGTGGATGGGCTTTTCATTTTGGGATACTTTCTGTGATTATTTTGCACTCATGTAAAAAGTCACAGTGAAAACGGTCCCTGGAAAAAGGAGCCATCTGCTTGTTTGTTAATTTGAAGGTTAATCGACTTAAGACCAGAAAAAAAATTAACATTTGGTTCTGCCTGAATGGTTGAGTGGTTGAGACTCTGACCTGATTTGTGGTTTGAATCTCAATTTGGGTTGGGGCATGTTTTCAAATAAGAGGTTATTGTAACTTGTGACTTGGTAATGTTCCCATCTTATTAAAAAATTATTTAATTACTGAATTAATTTTTATAAAAGTGGGTCCCTTTCCTCCTTCTCTAACCTGCTCCTGTACCTTTTATTTATCCCTCCTCCACTCACACCCCTCCTCGAGCCCCTGAACCAACCAGGTCGGGGGCCGAGTCCTTCCCGCTCCACCTTCTCGCTGTCCCCTTAAATTAAAGAGCAGGTTAAAGAGCGAACTAAGTTAGAAGTGCAGGACTCACTCCCAAAGTAACAACTGTGGAATACAAACCCAAGTCCATTGAATGAAGAACAAAGTGTTTAAACACTCACCCAAATGGCAATCTCGGAAATTTTGAAATTTGTTTCAACAACCAAATACTTTTGATTCCATAAATAAAGGATAAAAAAGATACCGGAGGTAAAATACCCCTCCCATGTTCCACTACCCATCCCACCCCTTCCAATATTCCCCTCCATCCCGCACCTTCCCAGTTTCCTCCCCTCCCCTGTCCCTCACCCTCCGAGCCTCCCATATATCCAGCACCCTCCCAACACCTATCCACTGTCCCTCACTGTGTGAACCTCAAACATCTGAGGCCTCCACCTCCACCTCCACCTGAGAGCTCTTTCAATCCAGGCTGCTGCTAACAGCCTGGACATCATCTGTTTAAGAGAATCCTTCCTCCCACAGGACATCCTTGATACCTTATTGCCTCCACCAGGTTATCGTCTCCTCCAATTTGATAGTCCTGAAATTCACCCTGGTAGCGGAGTTGCTATTGACATCAATAACTCAATTTTTCAGTCCACGTACTGATCTTACACTTCCCAACCCACAGGAGTACCTTTGGCTGCGACTTCCCCTCTGCTCACACCTCCCAAAAATCCACTCCATGGAAGTGCCTCCTGTGCAGCTGCCCTCTGCAGGGCAGCTCACTGGATGACAGGAT
>CM068963.1:88448737-88470514 GCA_035128595.1 Eptatretus atami | reverse complement strand
ACCCCCACTCTTTGACGATAGGAGTAAAACCATGGGGTAACTTTCCTGGGTCAGATTGCGATAGTATGTGTTGGGGTGGTGCTGAGGTGTCATCCACCAGATGGTGGTCTCCTTGGGTTAACCTGAGGCGGTCCCTTTGGGTAGGTACCTGAAATGTCCTATCCCTAAGAGAGGATGATCACCTGTCTCTGTTATCATCTGAGCTAAAGCGTTTGAACATCGGTATTGCAGCACTCTCTGAGGTTCAGAGACAGGATAGTGGTGAGATCATGGCGGATGGTTACACCTTCTATTGGTCACGTCTCACTGATGGTTACAATGCCCAAGGAGTTGCTGTAGCTGTGTCCAATAAGCTGACTCCAATGAAAATTGAGGTAACTGGTAACAACGAGCATATTATGAGACGAAGGATTTGTCACTCCGTGGGTGTCATTTCTCTGGTCTCTGTATCGTTTGTCAGGGGTATGTACTGGCCCCACACTTTTCAGGGCTTGCGTGGAGTGGAATCTGGGGAGGATGTCAGAGTGATCAATCTATGGTGCATCATTCGGGAATGTCAAGATCTCTGACCTTGATTTCAAAGATGATGCAGTCATCTTTGCGGAGACTGTGGATATCCTTTTGGAGGCCCTTGAGGTGCTGAATGAGGAGTCGGAGCTGCTGGGACTACGGGTTTCCTGGGTCACAACTAAGCTCCAGGCTTTCAATGACATATTGGATGCTGCTATCTTGTCTGTGTCTGTTTGTGGTGAGGATGTTTAGGTCGTGGAGAGATTCACTTACCTTAGCAGTGGTATTCATGTCTCTGCTGGCTGTGAGCCAGAGGTCAATAGACGTCTAGGTCGGGCCTGGGGAATCATGGATTCACTGGATCATGGAGTCTTCAGGTCATTGGTGCTTCCAGTCTTGCTCTACGGATGTGAGACTTGGACTCTGACCAGAGACCTGAGATGGAGACTGAAGTACTTTGGTACCAGGTCTCTTCGGAGAATCCTTGGCTATCGCTGGTCGGACTTTGTGTCCAACGAGTGGTTGCTGAGAGAGACTCAAGTGAGATTTGTTACCTGCTTAGTCCGCGAGTGTCAGCTGCGGCTGTATGGACATGTGGCTCGTTTTCCTAATGCGGATCCTGCTCCCCAGATTCTCTCAGTGAGGAAGCCTCATGAGTGGAGGAGGCCAATTGTCTGACCAAATGCCTCGTGGTTGCAGCAGGTTGATTGGCATCTCAAGAAGATGGGGATGGGCCAGGCATCTGCCTGGAGGATGGCCAGACTGAGGCCCCTGGAGTACTGGCCGAAAGTGGACGCAGTGACATGCTGCTCTGGCGCATGCTCCCATACCTGACCTGACCACCTCTTGGTTGTCTGTTGTTGTACCATCTGCCAAACAGTGACGACTCTATCTACATTTCTCTGTGACAACATGGACCAACTTTTAAGCCCTCATCCCAACTCTCTCTTTCTCATTTGTGGCAATTTCAGTAGTGGCAAAAACAGGAATGCAACATGGCTGGGTGTTGGGGCCTCTCTCACCGGCCATGGAACTTCAGCAAAGGACTTCTGTGACTCCACCGGACTGTCCACATTATGATGCCACAATAAGACACCACAATCCTCTTCTGGTTTGGCATCACGATATCTTTTGATGTTGTTCCATCCCAATCCCACAACAATAGTGAAATCTCAAAATATATTGTGATGCTAAACCAGAAGAGAATTGTGGTGTCGTATTGTGGCATCATAATGCAGTGTCATTCCTACCTTGTTTGGTTGCTTTTTTGAGATTTCATCGCTGTTTTTACTTTTTTTTTTAATGTTTCTTTTTCTTGTTTCTGCAATTTTTTAAAGTACCATAATAAAATGCTTAATGTTTTATTTATTTTGTTATTTTGGTGTGAATTAAATCCATCTGTGTTATTCAATTGTTTTAATGCTTATTACAGCGCGGCAACATCACGCTGTTATATAATTGGCTATTCTGTCCTGTGTCTTCTGTCACACTTATTTCAGTTGATTTGGGGGTGGTTTGGATTGGTATCACTTTTGGAATGGCACTGTCCATTTTCCCCCCTCCCACGATCCTGGTCTGGTTTGGTTGAGTCCACATTTATGTTTGATTTATTCTCCTAATAAAACTATGATGGTAATGTTTGATATATTTTTAAATTTGTTTGCGTGGACAAGCCCAGAGTCAAAGTAACTTCCTTGTGTTGGAATCACCATCATGACTTCAGCAGTTATTAAGTTAGATTGGGCTACAGTTTTACATTGTTTTGAGAGGGGGAACAAGAAGAAGAAGAAGAAGAACAAATTGGCGTTTTAGCAATCTCTAATTGTGGAACTTTAGCGATGTATTCTTGCTTCTTTTTAAGTCTTGGTAGTTCAGAAAACACTCGAGAATAAATGATATGGCTTTTAAATGCTTATGACTTCACTCTGTCGTAGTTTATTGAGTACAGATTTGAATGGGTGGCCATTTTTTCCTGTATCATCCCTCTATATGCAGTACTACCGTACTCCATGATTATTATTAATATTACAAAGCGGACACGGGCAGGCTTTCCATTTTAGGATGCTTTCTGGTTCTTTAATTTTGATCATTTGGTCAAGGCTCTCCGACTCTCTGGAAAATCCTCTATATGTTTGCTGATGACTCCACCCTCTGCCGTACCATCGGTCATCCCTCAGACTGGTAAAGCAGCAGCTTCTTCGCTCACTGCAGATCTGGATAAAATCACAAACTGGTCCAACACGTGGAACATGTCTTTCAATCCGGACAAATCTCACACTCTCACTACGTCTCTTCGAAAGGACCGTTTCGAAATCCCCCCATCCACTTTCTCAACAATCCTCTGGAAGAAGTCCTTTCTTTCAAGCTTCTGGGTCTCACTATCTGCCATGACCTTTCCTGGGAAAGCCACATTTCAAACCTCGCCTCCAAAGCCAGTCGCCGACTGGGAACCCTCCGTCGTGCAAAGTCCTTCCTCGGCCCACCTGAGCTCCTGACCACTTACAAAGCTTTTGTCCGCAGCCAGATGGAGTACTGCTCTCCCCTCTGGGCTGGTGCTCCTGCCTCCCACCTTTCTCGGCTTCACGCTGTAGAAACCAAGGCATTTCGGATCATTGGCATCTCCCGCAATGAGGCTGAGTCTTTGGGCCTCTCACTCATTCACCGCAGGTTGGTCGGTGGTCTTTCTGTCTTCTACTGTCTCCTCTCCAGCCTCGCCCCCCCCCCCAGCTCTCTCTGCGATTTGTCCCACCACATTTCCGCAGGGCGCTCAAGGTCCGCCAACAACCCCTTTCTGGTAAAACTACCAAAATCACGAATCACTGCTCACCTTCACTCTTTCATTCCTCTTTTTTCCCACCTTTGGAATAAACTCCCTCACTCTATTCATTCCCATTCTTCCCCCCAGGCCTTCAAAACAGCTGTTCACCACCACCTCTTATCATCCCCCATCCAAATCCTCGATCTTTTCTACCCCGATAATCCACCCAAGCCACCTCCTTCAAATTCCCTGCTTTCCTTCCTGAAAGTCCCTGTAATGTCCATCTTCTATTCCCCATGTTCCCCGTCCCATCCCTCTCCCTTCCACAGATCTCCTAATGTCTCTGTTCCCCACTATTTTGTCCTTCCCACTCCCTCCTCTCTTACCTCATGTCCCCCATGATGTGCGTTGTGTGTTAGCTCTCACACAAGCCTCGCAGTATCAAAAAAAAAGGCACATATTGATGTCATACTTGATTCCAGTCACTTGAACTCCTCTAACTTATCTCTTCTGCTGGGCTAAAACTCAAGCAGAAAGATTCAGGTTTGGTGTCAAAGTGAAGACTATAACTCAGGACTTGGACAAAGGTCGATTTTAAATTCAAATATAATAATATTGTATGTCAAGTACTAACTTTGAAGCTATTTCCTATTCAAAGGTGTGAATTGAGTACTGTACATCTTGACATCATAAATTGATCAATTCAAGTGTAACAGTCTTTTTGCGACAAACAGTGAATCAGACACTGCATGATATTTATACAAGGAAATACAGAAAAACTGAGAAACAGGATAAAGCCATTTTTTTCCATCATGCCCATGTCACATTCACGCCCCCAAGCAAATAATTTCCCCAGGGTATCAGCACAATGGCCTACTCTTGCGAAAGACACCGTGGGAAGCTTAATGTCCACCATCAATCGTTCATGCGAGCTAGACAGCTGAAGGCAAGTGCACTAGCTTGATGCATCCTACCAACCCAGCGATTTCAATAATGGGAAGAAGAACTACTTGGGAGTTATTGGAAAGTGCATTTAAATGTACAAAGTAGAAAGCCAGACAAAAAGTAATACATGTGAAAAATGTCAATTTGAGGAAAGGTTGGATTATGTTATGATTTTTCAATTAGTCTACCAAGGTGGAGTAGGTTGTAAGAAGAACATTTTATACTACCTAAAACCCAGGAAATTGAAAACCTCGGCTTTCAAGCCATGTTGACTGAAAAGTTGTGTCAACTTACCCGATAGACACGTCACTTGCACATTGTGTAAATCTCAGAAAGAATCCATCAAGTTATAGTGACCTCCATCTAGTTATCGTTTTCTATCTCTCCCCTCTTTCTCCTTTTCTATTCTTCCCCCTATTTCTTCCTCTCCGACACTCCATCCCCACCCCCTCCCCTCTCTCTCGACTACCCCCTCCCCCACCGATAATTTTTACATTCTTCTTTTTTAACTTTAAAAATACATGCTTTCTGGTAGGTAATTCTATTCATGTTCTATGAAATTTTGTGAACTAAAACTGCTCTATCGAACTGCTAACAGCTGTTACAAAGAGACCTTATCGGAGTATTTTGCTGCAATGGCAATCTTCACCGTCAGAGTTCATTCACACATACTGGGATAGCATATTTTGCAGTGGTAAATGAAAGTGGGATGAATATCTGCTTCTAAATGAAAGTGGATAAGTGCTTGCTTTGACAGTTTCTATATTTCTTACATCCCTTCGCAGTTGTACAATTACTCAGAAAAAGACATTTTAGTTTCAATCTGAGGCCATCAAATTATGATGCATGCCTTGTGGAGGAGTTGGGGATGAATACATTTTGGAATAGAATAGAGAAGGGAGGATGATATGGGAGAGAAAGGAGCATGGCTGCTGGTGTGTAGGATGAGTGAGGAGAGAAGGGAAAGTACTTTGGAAGGAACCCGGAGGAAGGAAAAGGTACACGTCAAATAACTGCACCGTTTCTGTGAAATAAAATGTGAGGCACTTTTTAATTTCACTGGCTTGGTGCCATTTTTGTGACACTTTTACAATCTAAAAGAGTTCACCCCCAAGATTGGGGTACAGTACTTTATGTCGATAAAGTGTCACAAAAATTGTCTCATTCCAGAGTAGAGTCCTTTGCAGTGTGTCAGGACAAAAGAAAGAAGGAATTCTAGGAAATATAGTTATTAATATTTACAATAAAGAAAGGAAATTTTGCCCACTGAAACTTTGCTGGATCCATATGCAGCACCTGAACCTATATACCTATAGAGCAGGCCAAGCACAAAACTCGTGTTACTGCCATGGAGTACTCTCTGAAGCATGAGGCCAGGAACACTGTTTATAAGCAGACTAAATGTTGGCCTTCACCACTATTGGGGAAGGCACATTGTGGGACAAATATTATTTCACAAATTTAAGAAGTAAACTATCGTTACCTTCATTTCCACGTCTCCTCGCAGTTCCAATTCAAAAGAACAAAATTCCTCCAGAACTTCCTTTGTAGCAGAAGATACGTGGATCCTCAGAGCTGTGCACCACAGTGAAACAGTATTACAGATTACCAAATGTTGTACCATGGATTGGGCAGGCATTAGATTAGTCACAAATTAAAATCCACCATCTCTCATTTTCAAACAGAAATATCATTCACGAAAAGGGGAGGGGGAGATGACAAACCTTCCCCATTGGATTCCATACGGGAAGCCGTGTTGACTGTATCACCAAAGAGACAGTATCGTGGCATTTTCAACCCAACGACTCCTGCACAAACAGGACCTGGAGAAACAGGACAATGCAAATAAAACAGGATAATCGCTTTGACTAAGCATTAACAATTGGTACAAACAAAACTAGATATCTGCGATCACATAGCAATTGCCAAGGGTAAGCCTCCCCCAGCGCTCATGCTCCAATGATGGCCATATTCTTTTTGGACGCCATATGACCTTGACCTTCAAAATTTAGGGATTAGTGTGTAATTTAAGAATACGTGTCCCCATCTACAATATATCCATAAAACTCAACATCATGAAAATCTGAGGAAAATTATTCAAATTTGGTCAAAAAGTTGTTTTTTGTTAATTTGCTCACAATCCGAAAAAAGTAGGTCAAGGACACAAAACAAATATCAGGTGCACAACCTCAGTGCAGGTACACTATTATGATGCAAGAACATCTTGGAAGGCCAAGCGTTCTTTGAGATTCCGGGTTGGCAAAATTGAGCGATGACAAAAAATGTATTTTTTTTTTCAGACCGCCATTTCACCTTGACCTTTAACCTGGAGGGATATGATGTAAACGAAGCGTAAATGCTCCTTGCTCTAGGCTATCTAAAGAGGGCAAATTCGGTCTGATCTGACAAACCTTAGTTGAGTTCTGGTTAAAATGTCTATAATTAGGTCAAGGTCAAAAATTCTGTCAGCTCCGCATACTTTGTGTTCCCAGTATTGATGCAAATTTTCATCCCAAAAGTCTCAGCCGGTTCCGAGATACAGCTCGGAAATTGGCAGAAAAAATAAATAAAGTAAAAACCCCACTGGTGGTTTAGTATTCCTGGGCAGCCTGGTGTTGGCTCAGTGGTTAGGGTGGCAGCTTGGGATCCTAGGGTCCTGAGTTCAAGCCACGTCGTCCGCTGAAGTAATACACCAGGGGGTTGACTCAGCCTGTCATCCTTCCGAGGTCGGTGAAATGAGTACCATTTCCAGTGTGTGTACTGGTTGAGTGGCACTGCATCAGCAACACGGTTGCACTTCAAGAAATTATAGCTACCCCGGCAGCTAAGCTGCCATACGACCACACACACTAGTATTCCTGGGGGTCGAAAACTCTGAGGCACCATTAAAAATTGGAAGCACGAATTGTAGAAACAAACCCGACAACATGTATAAACCTTCCACTATCCTATAGACTATAGACTATAGAGTATAGAGGGAGGCTTAATAACAAATTTTAATGTTTCATTGCAATACAAGTCTCATTAAATTGTTATTGTAATGAAAAAGATGCAATTTTTTTTCGCGTAAAAATCAAGAAACGCAATTTGAAGGGTATAAATCAAAAATATTTTCACAATCCAACCCAAAAATTCCTCCCAGATGTGCATGTAATCGTACATACTTTTTAAATTGCTTTAAATCGAATTTGTTTGGAAATGAGAGAAAGATAAGGGTAGCTGTCAATGGTATTGTCACAAAATAAGTTATATAATGGACCACCATTCCCAATGTTGCGTACCTGTGTGAATGCCAATGCGAAGTTTCAGTTGATCTTCAGGACAGTGTCGTATCGTGAAAGTGTGTACAGCATCCAGAAGAGCTAGTGACATGCGTGCAATTTCCCGTGCATGTACGTTCCCGTTATGCACAGGCAAGCCAGACACGACCATGTACGCATCACCAATGGTCTCTACCTAGAAAACATACCCCATGGAAAAAAAGAGTTATAACACAGAATAGACCATGATATAATAGAACGAAAATGAAACAGTAGAAAGAGTGGGGGGGGGGGGGGGGGGGGGGGGGGGGGAGAAAACCAAAAGCAGGGTGCAGGGGGTGAACAAGATGGATAGTCACAAACTCTCAATCACAGTGGAAGGAAAAACTGGAGAAGAAACAGAAATGAAACAATTAGTTTTACAAAATAGAAAGGAAAAAAACCATGAAGAGTGTGAGAGAATGGAGATAGGTGTGAGTGGTGAGTGGGAGAGAGAGAGAGAGAGAGAGAGAGAGAGAGAGAGAGAGAGAGAGCAGCAGAGAGAGAGAGCAGAGCAGAGAGAGAGAGAGAGAGAGAAAAGGCACAATCAGGGAGACCTGCTAATCTGGAGACACAGAAAGGGGTATGAGGTGTTAATAAAGGTATAAAAGCTCATTCATGGTGGTAAACATCTCACTGGAAGCCTTGGAGGGAAGAGTGAGATAAACAGACTGAGGAAGTCTCAGCCTCATCAATATCATTCTTCCAATGGCAGGAAAAAAAAGAATAACAAATGAGTGGAGTTGAACACTGAGTCTGGATTTGGGGAGTTTTACCAGAAGGGGGTTGATGGTGGACCACATGCACCCTGTAGAAACTTGGGGGTGGGGGACAAAGCACAGAAAGAGCAGACGGTGCAAGTCCTGAAAGGAGGTGGTCGAAGACAGAGAGACCACCCACCTGCCTGCAATATGAAAGTGATAGGCCTAGAGACTGAGCTTCATCATGGGAGATTCCTATGATATTGAAGGCCTTGATTTCCACGGCATCAAACCGAGCAAGTTGTGACGCAGTGGCGCCAGCCCAAAGGGGAGAGCAGTCCTCCATCAAGCTGCAGCTGAAAGCCTTGTAGGTAGATTAAAGTTCAGGTGTGCCCAGAACAGAGTTTACACAACAGTGGATGCCCAGTTGGGGTGACTAGCTTTGGAGGCCAACTTAGAAATGTGGTTTGCCCAAGAAAGATCATGGCTGATGGTGATGTCCAAAACTTTGAGTGACTGAACCTCAAGAGAATTTTTAAGGAAGTAGATGGGAGGAATCACCAGACAATAATTTCAAAGAAACAGAGTGAGAGTGTGAGACTTGTCAGGAGTGAATGACATATTCCAAGTATAGGAGGACCACCTCATGATTTGTATCAATGTCTCCAGGGAGGGAGGAGCAGCTGCCTGCTGATCTAAAGGATGAATGATGCCTCAGCAGAGGGTGGAGTCATCAGCCAAGAGATCATCAACATAATCAAAATGCAAATGGAAACATTTATTTGAAGAAAAAAAAAAGATTACCTTGTAAACGTCAAAATTGTCAATGATGGCATCGAAGCAGGTGTAAAGATCATTCAACAGCGTCACAACCTAAAAATATCAGTTAAATCATGAGATTACCTCTGCACATCAAATTATTTTCTAAGCCCAACATCAAACTCCCTTGTGTGTGAGACACACATAACAGAACATACTTTCAAAATTACTTTAAATCGTTTTTATGAACTACCCAAAGGTTGTACTCAGACAATTGTGCATGACTGGTGGCCTCAGGTAAGCTTGAGTGAGAAAGGCATTAAAATGCCACCTTGTAATGCAAAAGTATACTCATGTCCTTTTTAGGTCATCTCTTCGAGCATGACCTAATAATATGGGTGTCGATGTCCTTCGATTCGTCCGTCGTCCGTCTCCGTCTGTCCGTCCGTTCACAATGAAGTTGAAGCGGGAGATCTGGTCATTAGTGATCCTGATAGAGTCGATGAGACGTACACGATGGTATGACTTTCAAGGTCACCGAAGGTCAAGGTCAAGGTCACGAGGCCTTTGAAGTTGCGAAAATGACGATTTTCAAATTCTATCTCCTCCGCCATTTCTCAAGCGATCTTGAATTTGATTGTAGCATATGAATCTATGGGACAATATCTAAATTTGGTCAGGCCGGATTTTCGATATCGCTTTCGTTTTCGTGTCACATGACTTCAAAGTTGGCAAAAAATGCGAAATGACGATTTTTTTCTCGCAGAGATGACCGTCACTCCCGCACGAGTGTATTTTTGTTGATGTAACATTCTATGCAGATATTCTGTAAGTTTTCTAATACTCTGTAACGTATCAAGATAAAGATCGTAACCTCTGCTGTGACCTGTTGTGTTGCACTTGTAAGGTTTTTACCCCATGCTAATAGTGCAAAGCGGGGTTAAGCAATTGGTTCAATCTGTCTGTCCAGAAGTATATTTATATGATTGAGAAAGTCCTTAATTTCAATCAAATTTTATATTTTCAACACTGTGGAACACGAATCTGAACATGAATTGGACCATGAACCTGCAGTTTAGCAGTACTTTGACTGAATTTGGCAAAATTGTACAGAATATCGTCCCTAGCGCGCATGCACACAGAGGAGCAAGGTAATTATTTTACTCTGTCTGCCAGTCATAAAAAAAATTGAGAATCATTCCAAACAGGAAACTTACTGTTTTGAGGCATGTCATGAAAACAATAGTCACATCAAATTATATTCTTAACCCAACATCAAAATCCCCACAGACAGATGGACAAACAGACAAACAAATGAGAAAGCATAACCCCTGTCCACCTTTGGTGGTGGAGGTAACAAGCAACAGACACGAAGAACTAATGTCACATATTAAACAAGAGCGAGAATTGCTTTGCAATACACGTCCCCTATCGATGTGATATTTTCTAAGTCCTAAAAGGATACAACTCTGTGAAAAATTTACGAAACGTCCTGAAACTCGAACTTGTTCTGTAACTCATCATAATAAAGCCATATACCAAGTTTCAGATGAATATGTTAAAGAGTATGGGAAAAAAATCTGAAAACTACAGGTGGGATGGACAGATAGACGGACAGTAAACATATAGTTCCCTCCAGTGAAACCGGTAGGGGACTAACAAGCTGGTTTATCCGATCAAGATTGGGCTGTGTGGTTCCATCAAAAAGATTTATGTTTAAAGCTGTATGAAAAATTACCCCAGGAGTTCACCATGGCAGTGATGGAGCAAATGGCCTCATTTCCTTGTTTGAGTTCATACAGGATAGCATGACGACCACTTGCACTCAATGTAGCCACACTGTGGACTCTTTGTATATTAACTTGCATTCTACATAGGGAATATAAATACTTATATGCAATTAGTTCAATTCCCAACAAAATTCATCTTCAAATGTGATGCGGTTAGACTCCACCCCTCTCCAAGTTTCACCACTCTCCTCAGCAAGGGGACACTCGATCAGCCAGTTTTTTGTTTTTTAACATCGACTGATTAACAATTGCAGTTTATTTTTTTATTGTGACTTTGAGAAATCACGTGTGTGTTACAATAATGCGGTTCAGTAAATTTTGTGGAAATTGACCCAGGAGTATGGAATCTTGTACAACAATCAAAGAAAAGGCTTCACACAGCCAAAACTCGCTCTTCCATCTATAGATTTGTGTAGCAGGCAAATGGGATGTTTATGCATCGAAGAGATGTTGAGAAATACATCTAGTTAATGAATTTGACGATTTGTAAACATCACTCAGAGGGAGAGACATCAAGTAGCAGGCCATTTTGTCCTCTGAATAAACAATAAATTTCCAGTGAAAAGCAAGTTAAAAACTTCTAGCAGATTTTTTCTCCTGATTAATTAATTGCGAACGCAATTAAAAGTGCATTGCATATCCAGTGAAGGCACCCTAAAGAGCATTTGTCATGAAATAGGCCACTTGTGAATGTTGATTTGTATCACATTGCTAATCATTTGTCTGATTGAGTAATATTCAAAAGTGTCCTTTTAAGTTTATACTGGTAAAGATTTACATGAAATTTCAACATGAAAACGTGTGTAATAAAGTATGTGAGATGTTCCAAACGAGTCTGTCTTGGAATGATGTACGGTGATGCGTTTAGCTTGAATATGCAATGCTCAGAAGGAGAGAGTGAGCTAACAACATGCAGTGAAGAGGAACTGATTGCAGAGGACAAAAGTAATAAAAATTCAATCATGGTGATTTAGATCAAAATTTAGGAGGAAAACCACTCAGCTTGTGGACCAAAGCTAAACTGAGATTAGGACAATTGAGAACATTCTGAGCCATGTGCCAACATTGATTACTGGTGGACGTCAAACAGCCTATGGTGTCTTTTCATTAAGAATAGGAAATTCCAAGTTCTTGATGTGCAGGGGTACCTTGACCAAATTAGTCATGCCGGCCAAATTGCCGGCACACTGGTCAAATTCCTCATTCAGCAGTTCCATGGCCGAATTGGTCAATTGACGTGGGAGTACTATGTCACTTCCGTTCGTGGGCAGATAAGTGATGCTTGCTCCGGAAGTCGTTTATCAATGCGAGAAAAATCTTTGTTAATTGTGCTATTACACTTAATAGCATGAAACATAAATGGTTTCATAATCATACTTTAATACAAATACAGTAACCATACGTTTCCATAAATGAAAATAAATCTAAAATACATTCTACATGACCCTTAAAAATTATTTCTGAAACTGCATCATCTTTCTCCTTGATGTAACCGATATCGTACAATTTATCTGGCTTCTTGACAAAGTCCATTTAAGGCACAATTTCTCAGAGCTAAATTGATGAGTCTTCATCCATTCTTGCATCGGTCACTATCAGACACCCTCCTCAAGATCTCTCGGCTGTCTGACCATAAGGTGTGCATTTCACCTGCAATATGCTAAACCATAAAATGTGCAATGACCAAGGTCTGCTCAAAAACAGCTTGGCCCGTTTTTCAACATGGAGATCACTCGTGTTTGGAGCCTCCTCTAGCCAATAATTCGATTCATGTTGTCTGATAGAAGCTAACATTTTCTTTGAGGCAAAATTCGACGAAATGTTGGACAATCAAGAAAACAACAATTTGACCTCACTTACATTCACCAACAATGGCTGGGAGCATGGTAAGGAAAGAAGTGACCTCATAGCAAAGGCAATTTTATGATTTTGATGTACCATACTCTGTTACAGTGCGTCGGTGCTGTCGAAGCAGTTTCTTGGCAAGGATTATACTGAGTGATTTGCCATTGCCTTCGGTGAGCTATCGCCGGCACTCTGCACAAATTACAAATGCCTGATTTCTCTTTTCTTAAAAGAGATAGCATATTCAGATAAACCTACCCCCACTAACTACTGCTTCACGAAGGATGCCGAATAATCTTTAACGTCCACTAACTAATGCCAGCAGACAGGACAGGATTACCATTTAACATTCATCCGAGGGACACATTGATGAGTCACCCTACCTGTGAAACACTGGGATGATTGTTTATAGCTGGATCAGGATTCATACTCAAGCTAGACAGCTTAGAGGTGAGTGTGCGTACCTCTCGGTCATACTGCCTCGGCATGAACCTTAAAACTAAACAAATAAAGATACTTAAACCAAATATTTTTTTCTTAAATTGGTTGGATCCGATCTGTTAAAATGAAAAACATTAACTTTGTGTTCCTATCTGATGTTAACAGCTTAGAATGTTGGTTGGTCTGGTTTGTGATTCTATCTGTTTGTCTGTCTGTTTGTCTACATGTCAATTGCCTACAGGTCACAATTTTAAAACAGATCTTCATGAAAGTTCAGAAAATTGTAGAATTGGTCATAAGCAAGAAGCCTGTTGATTTTGAGATCAAAAGGTCAAAAAGTCAACATCTTTGTCAAATTTCTAAAACCATCAACTTTCATCTGATTGACTTGAAATTTGAAGAAGATTTGCATACCAGATCAGTGAATTCAACCACCAATTATTTTTGAGGTCAACATAGGTCAAAAGGACAAAATATGCAAAAGGTCAACAACTTTTGTGCAATTTCTGAAATCCTCAATTTTCATCCAATTGACTTGAAATTTCAAAATGATTTGCATGTCAGGTCACCGAATTTAACCACCAATTATTTTTATGGTCAAATTTGTTTTAAAGATTTTGCAAGTATCATGCTCTGCATGACGTCTATCTTGTTTGTCTGTCTGTCTGTGTCTGTGAACAGGATATCTCAAAAAGCTGTGGATGTATTCGGACGAAATTTGGTGGACAGGTTTGTTATGTGAGGACAAAATGATTAGATTTTGGGGATCAGATCCAGCTTATCAGTGGGATACAAACCATAAACTATAAAGCCTGGTGGAGGTATGTGCTCTACCGAGTGCCGTTCCAGTTTTTATTTGTATTCAATATAAATGCAACATAATTGGTGTGAGACCAGTTTGATTTATTTAGCCATGTTAACCATTCATCTATCTATTCATCGAATTCAATATCAAAATACAAATCTCAATTTGAGGTTATAATTGTAGATATGGACCGAGGGCACAAGCTTAAACTTTTTCAGATTAGAAATAATTATATTATTTATACGTGATGTAAACTTACACTCCATATTTGGGGTACCTGCATAGGTGTGCACTCAGCTGACATGGCAGTAAATCCCACGATGTCGCTAAAGTAGATTGTGACACTATCGAATGCCTCAGCCTGCACTGTTTCACCCCGCTTCAGCTGCTCTGCCACTGAGCTGAAAAGAAGATGATCATCAGATTACTTCTTAATCACACAAGAGAAATGACAGGGTTACCGAGTAATTGTCACTCAAACTCATGCTACAATAGTCTGCCACTGCTACAAACTTTAAAAAAAAACAAAAAAAAAACATGCGATTTTGTTGAATAATTTGCTATTTTTAATGTCAAACACTTCTGAGAGACAGCTTAATGTGTATGACTTTGGGCTGCAACCATCAGATGAATATCATTGCATATTCAGATAAACCTACCAGAAGATCGAATCGTTCTTTCCATTAGAAGTGATATTTCAGAAGGTATTTAAAGGACAGAGAAAGGCTGTTTGGCCCATGGTGCCTGTGCCATTTCCACATCCCCAGCACTCCCACCTACCGCAGGTTGTTCCAAATCGTTTGGCTGAAGTTATACTAAATCGTATTTGATGTGTTCAACACAAGTGCCAACTAGACTGCCAGCTTTACATCCCTTATCTGAAGGGCAGCATACTTCATGATGCAGTGCCTCCCATTAGGGTTTGATATAAATTAGTATACCTCTTGTGTATATGCAGCAACTAGCTGCTGCGTTTGCATTTTTTCTGAGAGTGTGTTTATGTTTATGATGCAATCTCCAACCACTCTCCCTTGTAGTTTAGGATATACATACTGACAGACTACAGCATATTCTTTTTGAGAGGTACCATTCCAACCATTGATAAAGTCACGTATTGAATGCGATGCATGAGCAACAATCTTATAACTCACCATAACCAGAATAACTTTGAACAAATGGCCAAACAAATTTGACTTGCCATTATTCGAACTTCATGCATGCATGTATGTTCATCATCATTACATCTACACACAGTTTTACATCGACAACCAGATTTGCGACACATGCAACGAAGGGTCTGACGGTTTTGGGGATTTTTTTGCATGAACATGATAATATTTCTCAACATGATGAAGGGATAGGCCTCATTGACATGAGAACTGGCTGCAGTCCTGTTTCACACTTTTTCCATCCCATTTGTGTAGGTTAGGGAAGCTTTGGTTTGGGTAGGTGAGCACACCTCCACACAGCTGCTTGGAAGTGCACTCTTTTCAAGTGCAGCTGAAGAGCATCAGTTGTTGGGGGCAAAGCTTCCTGTTTGCCAGATTTTAGAAAGAGAATATGCCTTGCTGTATCAATGGAATCTGTTTGCAGCACATATTGTACATGCAACAAACAAACCTCTCTGCTAACTCAGCTTTCTCCCTTGTAAACTTACCTTCCCCAAATGTCTTCAGTGGGTCATGATTCACACCTTCCATGTGGTGCACTTGGAGTAATTTGCAAAAACAGATGTGGTATCACACCCAATTAGTGCATGGAAAGACAGAAGTGCAAGTGCTGGGTTTGATGGTGGACTGTTAAACACTACGGCAGTAGGAATGTATTTTCTCTCCTTTAACATCCCAGTCCTCATCAGTAACCTTTCATTCTCAAAATGAGGAAAATGAGCCACCAGTAGCAGAAGAACATCTGTGTCTGTTTCTGAAATGACAACAGCATCACAGTCACTATGTATAGCATGTAGAACCATTATTGTGTCTGTTTCCTTGTGTGCACCTCTCAGCAAATGAACATCAGTGTTTTCATTTGATGAATGAACATCAAACTGATTAGTGAAGCCTTCAACAGCCACGATTTATATGTTTGGTGGAGCATTGGAAAGAATTTGCTCAGACATAAACCTATACAAGTCAGCTTTATTTACTAGCAGCTCAAGAAAACTTGACCATGCTTTGACCAAAGAACATGAGGGCCTTCTACAACACTTCTGGTGGGTTGAATACTCTTACTTATTGACCTTGTGCCTGACTTGATTGAATAATATATGCATTGATCAAAGACAACTTCTATTCTGATGAAGCCTGAGTCCATATGAAGTGCAGTTTTGATGAATACATCTGCTAGATCACCAAAAGTCAATGCATTAGCAGGCATTCCAATGCTGACAATTAACGCTTGACCATCTATTATGATCTGCAAGCATGGATTTGTTCCCGGTGCAGAGTGGCCGACTCATTTCAGCAAGAGAGATTGGTACAGGCATCAGTTCATGTTTCAAGATGGCAGCCAAATCAACTAGTCAGCCAGCCTCCGCTGCAGTATGCTTCTGCCAGCTTTCAAGATTTTCTGTTGTCTTTTTCACCACAACTCTTCTTCACAACATGATATAAAGTTGGGAAGGTTGGAGTAGTGGGTGATGGAATGGTACTCCATATTTATTATTGTTTTCACTCCAAACTATTCACTTATTCACAAAGTTTTCGAGTTGTTTCTGTCAGAGGTCTTTGGCATTTAGCAATGACATTTTCATGGCAATGAGTCTTGTGTTGCTCGGTCTTTTGTCACAATGTTCTGTAATGTTTCTGGTTTTGTATCGACAGATAACACATTCAAGTTCTGGAAAGTTGCCACTTGTGACTCTTCATCTGCACTACCTTTCTTCTGCCGAGCTGGTGTATTTTCTTTATGGAGAAGACTTTCACCCAGTGAAAGATGGTACATAGCATACAGTACCTTCAGAAAGTATTCACACCCATCGGCTTTTGTCACATTTTGTTGTGTTACAGCCTGAATTTAAAACGGATTATATATATTTTTTAAATTGCCACTGATTTACACAAAATACCCCATAATGACAAAGTGAAAACATGTTTTTCAAAATTATAAAAAATTTATTGAAAATGAAAAACAGAAATATCTAGTTTACACGAGTATTCAGCCCCCTGAGTCAATACGTAGTAGAAGAGCCTTTGCCAGTGATTACAACTTCGATCTTGGGTATGTCTGCATCAGTTTTGCACATCTGGATTTGGGGATTTTCTCCCATTCTTCCTTGCAGATTTGCTCAAGCTCTGTCAAGTTGATTGGGGAGCATCAGTGAACAGCAATCTTCAAGTCTTTCCACAGATTCTCAGTGGAATTAAAGTCTGGACTTTGGCTGGGCCACTCAAGGACTTTCACATTCTAGTTCTGAAACCATTCCAGTGTTGAAACCATTCCGCTTTGGTTGAATGCTTGGGGTCATTGACCTGCTGGAACGTAAATATTCACCGCAGTCGAAGGTCTTTTGCACTCTGAAGCAGGTTCTCCTCAATAATTTGCCTGGATTTGGCTCCATTCATTGTTCCCTCTATCCTTGCAAGTTTCCCAGTCCCTGCCACTGAAAAACATCTCCATAGCATTATGCTGCCACCGCCATGCTTCATGGCAGAGATGATGTTAGATGGGTGATGAGCCACTGCTCAGTTTTCACCAGACGTCACACTTTGCATTCAGGCCAAATAGTTCAATTTTTGGCTCATTGGACCACATCATCTTTTGCCTCATGCTCTATGAATCTTCCACGTGCCATTTTGCAAACTCCAGGCATGCTGTCATGTCCCTTTTCCTCAGTCAGTGGCTTCCGTCTGGCCATAAAGCCGAGATTTGTGAAGTGCTGCAGAGATTGTATCCTTCTGGCAGGTTCTCCCATCTCAGCGAAGGAACTCTGTAGTTCTGTCAGAGTGGTCATTGGGTTCTTGGTCACCTTCCCTGACCAAGGTCCTTCTTGCCGGTTGCTCAGTTTGGTCAGATGACCAGGTAAGGAAGAGTCTGGGTTGTTATATTCTTTCCATTTCCTAATGATGGAGCTCACTGTGAATTCAACACTCTATAAATTGTTTTATATCCTTCCCAAGATTTATGCCTCCTCATAATTCTATCTCGTCGTTATAATGGACAGTTTCTTGGATCTCATGGTAGATTTTCTGCTCTGACATGCACTGTTAACTGTGGGACCTTATATAGAAAGGTGTGTTTCTTTATAAATAATGTACAATCAATTGAATTGGCCACAGGTGGACTCCAATGAAGTTGTCGAGATATCTCAAGGATGATCAAAGGAAATTGAATGCACCTCAGCTCAATTTGGAGTGTCATAGCAAAGAGGTTGAATACTTAATGACACAAGACATTTCAGCTTTTCATTTTTAATTTATTTGTAAAAATTTATGGAAACATATTTTCACTTTGACATTATGGGGTATTTTGTTTCGATGTTGACAAAAAATAAAATTTCATCCATTTTAAATTCAGGCTGTGACAACAAAATGTGACAACAGTCAAGGGGTGTGAATACTTTCTGAAGGCACTGTATGTTTGGGATGAAATGTGGGATCTTTGTGTCCTGCATAATGCAATGGTAGTCTTTGCGATACCAATAATTCCACCACTGCTCTTCTCAGTCCCATTTAGCCATTCCATGGCTTGTTCAGCGTCAACTTGGTTGAAAAGACGATCTGTTTTCTTTCCCACAAAGTTTCCTTTCTCATATTCTGATTGAACAGCATGGAGAAGCCGCTTCATTTCAGCCAGCTATACTGTGCGATATGAAATAATAAGAAAATTAATAATTTGTTTGAAGAAGGTTTATTCCTGTTAATTAATTTTTTCAATTGTTTTTTTTTTAGAATATAATTGTCAAATGGTAAGTTACTAAAGGAGGGTGTTCTCACAGTACCTAATATGAAAGGCTGTGATAGATCTTGATTGTTATTCATAAATAATTAGGAAAATTTGCCCGCACAAGATAATTTCCATTTATCAAAATCCTATATGTAGCCTCTTACTAGTGCTACATCAGATAGCAACATGCCCATGTATTTCATCTTCCCTCTGTCAATTTAGCCTTGCTTGTCCATGAACCTTGCTCTTGTAGAGAGAAACAAAAAACTGCTCTTAGCATGAATAACAAAGTATGCTGCTTGCACGATGTTCCAGATTTTATGGCCTTATTCATCTGAAAATAGGATCCGAATGCAAACCTCCATCCTAGCGTTTCAGAGGTAGAGCATTGCATCATTGGGTATGTCATCCTTTGGACTGCATGTTAAGCCACCTGTCTCATCTGCTCCCATTTGATTGGGGATGATAAAATTGCAAGGTGCCTTTCAAAACGAGTAGCCCACTGTCTGCCAAGTACCCTGACCAATTTATTTCATATATTTGTGCCTCAGTGACACTCAGAGAGAACAATGGAACCACCAGGATTGCAAGGTCCATTGAAATGTCACAATAGGCAAATGTGAATGTGAAGCTGCAATGACCAACAGTAGAACAGCAGATAATACAAGTCACCTGAAAAGACTATATACTAAAAAAATCAACAGATTGCCGAATATACTGTATGATTATGAGCAAAGTAACTTGCTTACTGAGGGAGTATTTGGTAAAGCAAGACCTCAGCCTTGCGTTTTTCCTCTAAGTATGCCTGTGTTCTCTCTTCCACAAGCTCTTCCAAGTTGTTGGCATATTGCTCCATCCGAGACAGCAGGTTGTCCAAAATGTTTGTACTGTTTCCCCTGAAAAACAATCACGATAAAATCCCAAATGAGAAATCCCAAGTTTGTTTGATGAAGAGTCACATCTGAATAGCATGTCCTATTTAGCAACAATCATATTACATTGAAGTACTCTCAAAATGAACACCCAATAAAACAAATTTAGATAAAATGTGCAAGAAAAAGGTTCATTGGAAAATCTAATTTGAAATGACAGGAAAAAAAAAACCAATAAGGATATATATATATATATTTATGTACTAGCAGGGTATGCTTACACATTATAAGCAATAACGAACCATGCTTCCCCATTGTCTCGGGTCACTCACCTGCATTTGTTTTTAATTTATTTAATGTCCTTATTTTAAAATTTATTTATATTTTCCTTTACAGACGCTTTCCGATGGTTCTGTGACTTTTCCCGGTGTATCAGCTTCGATGTCGATTGGCATTCAAAATTTCAGCTTTCCACATCACCCGGAAGGTACCGAACATTAATATCAGTCAGTCAGTGAGTGAGTCAGTCCGTGAATGGTTAGACTGAACTTTATATAATACTAGCAGGGTATGCTTACACAGGTATGTGGAAGCAATGATGAACTGTACTTACACATTGTCTCTGGTTGCTCACCTGCATTTGATTTTTAATTTATTTATTTTATTTCGATTTTTTTCATTTATTTATATTTTCATTTGTGGATGCTTTCTGATGGTTCTGTGATTTTTCTTGGTGTAACAGCTTCGATGTATGTCGGCACATAAAATTACCGTGCCAGGTCGCTCAATGGCATTTATATTTTCTTTTTTTCCCCACATTTATTTATTTTCCTTTATTTATATTTTCATTTACGGATGCTTTCCAATGGTTCTGTGGTTTTTTCCCATTGTATCAGCTTCGCTATGCATCAGCATGCAAAATTTCAACTTTCATGTCACCCAGAAGGTATCGATCTTTAATACCAGTCAGTCAGTGAGTCAGTGAATCAGTGGGTAGAATGAGCTCTATATACATATATATATGTATATATACTAGCAGGGTATGCTTACACATTGTAAGCATATGAACTGTGCTTCCTCATTGTCTCGGGTCTCTCAACTACATTTGATTTTTCATTTATTTTTTCATTCATACATATTTTCATTTACGGATGCTTTCTGATGGTTCTGTAATTTTTGCTGTTGGATCAGCTTCGATGTTCATCGGAACACAACATTTCCCTGCTTCCCCATTGTCTCGGGTCGCTCACCTGCATTTATTTTTTTCATTTATTTATATTTTCATTTAGGGATGCTTTCCAATGGTTCTGTGATGTTTTTTTCCCAGTGTAGCGGCTTCGATATCCATCAGGATACAAAATTACTGTGCTTCCCCATTGTCTCGGGTCGCACACCTATATTTTTTTCATTTATTTATGTTTATTTATTTTAATTTATTTATATTTTCATTTACGGATGTTGTCCGACGATTCTGTGATTTTTTTCCCGGTGTATTGGCTTCGATGTAGAAAGCTGAACTTTTGCGTGCCGATGGACATCAACCAGAAGGTACCGATCTTTAATATCAGTCAGCGAGTGAGTCAGTGAGTCAGTGGTTAAAAAGAACTTTATATATTATACATATATAGATATATAGATGTATAATTATATACATTAATACCAGTCAGTCAGTGAGTGTGTGTTATATATATATATGTGTTTCAACAGCTGAGTGGGATTTGAACTCAGGATCCTTGGATCCCAAGCCCACCACCCAAACCATTAAGCCAACACCAGGCATTCTGGTGACGTCAGTTGATGATCGAGGAACGACTTAATTTCAATTGAATTTTATAATTTGAACACTGTAGAACATGAATCGGAACATGAATCGGAACACGAACCTGCAATTCAGCAGTACAATACTTTGTCTCTAAATTTGGCAAATTGTACAGAGTCTTGTCCCGAGCGAGCATGCACACTCACAGAAAAGCATTTGCTTCAGCCTGTCAATGTGCCAGTCAAACAAAATTGAAAATCATTCCAGGCAGGAAACTTACTGTTTTTGGTGATGCCATAAAGGACATAAAAACAGGCACAAATAACTAATTTCATATATTGAACAAGGTGGTGGAAAAGACGGTGCATCAACGGCAGTAACCTTCTGATTCAATGTTTTTTTTTTGGTT
>CM068963.1:88435273-88448727 GCA_035128595.1 Eptatretus atami | reverse complement strand
AGCCTATAAAACTTTAACTATATTTCATTTGAATTGTATGCTTGAACACTGGAGAACACAAATTGCCTTGTTTGCATTTCGAAAAAAAGCCTTCAGTTTCGTAGTACTTGGCCACAATTTTATGCTATCTCAACCAATAAAATTTGCCATACACTCTGAGGGTGGAGTAACAGTGAGATTCAGAAAAAATGGCAGTGCCTAGCAATGCACCCACAAAGCTCACTTCGTCCAGAGCATATTTTGGTTCAAGTGCATATTTTTCTCAAAGATCATTCCAAAATCGTCAGTTTCTCTGAAAAGAGTTGGCAGAAGGTTACGCTCTGGACTATTCCATTTGACCTATCAGCTTTGTATGGTTACCATCATGCCTGTTATTCAAAGTTAACAAACAAAGCTAATATAGGTTGTGCTCAGCAATGCAAAGTAAGAGGTGAAAAGACCCTTCTCACATCCTTTTTCTCAAAACTGTGCATGGTAAGGTGTTTTTAGGATGCTTTTTAAAGCAGTGCTCACAAGGCAAAGACTCATGGTCATTATGTGAGTTCCAAATTATGAAGGATACCAGCAGATCAATCTTCATCAAATCCACTATTTTAGATCCTTGGAAGCCAAATCGATGCAATAGGGCATATTTAATCTTCTGCCCCACTTTTGTATTTGACTGAATGATTTTTGTGAAGGTATGCCAAAGACATTCCCCTAAAACATACGTCATCATGCATAGAGGACTTCTCAGATAAAGTTTCAACGAATAATACGGAGTTCTCTTACACATTCCATGATGTTTTCAAGCAACATATACTAGTGATGTCTTGTGTCAGTCTTATTTTGTTTTATTGTGCATCCACAATTACATGGACCACCCCAGGTCTCGAGGGAGATAATTTGGCTCCTAATGGTTAGTTATGTACTTTGAAAGATTCAAAACTACTCCATATAATTTGAAGCAATTCTATATGCAAGAAATGGATTTGAAAGAACAAAGACACATGGAGATCATTCTTGGAGTGTTAACTGTTCACCATACTCATTGAACTGAACTGAGAAGAATGGTCCAGGACTCTCAATTAAAAAAACAAGACAGAGGTAATTAATAATAAAATTATGGTGAGAAGAAATATATATATATATATATATATATATATATATATATATATATATATATATATATATATATATGTATGTGTGTATGATGGGAGTTGAAAGGTCCCCCCTCTACCCATCCGTGGGTCAGTGAAATTCACCACAGATGTTAACTCCTTTCTATGGAGTTTCCAGGCAGTGTAAAACATTTTTCCCAGTGGTGGGTGGGTTCCTGATGCCAAGAGAAATGGAAAAGTCATGTTTTTAACTCGTACTCATTTTATAGGGGGTGGGGGGTATTTTTGATGCTCCTTTCCCATATATTTTGTTATCACTGTCATGTGGATTGGGAAAAAGCTGCAAAAGTAAACCTCAAAAAGAACACAGCTGTAAACCCCATATTCCTGCCAATGCATAGCCCTTGTTCTTACTGCCAGGACATACCCGGAGTGATATAAAACTGTGATGGATATTGGATACACTTACAATACTATCAATAATGAAAACCCCATAATAAATGCAGATGCATACCTTGCTGTAATAATATCACGATATTTACTGTGTTAGTGCTCACTGAACAGCACAATAACATTCAATGTCACAGAGGAAAGAAAGGCATCAATAAGGATGATAAATAATTCCTTGGACCAAATTTTCTTTTTTTAACCATGTGTTTCATACAAAGGAAAGCTCATGCTCACTGTTAATCTGTCAGACGATATTCATGGATTCTATGATTGGCTGAATCGAATTGAATAACAAAAACAAACGAGACCAGCACTTGGAAGAGCGCATATCTCCGCCAGGCTGAACATTTTACATTTTGTACCTCACTGATCTGCACAGGGACCTGAACCCACTGATCTGCATAGGGACCTGAACCAAAATCTAATCGGCTTGTTCTCGTCACCAACCCAACTCACCCATCAAGTTTCGTCCGGATCTGTCCATAACTTTTTGAGATATCATTCGATATAATGAAATTGTTTTTGGCCTGATCTCTCAATGATGAAGAATCACTTAAAAATTCCTGTATCCAGACACAGATCTTCACCCAATTCGAATCAATTCTTCCTTGTTACACTCTCAACGTGTCCACCAAGTTTCATCCGAATCCGTCCAAACTTTTTGAGATATCGTGCTATATATCGTTTTTAGCCATATCTTTCAATGGTGAAGAATCACTTTAAAAATTCCAGTATCCGGATCTGGATCCAAAAAAACCCATCATCAAACAACATCATCCAACAAAAACATCATCAAGATCTGCATCCGGATCTTCAACAAAATCGAATCAATTTGTCCTTGTCACACACCCAGCCTATCCACAAAGTTTCATCCGAATCCGCCACAACTTTTTGAGATATCCTGCTCACAGACAGACCAACAGACAGACAAACAAACAGGGGTGAAAACAACCTTCTCCGTCCACCTTCAGTGGCAGAAGAAACGAATGTGGTGCCATTGTAAAGCATGCTGTCATTGATGTACTCTTGAGAAAAAGTAATCTCAATCAGCAAATGCAACTCCATGAATTTCACTGTAATTTCTGCTGAGGCAGCAATGTCTTGCCTTTGGGGATCTCTAATTTGTTGTGAACAGCATGTGACACACAGATATGCAGTTCAGAGTCAATCAGAATTAGCCAAATGATATTAATTGGAAAAGAAAATCTGTCCATTATGTCAGCACAAAAACCCTCCCGTCATCAAAAGGTACAACATAGGGTTTTAATGCACACAAGAGATGAAGAGGGCATTTATGTTTTGCAAGGTGTGACATAACCTATTGCAGAAAATGGTTTGCATTTATCAATAATATCCCTGATAATACAAATCTCAAACTTGAATGAATGTCAGCATTCTCGACATATCGCGTGCTTTTGACATGGTCTGGCACCCTGCCCTGCTCACCAAACTCTCTTCTTATGGTATCCAAGGCCATCTTCCCTCATGGCTCGAGACTTCCTTTCCTGTCGCAGCCAACGTGTGGCCTTAAATGGAGTTCTTTCATCCCATCTTCCTGTCCAGGCTGGAGTTCCTCAAGGCAGTGTTCTGGGCCCTGTTCTTTTTCTGGTTTTCATCAATGATCTCTCCGACTCTCTGGAAAATCTTCTTTATCTCTTTGCTGATGACTCCACCCTTTGCCGTACCATCTGTCATCCCTCAGACAAGCAAGCAGCAGCTTCTTCGCTCACTGCAGATCTGGGTAAAATCACAAACTGGTCCAACACGTGGACATGTCTTTCAATCCTGACAAATCTCACACTCTCACGATGTCTCTCCGAAAGGACCGTTTGGAAATCCCCCCCCCCCATCTACTTTCTCAACAATCCTCTGGAAGAAGTCCTTTCACTCAAGCTTCTGGGCTCACTATCTGCCATGATCTTCCTGGGAAAGCCACATTTCAACCTGGCCTCAAAACCAGTCGCCGACTGGGAATCCTCCATCGTGCAAAGTCCTTCCTTGGCCCACCTGAGCTCTGACCACATACAAAGCTTTCGTCCGCAGCCTGATGGAGTACTGCTCTCCCCTCTGGGCTGGTGGTTCTGCCTCTCACCGTTCTCGGCTTCACGTTGTGGAAACCAAGGCATTTTGGATCATTGGTATCTCCCACGATGAGGCTGAGTCTTTGGGCCTCTCACTCTCTCACCGCAGACAGGTCAGTGGTCTTTCTGTCTTCCACCGTCTCCTCTCCGGTCTCGCCCCCCCCCCCCCGGCTCTGTCTGTGATTTGTCCCCACCATATTTCCGCAGGGAGCTCAAGGTCCACAACAACCCCCTTCTGGTAAAACTACCAAATTCGCGAATAACTGCTCACCTTCACTCTTTCATTCCTCTTTTTCCCCGCCTTTGGAATAAACTCCCTCACTCTGTTCAATCCATTCTTCCCTCCAGGCCTTCAAAACAGCTGTTCACCATTACCTCTTATCGTCCCCAATCCAAATCCTCGATTTTTCTCCCCCGTTAATCCACCCAAACCTACCTGCTTTCAATTCCCTGCTTTCCTTCCTGAAAGTCCCTGTAATGTCCTTCTTGTATACCCCATGTTCCCTGCCCCATCCCTCTCCCTTCAACAGATCTCCTAATGTCTCTGTTCCCCCCTGTTTTGTCCTTCCCACTCCTGCCCCTCTTGTCTCATGCCTCCCTTGCTGTGTGGTGTGTTAGCTGTCATAGGAGCCTCGACAATGTATACAAAAAACAACATTGTGTCCACCTACTTATTGTACTTGCGGATGAGCAGTTTGATTTGTCCAAAGTCAGGCCTTTCAACAGGATCCTCCACCCAGCAGCGTCGCATCAGCAGTCCCAATTCTTCCGAGTGGCAAGTCTCATCAGTCGAGGGGCGAAAGTATGGGCGCTGTCCATTCCTAACCTTTTGGACAATTTCTGGAAGGAAGACAAAAGTCAAGTTGTGCGGAAGTTACATTTTCTTGAAAATATTATTTTTTTGTCATTTTTCTATTTTTTTTTTTAACACAAAAAAACCTGGTGATGCAATGCAAAGGCACCACAGCACCTAATTTGTTGTGGCCTTGCGTTTTTCGAGTATACTTGCAGGGTACCCATCTCCAACAGGTTCGTAGCAAATAAACAATTTTTTTGGAGTGTGCATTGGTCGAAACCGAAATTCTAACTAAAGTGATGATGTGAACTGTGACCATACATGTTTACCTTATAGACAATGGTGTACATGGATCGTACATGTTTACCTTACAGACATTGGTGGCCCACTCAGAAGAGAAGGACTATCATTTGTGAATATATATACAGTATATATACAGTATATATACATAAACATATATACATACACATATACATATGCCGTGCATATCACGATACTTGCAGAATACAAATACACAATAGTTGCCATGGAAACAGCAATTTGGTAATTTGGAAAATTTGACCTATCAAGTGTTTTACATGAAGCAATGTTGTGCATAACATTTGGTTGAAACATTTTCTAATTGTGGCCTAATAGGTGTTTTACAAGTTTTAGAAGGCATTGACCTTGACCTTTGACTAATTTTGACTAGATTTTATACACATATACTGTATACGCAGATATCTTGAAAAATTCCTGAGCATTGGTAGAAATGAAATGACAAAAAATTCCATTTGGTTATAATGGGGTGAAATTTGTGTCACGGACCGTTTTCTCTTTGCAACGTGGGACTTTCCTCTTGCCACTTGGGACTTTCCTCTTTGCTACGTGGGACTTTCCTCTTTGCCATGTGGGACTTTCCTCTTTGCCTCGTGGAACTTTCCTCTTTGCCTCGTGGGACTTTCCTCTTTGCCTCGTGGGACTTTCCTCTTTGCCTCGTGGGACTTTCCTCGTTTCTCGTGGGACTTTCCTCTTTGCTTCGTGGAACTTTCCTCTTTGCCTCGTGTGACTTTCCTCCTTGCCTCATGGGACTTTCCTCTTTGCTTCGTGGGACTTTCCTCTTTGTCTCGTGGGACTTTCCTCTTCGCCATGTGGGACTTTCCTTTTGCCACGTGGGACTTTTTCTTTGCCAATCCTCAGGAATCTCCCCCCAGTTTACCAATGGGGGGGCTTTTAATTATGGCTGGTAACCCTCAAGTGTTACTGCAGAAGGCCCTCAGACAGAAAGAAGGTCTTGGGGTCCAAGGGTTCTAATAGGGTCTGTAGGATCTATGGGGTCTTAGAGTCTGAAAGTGTCTTAGGGGACTCGGGTCCCAAAGGGTATTGAGCTCTCTCATTTTGCCAAATTCTGTAAACATCTCAGTTCTGTTATAAAACAACTAACAGAAATATCTATTGGAAACTGATATATTACTTATTTTCTGTAATTTCACTATTCTTAGTGATGACATTACTAATGAAAACATAATGTTAAGAGCAAAATAATTAATAAATGCAAAAAAGAAAGGGTTTCTGTTTTGCTTTTTTCTCGTGGGAAAAAAAGAAAGGTCCACATAGAACAAAAGCTTACCTTCTCTCATGCACAGGTTTATCCCATATCCTCTCTGTGACTATCCCATCCATTCTCTCAGCCCACACAAACTGAATCCTGTGATGGGGCAGTTGCAGTCAAATAGATTGCTTTCTCAACATGGAACGCTAACCAAGCTCAAGGCAACTTTCGGTCATTCCATAAGGTTTGCAACAAGTGTGTCCATCCTGAGGCATGCCAGAAACCTCATCGGACAAATCTCAAGGCTGAATTCTACAAGAAGTCTGCTTCCTCAAAGTGTGTTGGCACTGTCAAGTCAATTATTGGTGTTTGCTCCATGTCCATTCCACTCCCTGACCTCAAACGGCATCACCACAGATTCTACTTAACTCGGTGTTGATGACTCACCTCGGTGTTTACCTGCAATCCTCATGTATCCAAGCTATCCTGCTCTATCCTCATCTTACACCCTCTTATTCCCTGTCTACTGGCCTTTGTGTCCTTCTCACCAGAATTCTGTCCAACCTTGACTTTGACTATGATTCCATTTAGCTCATCCATGAAGTAATGTTCCCAAATATTGATCTGCTGCTCTTGATTCTCTTCTATATGCACTCTTCATCCTGTCCTTCTCTTTTGGCCACATTCCATCTATCAGGAAATCTTCTAATATCACTCCCATTCATCAGATAGGTGCAAAAACAAATCTGCTCAATTCGAGACCAGTACACTTGGTTCCAATTGTAAATAAAATCATTGAATCCAGGTATCATTGCTGTGGACATTCAGTCTTTCCTCTTTTCAAACAGCCTGATCTCTCACCATCATTTTGGAGTCCGCTCTGGTCACACAATCCTGCAATGCAATTCTGGACACCTGCTCCTCTCTTAGTAATGGTTGGAAACCCAATATCTTAAATAAATGGGCGAACCATCTCCCTGACCATATCTCATGCCTTTGAAACAGTCTGGCATCCTGCTCTGCTTTATAAACTCACTGCCTGTGGCATACAAGGCTGCCTTCATTCCTGGCTCTCTGACTACATCCACTCGTGCAATCAACGTGTTGCGATGAATGGAACACTCTCCTCTCCTTTCACAATGGAGGCCAGAGTACCCCAAGGTAATATTTTTCCTCATCGACATAATTACCTCCACCACCGAAGTTGAAGGAGGTTATGTTTTCAACCCTTTCTGTCTGTTTGTCTGTCTGTTTGTGTACAAGATATCTCAAAAGGTTGTTGACGGATTAGGATGAAACTTGGTGGACAGGTTGGGTGTGTGGCAAGGACGAATTGATTCGATTTTGGTGAAGATCCGAATCCGGATCTGCATACGAGAATTATTTAATTTTTCAAGTGATTCTTCACCATTGAAAGATCAGGCCAAAAACGATATCGTCCTGTTTAGCATGATATTTCAAAAATGTATTTGGCACGATATGTTCTTGTGGATTAGGCATTATTAGTCCTGCAGCATCGTCTGATATTTCAGATCAATTGTTCAAATTTGCATAAAAGCACCAAAAATGTACACATGTAGAATAATGTATTCCAACAATTCTAGATATGGAGCCACCCGAGATTGTGCTTTGGTCAGCTTCGGCGACCATTTTCCAAAATGCGCCATTCTACTTGAGCGAAATTGGCTATATGCACTTTCATTGTATTGTGTGGTAGATATAATTTAAAGTAAATTGACCATGAAAAGGCGTAATAATATTATGAGCCAGTATTTCAGTAAAAAAGCCATTATTTGATTTGTAAATTGCTGCTCTCCTGAAACTTTTCGCTGAAAAGTACCATTATTGCCTGGAGAACAAGAGTCAAATGATATCATCAATTATGGGTTGGAATCAACAAAAATTGCATTATAGATTACATATTACTCTATTTTGAAAAGGGAACTGATAATCTGTGATAATGACAAACTCAGAAAATGTAGTCAATTATTGCACTTCACTTGAACGTGCTACGGTTTACGATACCATTCTACCAGGACACATGGACACGCATACATCAGTCTAGTACAATATGAGTTTCTGAGCTCAAGTGTCTGGCTCTAGAGAATCAAGAATAACTAATGCGACTTATGCATTTGCACATTCTAAGCCGATATCTCAGTCTGTGCCTATGCGTCTGTCTACTGGCATTCTCCTTCACAAGCACACAGTCCAGTGCATTGCAGATTAGCCTTCTGCATTTGCAGCGGTTTCTACAGCCTTTTGCAGCTGCACGACACCGCTCGAAGCAGCTTTTTGAAGCCTCAGGGAGTGTGGTCCAGAGCGGTTCGTAGGACCCACCTCTGTTTGCCGCCAGCCCAGCTTGTTGGTGATGGAAGCAGGTTGAGGACCAAGACAAACCCTCAGACATAGCCACCCTGGAAGACTGATCTCTTCACATGCTGTTCCAAAGCATGTAGGTAGGTGGATGCGCTGGACGGAGTTCCTCTTGGCGAAGAGTTTCTTTCTGGCCTGTTGACTCCGTATATGGACTGGTGTGGTCATAGAGGAGCACCACAAACCTTTCAATGCAGTGCATTGTATCATCCTGGAGTTGACTGGCATGGTGGTCAGGGTCACAAGAGAATCTGTCAGTTCTGGAAACGAGTTCCATGTGGCCCAGGCAGATTTCTTCCCATGCCCCAACGAATGCTGATACCGTGTCACATCCGGTCATGGCTGGAAGACAGGGAGGGCACGTGCCTTCTGTGGACCGAGGGAGGCAGCTATTTCATGGGCAGGGATGTAGCGGTAGTTCTTGCCCGTCCCAAAGGCAATCCAGACTTCATCCACGCATGGTAGTGCCTGGGCTCCATCACCGCCAAGACGACGAGGTCGGTGTCTACGGTTCGAACTTGAATCTGACGGTGGTCATATTTGCAGCATGGGCCACATGTAGCATGATGCAGGTGTCCCGCTCTTCTTGACCGCATGGAGCCAGAGAGCTTTCATCTTCCTGTCTTGGAAGGCAGATGACTGCTTCACCATCAGTTGACTACCAGCTCCTTTGCCTCGTCATGGAAGGACTGCACCAGCACATCGGACAGGAAGGTGAAGAGCTCCACCTTGTTTGCGTCGACACGTAGGAAACTCTGCCAGTTTCTGGTATGGCTGCGGTGCTCACCACCGCCTCGCACCCCTTTCCCTCATTCTCCCTTTTCGCCGTCTTCAAAGAGCCATCTTTGTAGCTATCTCAAATGAGGTCGAGACGTGAAGCAGACGCAGCTGCCCCTCAATACGGGATGAAGACTTGGTGGGCATATTCTTCAAGTCTTGGCAGTGCCAGGCTTCAACATCTGCACAATGACGGCCCGTCAGGACAACAGAAGTGACAGCAGGTGCATCAGACTGAGCTTCAGCAACGCCTTCAAGGCACACCAGCAAGTCGCTTTTGCTACCCAGGTGTAGCTTACCTGCATCAGATAACGCGGGAGGGCATGCTTGATTTTCATGACGGAAGAACTCGTCCAGGTTCCCATCGCGGTTCTGGCAGCCTATGTTGAGCCTTGGAATAAGGCCATATCATTTTCACAGATGCTTCCTTTCCTTTGGGTGCTTTTGGTCTTCTGTCTGTTCCGAAGAGGGGGAGTTTGTTCCTCTTATAGGTTCGTCAATAGTCTTGGTCTGTCGATGAGGCAATCCTTTGAGTATGCCTGAAACTGTTCTTGTCCAATCTGCTTGGCAGTGCAAACTGTTTCAAACATGCAGGATCGGCAATCTCCTTGGTGTCTAGGACCAGCAAATTTGGACTATCCTCCTCGAAGGGATTCCCCACCTCTTCATGACAGCCACAAGTGATTTACATCTTTGGCAAATGCTTCCTGTGCACGCGGTGTTTCTTCATGGTGACGTGTCTCCTCATTGGCATTTGATGCATGTTCGCCTCTTCAAACTCCATGATCACTCTGGCCTCCTCGGGTCCGGCGACCATCCAGCCCTCAGAGCACTGGGATTGTCCATCAGGCAACGGCACCTCCGTCACCCTTGACACGGGCATTGTTTTGTTCATGGCGCTTGGTCAAGAGGAATTGCTGAGAAGCCCTCTTGGTCTTTTGCACTGTGAAGTGGCCTGCCTTGAACTCATTGTAGATCTCTGGGTGCTGTTGTGGATGTTCTGCCATGTCACGCAGATGGACCGTTATCCACCGGGCATAGTTTATATGGTCCAGCGCGAAGAACCATGGGACTATCTCAGTGAGAGCATCCAGGTATATGATGAAATCTCCCTCTCTCAGAGATTGCACGTAGATTAGGATGGAAGCTCCAGATCCAGGACTGTTGCCCAGTACAAAACTGGGGAGAGCTGTTCTCTTTCTCATGGCACCAGTCTTCGAAGTCCTCAGGAGGCTGGTCATCTTCTTCACTGGCGCTGTGCTGATCGTATGCATGTCGTTGGAGTATGTACAAGGCAGCCGCTGTGAGCTGGTGTGCCCCTCTGAACCTGTCACTTCAACAAAATACTTCTGAACCTGTCACTGATGCTGTGTGTGAAAATGGATTTTCCCATAAAAATTACCATTTTTCCCCAATACAATGGTTGGAAATATAATAAATCAACATAAATGACATTTGTATTGTTTTCCTTTGTAAATGCACATCACATGGAGTATTTATCACCTCTGAGAAACCTACAAAGAGAATAACAATGACAGATATCCCATGTTGTTAAAGTAGAATGGCAGCCATTTTGGAAAATGGCCGCCAAAGCTGACCAAGGCAAAATCTCGAGTGGCTCGGCTCCATATCCAGAATTGTTCAGAATACATTAGTCAACATATGTACCAATTTTGGTGCTTTTATGAAAAGTCGAACAATTGGTTTGCTATGCTGCAGTACTATATGTGGCAGAGGTATGCACTCTATCGAGTGCCCTTCCAGTTACCTCAGTGGCGTTCTGGAAAACCCACTGTTGCTTCTAACAGATGAATTCCCATTCTATTGTACAGCACCCCGTATCAATGCTTGGAAGGCAGTAGCTGCATCACTCTCTGCCGATCTGGAATAGATTAGATGCTGATCTGAAAAAATGGAACATTAGTTCAATCATTGCCAATCTCACAGTGTCACCTTGTCGGCTGTGACTAAGGAGGAGAGTCAAATGAACCCACCTATCTAGTTCCATGGTCAGCCACTGGAAGATATTCAATCTATTGAACTTCTCGGCCTCATCATCATACATGACTGCTACTGGCCCCACCACATCACAAAGCTGGCCTCCAATGTCAACTGCAGAATGGGCATGCTGCTTCATTGCAAATAATTTCTTGAAAAATCAGAACTACTCACAACTTACAAGCTCAATGAAGTAACTGTGTAATCTAAATCGATAAACATCGATGGCGTTTCCGAAGATAAGGCCGAAGCACATGACCTGTACATTACTCTCAGATCTTAGACAGGTCAAGTGTCGAGCTTTCGTTATTGTTAAACACTCTCTCGTTATCCTGTCTCCTCTCTGCTTCTCTCCTCTCTCTCTCCCTGACCCTCCCCATGTACTTCTCCAAGGTGCATGAATTCTTCCAGCAACACCCCTCCTGGTTAAACTCCCAAAATTCTGGCTTAATGTAGACCTCCACTCTCTTTTGTTCCCCTTTTCTTGTGTATGTATGCCTGGTGTTGGCTTAATGGTTGGTGCTGGCAACCGTCCAGGGTGGCGGGATTTGGAGCCTAGGGTCCTGAGTTCAAATCCCACTCAGCTGTTGAATCAACACCAGGTGGGGTTAACTCGGCCGTCATCCTTCCGAGGTCGGAAAAATGAGTGCCAGCATGCGGTTATATCTGTTCGAGGTGGCGACACTGTCAGTGCCCAAGATTTGTGCGGCCACTGGTGCTAACAGAGAGACTAGCCTTAAGGCAAGCGACCAACAAGCTGCATCTGCTACAGAGTGTGGTCACAATCTCCTCCATATCGTCCGTCTCTATATCTCCTTGTGTATGTGGATCCACATTTCCGGGGCTGTTCAAACCAACTTCCCTCCAGGGCTTCAAGCAGCTGGTGCACTGCAATCTCATGTAACCCCATCCCTACCTGTGATCTGTTCTACCCCATTAACTACACCATTCCCCTCCTCTGTCTCCTGTTTTCCTGTTTGATCACTGATCCCTTGCTTATAATTTGCAAATGTGGCCTCAGTGCCACATTGTCATTTAATTGCCTTCTTACCCAGTCACCTCACTCTTCCTTGAGCCTCAATCTTATGTAGAGAGAAAAACAGTCATTTGAGGATGTCTGGTGTTCCGTGACAATCCGGAAAAGAGCCATTGGGAACAAAGTTATGAGAACAGAACATGCTCCAGCACTAAAACATCAAATCATCACAACTTGGTCATTAAAACATGATGCAAATACAAAGGTGGCAGATACTTCATTCTCTTCAAGTAAAAGGCTCCGTTCTGTATTCTAACAGCTGTTAAAATATTAAAACTTACAAAGAGTTTGTGTTGTTGCTGTTTATGAATCAAATATTGTGCTGTGATCATTCACACACCGTTTGGGATGAGGTCCATGCCTTCCACATAGAATGAGCCACGGCGCAATGCAATCTCTTGCAGAATGATACCAAAGCTGTACACATCTCCCCTTTGTGTCCCCAGGGGAGGAGGCCTTTCCAGCCGAAGCAACTCTGGTGCTCGACACAATTTCTCTGTATATTGATAGGAAGGGAAAAATGTTTTTACATCAGAGGAATAGTGTTACATGTTTTGGTGTAAATACAATGTTATAATTTTCTACTTCTGTTGTTACTTTCACACCCCTCTTGGGGACATCAGTGTCAACAACTGTTCATAAACTGGTCAATGATTTACACAACTCAGATTTTACTCTGGACTCGCTGATACCATGCCAAGGGTAACAGTCCTAAAGCAGGCCAAAATTTAAAATTTGGACCTGGTATTTGCATACAATGCCTAACCACATTTCAAATAGTATTATGGGATCTTTTACATTCACAGGCAAATTTGAGTTGAACGAACAACTAAATTAACCCCTCCTCTGTAGGACAACATAACTCTTTGATGCAAATCCCTGCCTGCATATCAACAGAATGACAACTTATAGAGTGTCTGGGTTTGGAGTTTGGAGCGTCGGCAGGTCTCCTTCAGGGCTCTCTGCTGACAATCTCAAAATTAAGTTTCCGGTCGTTATCTGTCCCGTTTTAACTTTATTTTCTCACCTACATGTTACTGTGTGTTCCTAGTTCGGTTTTGTTTCAAAAATCGTGCTATTTTGTGAGTTTTCGTCGACCTTGTCTTACCGGGTGCTTGAGGCCAACCCATCCCTCCCCTCGGTGTACGATCGTATTTATTTGTATTTTCTCCCCATTTACTTTCAATTTCTATCTTCCCCACTTTCCCAACGTCCCCCATCCCTCCCAACGAAGCACTCTATTTCTTGTCTTAAATCCAAAATAATTTTTTTTAAAAAAATACCTTTCTCCTTGCACACTCACGAGTCT
>CM068963.1:88312050-88398732 GCA_035128595.1 Eptatretus atami | reverse complement strand
TGGACAACTTAGCTGGTCACATGACAGTCTGACTAAATTTGCATACGATGTCAGCCGATCTGTTGGCTGTCGAGGCGTCACATCGCCTACACGTGATCCGAGTGGAGAAAATTCAAATGAGAGAGCGTGGGGAATGCATCGATTTTCAAGAGAAAATACACAATAACTGCAGCTATTTGAGTGGAGAACTTTTGCATACGTATGTATTTGGATATATACTATCATATTATCAATGGTTTGTCTACCCCCCCCCCCCCCCCCCCCCGCCCGATGAGGTGGAACGAAACTTGATTTTCAGGCACTTCCTGAGCCATGGCTGATGGCCTATATCGCATAAGCCAATCAACAAAAAGCAAAACATCGATTCAGGTGATTATCAACCACATACTTTCAAGCAATATTTAACAATATGGGCCACTGCATGAAGCCACATACCAAGGAAAGAGTCAGTTTGCTTCCCCCACTGCGATGGGTCTTCTCAAGTGTGCTCAAGTGGATGTCTTCCCAACGGAAACGCCAAAGCATGCTCGCAAGCTCTTTCTCCAACTTCAGCTTCCTGTTCACTCCGATACATTCCAGTGATTAAAAAATTAGTTTGACATGGCAGATTTGTGGAGATGATGACAGTGATGACAAGCTGAAAATGAACACTTACATCACTAAGGCAATAGAAGTCAAGTAGCATTGATGCCAGGCAGAGGTGGTTCTGGACACATGACATGTTGCACCATCTCCCTGCAATAATTATTTTTCATACTGCAAAATACCTTGCAGATAAACAAGAAACCCTCTTCCCATGACTGCACCAGGACCACGAATCCCTGGAGCAGAAGGGGCTGATGCCTTTAACATGGGCATCAAAGAGTCCTGACATGATTGGGACTGAATAAATCTGGGAACATGGATCAAGAACTGCAGAAATGCAGATTTCTGCCAAGTAATACATGAGAGCTACAACAAAATCGAATCCACATTTGGCAAAATCAGAATCAGGCTGTCATATGGAATATCACTGCTTCAATGCTCTCATGGGTTGAAGCACTTGTATGATGCCAAATGACATGCTACCAGATACTAATATATATAGTCCATTGGATTGTTTGTACCACAGATTATAAAAAACACAGAAGTTTGTTCACAATCAGGGCTGTTCAATTTGTTCTGGCAAGGCACTGTATGAAAAATAAAGTTGTTTTTCTGACCTCAACTCATTCTCATGGTACAACATGGTGAAAAGGGCCATTTGGAGCACTGGTAATGACACCTGACACCTGAGAAGAGCAACTCAACTTTGGGTTCTGTGTGAAATAAGGGATTCACAACATTACATTTTTTATAAAAATCATGTTGTTCCTGTGGTTATGCAGTCACTCTCTTGAATTTCTTGGCCTCATCATCAGCCATGAACATTCCTGCACTGACGACATAGCAAAGCTGGCCTCCAAAGCTAGTCGCAGACTGGGAATTCTCCGTCGATCCAAGTATTTCATTGGAAAATCAAAGCCACTCGCAGACTGGAAGGCCTTTGTCCAAACCTCAATGGATTACTACTCTCCTCTATGGGATGGTGCCCCAGCATCACATTTGCCTCTTCTGAATTCTGTAGAACCTAAATCTCTCAAAAATATTGGAATCTCTCATGATGAGGCCAATGCACAAGGTCCATTGAGTTCACATCGCAGATAGGTCAGTGGTCTTTCTGTTTTTTTTAACCATCTCTTCTTCAATATTGCACCTTCTGCTCTCTCAGTCTTCCGACTCTGCCCAGCAACTCCAGGATGCACTACTTCTTCCAGTAGCCCACTCCTGGAGAAACTTCCAAAATGCAGGTTGACTGCACACCTGAACTTTCTATTTCTCACTACTCTCATTTATGGAACCACCTTGCAGAGGCTGCTCTGTCTCACTCTTCCCTTCAGAGCTTCAAGCAAGCAGTGCACCGCCATCTCTTCTCACCCCCAATTTGTTCTCATGATCTTTATCGCCCCCATTAACCTTTCCTAACCCAACCACCTTACTTGCTAGTTTCCGTGTTTCCTACCTTCCTCCCTCTCCTGTTATCCTGTTCGCTCAATCCATTGATGTTTTGTCCCACTGTCAGATCTACCTTGCTCTTCCATGAGTATCACTCCTGTAAAGCAACAAAAAGAAAGAAAGAAAACCCATTTTAAACTGCCCCTCCCTTGATTTTATCACATTTGACAAGACAAGTTAATGATGCTTGCTCGTCATGCTGAGTGATGTCCAATTAGAACGATGGATAAAATTAACAGGACAGGACATTGATGCTAACCCTTATGGGAACTGGGAAGCAAGGAGAATCTGACATTTTCCTGTCAATTTTTCATCCATCATTCTACGTGTCCGTCGATGCAGATCGACACTAGCCTTCATGAGCATGACTAGTTCTTTATTCTACATGATTTCCAATTAACATGTTTGTGACGATTGGCAATGCCATCTTAGAGAAAGGGATAAAAAGGAAGAAGAATGTCACAGTAACGTCCTCCAAACTACTACTAAGGCTTTGCAGAGTTAGAGTTTATTTCATCGACTCTAGTTATGGACATGCTGGCTTATATCTGCATGCAATTTGTTATGTATGTACTTGATGTATCATAATTTTCTCAACGGCTCAAGTTTCATGATGAATTTTCATCTTCCTGGATGAAATCTCTTGCTTCCATAGAATAATTCGCAGATGTTATCCTTTTCAATTTACACATGATTTGACTGTTGAGGATTTTCTTTTCTTCCTCTTATTTTTTAATAGGAGTTCCTTAAAAAAAGGAGGCTATATGGGCCCATCAAAGCTTGTGCTTGTATTGCCAACTTATGTTTGTTTAGTCTGTGCTCTATCCTTTTTAATGCTGAGCATCTAGTGATAAAGTAGCATGTACCAATTTCAAAGCCCTTGCTATGATTCAGCCGGAGTTTGAACCACCTCCCCAGATGCAGTGCAGACGCTCCACCCATTATGCCACCACCAAGTCATATTTCTCTCTTCTATCATACGTATAAATATAGGAGGAGAGGAGATTGGGATCATACTCGATGCAGAGCGTTAGTGCTGCTTAGGCCTAAGTCAGATTTGCTCTACGGCGAGGATACGGCGGCCGTACGCCCTCTGAATTGACAGAAACGTGCGGCGGCCGCAGAGTTTCTGAGGTGGCCTCAGGGTGGCCCTACGCCGTTTGGCTATATTTTACAGGCCGTAAGGTCGCCGGTAATTATAACGCGGAGTTATAACTTTTTTCATTTCTACGTTCGCCGTAGCAATTCGACAAGCCGAAAAAAAAAAAAACTGGTAAAAAAAAAATAATAAAATTAACCCATTCGTTACCGTCCGTCTGGCCGCACGTTCGCCTTAGGGCCCCCTGCGGTCACCTTGTGGGCACCTTGAGGCTACCTTGCGTCTGCCTTGAAAATTCTATGGCCGCCGCAGGGCCCCCTTAAGGTCACCGTGCGACATCAAATACAAGACCGTACGGCAACCCACGTTTTCGGTCTCCACAATTTCTAAGACCTAAGGCCTAAGTCACATTTACTCTACGGCGAGGATATGGTGGCCGTACGCCCTCTGAATTGACAGAAACGTGCGGCGGCCGCAGAGTTTCTGAGGTGGCCTCAGGGTGGCCCTACGCCGTTTGGCTATATTTTACAGGCCGTAAGGTCGCCGTGGAATTATAACGCGGAGTTATAACTTTTTTCATTTCTACGTTCGCTGTAGCAATTCGACAAGCCAAAAAAAAAAACTGGTAAAAGAAATAAAAAAATTAACCCATTCGTTACCGTCCGTCTGGCCGCACGTTCGCCTTAGGGCCCCCTGCGGTCGCCTTGCGGGCACCTTGAGGCTACCTTGCGTCTGCCTTGAAAATTCTATGGCCGCCGCAGGGCCCCTTATAGTCCATGAGGCCGACCACTTTGTCGGTACCAATTAGTGCCCGGTTGTGTTTGGTATCATTGGAAAGCTTATGACCTCTATGTTGTGGAAATGCATGATAGCAAGCAAAACAAGTAGCTGAAGCGTTTAATTAGCCAAATTCAAAATGACCGACGCTGAATTCCTGTTGCTTTTCAATATTTGAGAAATTTTAATCCACATGGCAGAATATGCATATGTAGCTGCATATTTCATTACTATGATGTTATATACACTACTTGAAATAGATAAAGTAAATTGAAACTATTTCAAAATGTAAAATCCAACATTCCGCAAATACAAAAGTGTCATAACTTTGGAAATAGTCCACATAAAGGAGTGATTTTGTTGTCTACATATATGTTTTCATATATATGAGGATTCCATTAAAGCCATACTTGATGTAATCAAACCCTTCCTTGTCATGCAGCAAAACAAGTGGAATACATCAAAATGAAAAAGCGATATTAGTGTCTTGTGTTATGTTTAAGAATATTTAGTATAGGTGTTAGTATTCAGTGGCTGATCCATCTATTGATGAAATTTGATACTCAATAGGCCTACCAGGACTCGGCCATCACTTGTCTGGTAATCTATACAGGGAATTCCTACAGTTTGGAGTATAATAGTCCATGAGCCAGGCCAGATATCGGTACCACCTGGGGTGACTAAACACGAATGGTACTAAAATGTTTATAGACTGACTGTAAATACATTAAGATATGATAGCCTTCCCGCACTGGTAGCTTAGTCTGATTTTGTGATGCAATGGGGGTGCTACCCATAAAAACAGATTTTCAGCATGACGCTCGGGGTTTTCCTCATTTTCTTTAAAATCAATCACACGATCAACGAAAAACTTTGGACACCTATGTAGAATTTGATTCTCTACCAGAGTTGTTCCTAGGTATTTAATTTCCTCATATTTTGGGATTTACCCTAAAAAAATTTAATTTTGGGTATTTCCCCATAAATCTGGAATAAATCCCTAATAAATTGAACACCGAGAGGTCCATGAACACTTCATGCAGGTGGCTTTTCAGTCCAGATCGGTAGCAAGAATCCCTTTGGACGGATTCCTGTGGACCAGACCATCGAAGAGACGATCAACAAAGACACCCAGACACCAGGGGGCACAAAAGGTTCAGCCTGAAAGGTGGAGCTGTCGCCAGGTACTACCTGACATCGGAGTATCGCAGCAGATACTTGAGGCAGCTCAGGGCCATGGTAGTAGGCCAAAAGTATACTGACTTCAGCCACCCAGACCTACAGATGCCCAGGATTAGAAGAGATGAGGCCGATGTCCAATCTTTAGTTCAACTGATGGAGACCAGCTGGTTGAACCCCTTCAACGCAGAGCAAGGAGATCTTGTCAGTTTGTCAACTGCGACTACAGCACCACCAGAAGTTGCCAAAGACCTTCTAGGGGCCTACAGAATAGGAGAGGATGCATATCAAGCCTTCAAGGAAGAGCGCCTGGAGACCGATACGCCAACATATACAGTTTCATGACACGATGACGAAGACGAAACTGAAGACAGTTCACTAACATCAGAATGAAGCCATGCTCACAAGGCCATGCCAAGGAGGCTATCTTGAAGGCTGACAGGAACCTATTTGGCCAAGATGATCCTTGTTGCTGAGAACAGAAAGCTCAAAATGAGTGATGTCTTGGCTCATCCCTGGGGCCTTTGCCATGGGCACTTGCCAGCGGTAATGGGTCTCTCTGCAAGACCAACAAGGCTGCCCTAGCAATGGAGTTGGAGAGGAATGTTTCTCCTGCAGAGGTGATCCCCGAGCCCTCTGCTACCATAATTGATGGGATGAGCCTGGTCCAGAAACTGAAGGGAAACGACAAAACTTTTTCACAGCTTGCAGGCACAGCACTGAGTCACGTTGTCCATGAGGGTGCTAAGAGCAGGCGCATTGATGTTGTGTTTGACGTCTACAAGGAGACATCCATCAAAGATGCAGAACGAGCCAACAGAAGTGCAGGCACAGGGATCCATTTCAAGAACATTCAACCTGGGCACAACATCCAGCAGTGGAGAAAGTTACTCGGTAGTTCCTCCAACAAGGCAAGTCTCATCAAGTTCCTGGTAGAAGAATGGAAAAAACCACAGCACAGGGACAAGCTCGAGGGCAAGGAGCTGTATGTCACATGTGAGCAGCTCTGCTTCAAGATCACCAAAGAGCAGTGGGAAGAGGCTCCTGAGCTAAAGTCAAGTCAAGAAGAAGCAGACACACGCCTCCTTCTCCATGCACTTCATGCAGCATAATCTGGGTACAAGTCTGTCATCATCACTGCAGAGGATACAGATGTCATGGTCCTGTGTCTGGGCATGTGCCACAAGATCCCATCCCACCTGTTCCAGAAGTGCGGGACGAAGAACCGGACAAGATTCCTGGATATCACCACACTGAGCCGTACACTGGGAGGCAGCGTGTGTGATTCATTGATTGGTATGCATGCCTTTACAGGCTGTGATACCGTCAGTGCATTCGCTGGCCGGGGGAAGATGACGACACTCAAGCAGGTGAAGATGGACAAGACATACCAGGATGCTTTCCACGAACTTGGGCGCTCATGGGAAGTGTCTCCTGAACTATTTGAGAAGCTACAGGAAATCACCTGCCACATGTACCTGCCATCTACCCACACAACTGAGGTGAACAAGCTTCGGTATGAGCTGTTCTGTGCGAGACGTGGAGAGGTGGAGTCAAGTCAACTCCCTCCTTGTGAGGACTGCCTCTTCATGCATACACTACGTGCAAACTACCAGGCTGCGATCTGGAGGAGAAGTCTGCAGAGCCAGCCATTTGTTGCGAACCCAACAGACTGCGACTGGATGACAGATGAGGACGGCAAGCTTGCTGTCAACTGGATGCGAGGCTCACCAGCACCAGATGCTGTTATGCAGCTACTGTCCTGCAAGTGTGTGCGGTCATGCGAACTCCCTAAGTGCACTTGCCTCAGCAATGGCCTGAAGTGTACGGACATGTGCAGGTTACAGACATGCCAGAACAAGGCTATTGAAGAAGAGCCGGTAGCACAACAGTCAGATTCCGAGTCTGACGTAGATGAATTTGAGGAGGAGTAATTTGCCATAATAGTAAGTACAAGCCCATGGCATGCTTAGTGTGTATTTACAGGACTTGTATTAAATGTGACAATTACTATATTCATTTTAGTGACATTTAGGCATTCCTGTCCCCAAATTTGACATTTTAAAATTTTTCTGAATTTTCGGTAGGGTGTGTTATTCAAGAAGTGATAACGACCATTAAGCTACCAGTGTGCAAGGGCTATCATATCAAAACATAAACTAGAGACATGTAGCAAGCTAAAAACACATAGAGAATTAGTCACCCCGGGTGGTACCGATATCCCAAAATTCGGGTCTTGGCTCATGGACTATAAGTGATGATTCACCCATCGTTTTAAGTTGTGGCCTTATCCCTGAACATTTTAAAAATATTGTACTGGTGGTAGATAGAAATAGATTATGTGTTTTTCTAACATATCTAATCATATTATAGCATATATTCAAAATCGTTCATTCCTTAGTCTGTCTGTAGGCTTGAAATGCAAAAAATCTGTACTGTTGCAATGCACTTTTTGCTTCATGTAGTAATTTGAGACTGCACTCATGCAATAAGTTGCGTTTGTTTTCATTATAACAAATGATTGTTGTTGCTTTATTTCAGGTATCCCAATCAAGCATAAAGAATAATAGCCATGCAATCCTCTAACAGTGGTGAGGGCCCTCACAGACCGCTTCAAACAGATTCGCCCCAAGCAAAAGATCTAAACCTTTTTGTGTTATCCATTATCCAGAGGAAGATTCCCAAGCTCCGTCACTTCACCAAAAGATGTTTCATCATGGCAGACATTGCTAAATGCTGCATGTGTATGTCAGCATGCCCCATTGCTGGAGAAAGCTCAAAATCTATCAGAAGGACAGGTGCCTGACATAGTTTACCATAGACAGTGTCGGTCACGCTTTACATTGAAACGCGACCTTCAGCTCTTAGAAAAACATCGAGAAAGGCGTGATGATGGTGAAACCACAGTATTTGGTAGCAGTAAACATCTTCCCAGGTCAAAGCCTTCACAGCAAGGGTTTACAAAACAAAATGCATATTCTGTGAAAGAGAAAAGTATAAAAAACATCAAGAACAAGAGAATCAATTGTACAGTGCACAGAGCTGCGATGCGATAAGAGAATACGGGAGTGCGCAATGCAAAAGAGCGACCCGAAGATCTTAGCAGTTGCGTCAAGACTTAGTTTCCGCTGAGGCACATTACCACCACTCATGTTACCGCATGTACACTAATAAAGGCGGTGAAACTGCAACAACTGATGTGTCTCCTGATGCCGAAGAAGACTGCCTGTACAACGAGGCTGAAAGACATGCGAACGAATCGCTCTACACATTTATCCGTGATGATTTATTCACGAATCCTCGTGTATTAAAGATGATTGATCTCACAGCAATCGTCGTTGAGGTGATGTCAAACACAGGGATCACCATGACCAAAGAATCCACCAAGAAGCATATTCGACGAAATATTGACAAGGAATTTGCAGATACTTTACATTTCTGTAAAGATGATAAAGGGAAAACACTCGTATTCCCTCACACTCTCATGATCTACGAACTTGTGAAAGAAAACCAGAAGCTCAAGGACAAGATAGAAACCCTTACAGCAGTAACATCTGGTGATTCTTCTGTCGTTATCCAAGCAGGCCAAATAATTCGATCTTCCATAAAAGAGATCCGCCAGGATCAAGTGTGGCCTTTCACGCCCGCTTTGGTGAACTGGAGTGGCTTCCGATTACCAGAACTTCTGCAAATCTTCATAACGTGTGTCCTTTCAGGTGAACCAAGCTATCACAGTGCCTCGCAGAAAATTCAACTGTTAGTGGATTATATGGCCAAGATCTGGTCTACAGTGTCACCTGTGGTCGTGTGAAACCACCGAAGCACATCTTGCTATCAAATGCAGTGAAAACACTGACAGGAAACTCGGAAATCATCCAGATAATGAACAAACTAGGGCTGGAGTTTCATATACTGTTCTCGAGGAAAACGACACTGCCTTGAGCCTTCAGAAAATAGCCTCATCCTCAGATGATTCTGTCCCACTTCCTGATTGTGTTAACCCCTACATATATTCGCTCTCGTTTGGGACAATATAGATTTCCTCGAGGAAACTGCAACAGGAGCAGGAACAAGCCACAGGGTCAATGGCATCATTGTCCAACAAAAGGTGTATGGTCCTAAGCTGGAATCGGCACGACCTGTAATAGAAAAGAAAAAGCAACGTTCCATCAAATAGAAGAACAACAGCTTCCAATTTATAACACTGGGAAAAGAGAAGGACCTGGAAGCAAAACAGTTGCTGAAGAATACCACACTCTTCCTCAAAAATCCTTCACAGAAAGGACTTGATCTGGATTCTTCTACGGCAAATGCACCCGGAAAACCAAATTATTCCAGGATGGACAGGAATCAACATCATTATGAGACAGGACCAGACAGTTCATCAGCACAACATAGGCTATCTTAACCCAATCAATTTTCCAGCAACCAGCATGGCGACAGCAGCTGAGATTTTGAACAGGTCAATGAAGGTAAAGAAAGCCTACATCTTCAAGAGGTTGTACTGGTATTCGACCAGGCCCTTTATTCCAAAGTGGCAGAAGTTCTGTGGAAACACAGATGTCAATATCCCGGAGTAATTCTTCGCCTCGGCTCTTTTCATATGGTCTGCAACTTTCTGGGAATACTTGGAAAACGTTTTGAGGATGCAGGCCTGCGTGACCTTTGCATTGAGGCAGGAATAGTGGCAGAGGGGTCTGTAACGAGTGTCATGGCAGGCAGACAGTACAACAGGTCTCTCCGAACGCACAAATACATATATGAGGCCCTTTTCAGATTGCTATGGGCGGGATTTCTGCTATGGCTGAAGGAACAACAACCTACACAGATGAACCAGATCGATCAGTTATTGCAATTACTGAGTGATCTTCTGGACATTCTCGTCAAAGTTCCAAATATGAAGAGACGCTGAACCATGAATTGTTCTTGAAGATGCTGGACACTTTGAGAAATATTGTGAACATCTACGGCACACCAATGGACCTCTTTCAGCGTTATGGATGTCATACTTTGACATGGTTGGGGAGTATTGCTGGCCCTAATTCGCTCTTCCAGAGAAGGTGATTGGAATTTGCACATGGCTGCAGTTCGTGGCATGATTGTCTGGTGCTTCGCCTATGACCGACAGAATTATGCCTGGTACCTTCCAGTATACGACGCTGAAATGTCCCAGCTCAGAAATGACCATCCAGAAGTGCTTCAACACTTCCATGAAGGAGAGTTTTCTGTCCAACTAGGAGAAAAGAACCCTTTGCTAAGATACCCTTAGACCAGACAATTGAAGAGACAGCCAATCGTGACACAAAAGTTGCGGGAGGAGTGCGCAAGTATAGTCTCAAACCTGGTGCAGTGAGTCGGTTCTTCCTGACAGCAGAATACCGGTCATCCTTCTTGCGTCATCTCCGAGACGTGTTAGTCACAGGCAAATCTGATCATGGACATGTAGAGTTACAGAACAGCAGAATTAAAAAGGATGAACTGGCTGTCGATGCTGTTGTAGAAACCCTGCAAATGGGTTAATCCCTTTGAAGAAAATCAACAAGAACTAGTCAGTCTGTCTACAGCTGCTGCTGCAACAAGGCAGATTGCCACACAGTTGCTTGAAGCAGAAAAGCGTGGTGAGGCAGCTTATATCAGAGCTTTAAGTCTGAAAGACTCGAATCAAGTCCACCAGTCGTGAAATTCATGATCCATTGCCTAAGCTGAGGCTCAAGACCTTTTCAGATATGACCAAGAAGCAGAAGAAAGTTTCTTCAAATGGAAAAGAAATGATTCTGAAAGCAGACCGAAAGTTGTTTGGGCAAATGGTACTCATTGCACAAACAAGAAAGAACCTGGATATGAAAGATGTCCTGGCACATCCCCTAGGTCCGCTGCCATGGTCTCTAGCCTGTGAAGATGGGAGTATCAGGAAGCAAAACAAAGCTGTGTTGGCCAGAGCATTACAAAAAGATGCACAAGCAGAGAACATTCCCACACCATCAGCCACGATTATTGATGGCATGGCTTTGGTTCAAAAGATGAAGGGGGACCAGAAAACATTTGGAGACATTGCAAACACCTTGCTTCTTTCTGCAATTAGAGAAGGTGCACACAGTACTAGGATTGACATTGTGTTTGATGTGTATCAACCACACAGCATAAAACACCACGAAAGAGCGAGACGAAGCAAGAATCCAGGCATACAGTTCAAGAATATAACTTCCCAACAAATTGTCCGTCAGTGGAGAAGTTACCTGCAGAGTAGTGACAACAAGACTGAACTCATTGAATTTCTGTTTCAGGAATGGCAACAACCACATTCAAGGTCATTATTGCAGTCAAAGCATATGTTTGTAACCTCAAAGGAGAAGTGCATCAAAATTACTGACTCAGCAGTTGAAGATGTACCGGAGCTTTGCTGCCAGCAAGAAGAAGCAGACACGAGGGTACTGCTTCATGGAAAACACGCGAGTGACACCGGAAGTGCAGCTGTAATCTTTGTGGCGGATGACACAGATGTCTTCCTTTTGAGCATGGCGTTCTGTACACAAATTATGCTCCTCTTATCAGAAATGTGGGACTAAAACTCGCACACATTACATAGACATCACAGCTGTTTTCACATGAATGGATCTGACGTCTCAGAGGCAGTTATTGGATTGCACGCTTTCACTGGTTGCGACTCCGTCAGTGCCTTCGCATGTTGTGGGAAAATGAAAGCATTCAAACTGGTCAAAGCAAATCAGAATTTCCAGAGTCTCTTTAAGGAGCTTGGCCAACAGTGGAGTCTTTCGTCTTCTCTTCAAGCTCGATTGGAACGTTTTGTTTGTGCCATGTATGATGCTACATCTGGAGATGCTTCAGTCAACGAGTTTCGGTACAAACATTTTGTGCAAAGAAAGGTGAGAAAGAGTCCTACCAGTTACCGCCATGTGCAGATTGTCTTGGAAAACATGCACGGCGAGCAAATTATCAAACCGCAATTTGGAGACAGAGTTTGATGAACGATCCCAAGACGCCCAATCCTGCAGGCTATGGCTGGAAATTCGTTGGCGATGGTGATGACAGACATTTAGCCGTAGACTGGATGGATGGTGCACTGGCCCCCGACGCTGTTCTTGAGATGCTGTCCTGCAAATGTCGGAAGTCCTGTCGAGTTCCTCAATGTCCCTGTGCTGCAAATGGATTGAAGTGTTCTGACATTTGTAGTTTGAGCCCATGTGAAAACCAACCAATGAACGACGGTACAGACAGCGAAATGGAGTTGAGCAGCGAAGACGATTATGAAACTGAAGACTATTAGTTCAAATATTCCAAGATTGTGTACTTTCATTATTGTGTTTGAATAACAATAATAATGTGTTTGTCTTATAACATGCCTTATATTTTATTTCTGTGTTGCTGTTACAGCTGCGACATTTGAAATCTGGACCAAATGAATAAGTGAAGAAAACATTTGTTTCGCATCAAGGGGTCCGCAATATTTCATGTCGGGTGTCTGTGAGTGTTTTTTTTTCTTCTTATGTTTATACGACTATAAACTGTACTCCATGAGCTTTCTTTTGATATATAGATTATACACATTAAAGTATATTAACAGTATAAAACGCTCCCAACTCAAATCCATGGTGTATAAAAATTATCGAAAATCTTCGACTTTGTGCAAGAGGGGGTCGCGTATAAACAGTGCCATTACACGATATAAGCTACCGATATTTTCTTGCTATCAAGTGATTTTGATACCCCAGGGGACCCATCTTTACAAAAAACTTCACTAGAACAGGGCACTTTGTTTGGTACCAATGACCGAAATTTTGGGCTCGGCCTCATGGACTATTAAGGTCACCGTGCGGTATCAAATCAAAGACCGTACGGCAACCCACGTTTTCGGTCTCCACAATTTCTAAGACCTAAGGCCTAAGTCACATTTGCTCTACGGCGAGGATACGGCGGCCGTACACCCTCTGAATTTACAGAAACGTGCGGCGGCCGCAGAGTTTCTGAGGTGGCCTCAGGGTGGCCCTACGCCGTTTGGCTATCTTTACAGGCCGTAGGGTCGCCGTGGAATTATAACGCGGAGTTATAACTTTTTTCATTTCTACGTCGCCGTAGCAATTCGACAAGCCGAAAAAAAAAACTGGTAAAAAAAAAAAAATTAACCCATTCGTTACCGTCCGTCTGGCCGCACGTTCGCCTTAGTCGCCTTGCGGGGACCGCCCTGCGGTCACCTTGCGGGCACCTTGCGTCTGCCTTGAAAATTCTATGGCCGCCGCAGGAACGCCCTAAGATCACCATGCGACATCAAATCAAAGACCGTACGGCACCCCCACGTTTTCGGTCTCCACAATTTATAAATACGCCGTGCAGCTCCCCGAAAAATAAAAACATATGTGACTGCTACATTGTGTGACCGTGGAAATACTGCGGCCGCCATAATATTGCTAATGGCCGTAGATTTTGGAGACCCCACGGCCGCCGTGGCAAATGTGACAGGCCTAAATACGCCGTGCGGCTCCCCGAAAAATAAAAACATATGTGACTGCTACATTGTGTGACCGTGGAAATACTGCGGCCGCTGTAATAAATTTGCTAGTGGCCGTAGATTTTGGAGACCCCACGGCCGCCGTGGCAAATGTGACCTAGGCCTTAAACAGTCTCCTTGGCTATTGGGCACAATCTTGGACGGGTTGCCACTCCGACACAGAAAACCAGCATGCTGACACTCATTTTGCTGACCTCGGAAGGATGACAAGCCGAGTTAACCCCACCTGGTATTAATTCAACAGCTGAGCGGGATTTGAACTCAGGACCCTTGGATCCAAAGCCCACCACTCTAACCATTAAGGCAACACCAGGCCTATATACATATACATATACATATACAATACATATACATATACATATACGAGTACATATACACACACACTCTCTCTCTTAGTATCACATTTTTAATGTCGACAAACAGATTCATTAACTGTTCCAGTTTTATAGAGCAATATTCTGCCAATCCATATTGAAATTCAATCAACAACCGATATATGTTGTTATATTACCCCATGCACGCAAAGCGAAAAGTGGGGTGAAGCAATTGGCTCATGTCTGTCAGTCTGTCCGTCTATCCATCTGTCCGTTCGTCTGTCCATCCGTCCTATCAGTTTATGATTGAAGAACAAGTTATTTAGATTGAATGTGATATTTTGACCATGAATCAGAACATGAATAGGAAGACAAGTTTGCCGTTTTACAGTACATTGGTTCTGATTTTGACCCGATCGCATATGCGTAGAGAGGAATCAGATCATTTTATTTACCCTGTCTGCCTTTCTGGCTGTCAAACAAAATAGAAAATCATTCCAAACAGGAAACTTACTGTTTTTAACGGCGTTATAAGGGACATAAATAACAGGCACAAATAATTAATGTACCTAACATGTTAGATGGGGTGGTGTAAGAGACGCTGACGGCCAGTCCACACCCCTGACGAACTCCAGTAACAGCAAGAAATAGGTCAGAGATGGTACCACCACATCTCACAGCACTCCCAGTACCAGAGTAGAGTTCAGACATCAGATTGGTCAGTTTTGGTGGCACCCCACGAAGACCAAGAATCTTCCAGAGGGCATTCCGATTCACTGAATCGAATGCTGTGCAGGGATCCACATAGGCTGTAAGAAGCCCCTGGTGAAACTCTCACCTGCGTTCAGTGAAGGACCTGAAGAGCAAGGATATAGTCAATTGTTGACATCTTTGGTGTAAAGCCTGACTACTCTGGGAGCTGGTGCTCAAGCAGATGGTGGCAAACCCTATTAATAATTATCCAAGCAAAGACCTTGCACGACACAGAGCAGCGTCGCCCCTCAGTAGTTGTTACAGTCCTGGTGATCACCCTTCCCTTTCCAGAGAGGGACAACAAGGCCCCTCTTCCAGTCAGTTGGGATGATGCCTGTGTTCCAGACAGAGCACAGAACTGCATGCAATGACACGAGGACAGCATTTCCACCAGCCTTGAGAAGTTCAGCATGGATGCCACAGATCCCAGGAGCTTTACCACATTTCAATTGGTTCACCGCAGCCTGTGTTTCCACAAACGAAGGTGGATCACAGTTGATTGGAGGGTCAGAAATCAGGATAGTAACACCCCTGACATCCAACTCAACAGTTCGTGGATCAGCCTGGTACAGCCACTCAAATTAACCGGCCTAGCGGGCCTTCACTTCTGGAAACTTGCTTTCTGGGCCTTCACTTGCGGGCTTTTCTGGTGGTGGCGAAGGTAACTAAACTCAATACAAAAACCAAACATTTACTAGATTTGATCATCATGAAATTTTCAATTCAAATGTCTGTATGAAAAATGCATCATTAATCAGTAAATTCAGTTTGGATAATTTCTCAGTAATTTCGTTGGAAGCAGTCAAATATTATATTTGTGGATCAATCATTGGTTGTTAAATAAACATTTACATCATGTATTTTTCCCAGCCAATCAGGTACCTCAGGAGCAAGATATGGCTAAAATTGAAATTATTTGATGTTTTATCATGTCATATTGTTTTAAGATAATATATGTTTACAAGCAGGGACCTGTGGAACATCCGTGCAATGTAAAATGTGACTTCAAGTCCTCAATTCTCCCGCCACCCTCACAAACCCAAAGTCATGTACCCCACCTTCCCCCCTAAACCCCAAGTCCGAAAAACCTGTCATGGTTGCCTGTCCAACTCACAATCCCACAAAATACGCGGAAACTCCACGGCATTGCAACTCTCAAGCAAGATTCCCAGAAGTCTTCGGACAATGACATGGGTTTTATGGTCCGTGGTCGAGTCGTTAAAGAGAAAATAGTCAGAAATAATAACAAGGACCTGCATAACTTCTGCAGTAAAAGCCCTGCTTGAGAGAAAGCCACATAGTTATTTGGGTGGTGGAAAGACAACAGCCAACTGCCTTGATCGGTGAGGCCGATCTTCACAAGGCCTGTGACGCCTATCAGCTCAAAATCATTTTAACTGTCACTTTGGTCATTTTACACTGAAGGGAAAACTTATAGGGATGGCAAGGCGATTGTGAATGTGACAACTCCGAAGATGTCTGATTTTGCATCGCAGTAAGCACAAACATGGTGACTGTATGATTTTTTTGTCAAGTTGAAATTGTGGGTGTAGTCAGGCGTACTGTCCAACCGACAGATGGATGGACGGATGGAGGGACAGATGGACGAACAAGTGTATTATTATATCGATAGGAATGGGTACAATGTCGCTCATACGATGCACGAGGACAATCCTGCCTGAAAATCCCCAGTTATTAGGAAGTCAAAGCTATCCCCATATAATGACATCATTGTTAGTGTAAACTCTCATGAGTTACTTCCTGCAGGTGAAAAACTGTGCAGGTTACAAAATGAAACTTGAGAAACTGAAAGTTACATTTTGTGGTAGGAAAGTATTATTTAGCTACATAAGCAATTTTTATTAAAAACAAACATTGACAGTAAGTTTTTCAACAGAACAAACAATTTAACGTTAATTAACTAAAATAGCTGCCTGTGCATGCCTGTAATGCACTCATTTCTGTTTTAACTGAAGTAAGTCATCTGACAACTTAATGGGAAGCTTGTGAAATCAAATAGTTTACTTTGACAGGCTGGATAATCAAATGATTTGAAGTTCACACAGAAACCCCACTTTTGATATGGGTGCTCCTATATATATTTTTTATTCTTTGTGTCGATATTCAGTTATTGTAATCTTAAAGTATTTGACATTTATCTTATCAAGGATAATTGACAAGTTCTTATATTAGCCAATTCACTCGAGAACTCGAGGGGAGATGGGCACCACCCGTTTGTGCTGGAATTGAAATGCCGTTATAGCTGCTACTTTAGTGTTGGCCTCACAGTCGTTTTCCACTGCCTTAGTGTTGGACAGGGCTTACACACAAGAAAGGAGGCGGTTACGAGGAGATATGATGGAGATGTTTAAGATAATGAAAGGTATTGATAAAATAAGTGCAGATTAATTATTCAACAGAGTAGACAGTGATAGGACCAGGGGCCGTAGCCTGAGAGTAAAGAAGAGGAGAGTTAAGATGGTAGTAAGGCAGGGGACTTTTACTCAGAGAGTAGTTTATGCATGGAATGCCTCCCTGGAAAGGTAGTGGCAGCAGAAACAGTAGATAAGTTTAAATTATAATTAGATCGGTACTTGGAAGTTATGGAGATAGAGGGGTATGGGGTTGTTGGCAGGACTTTTAGGTAGCTTGAGCATCGATGAGTGATTGTGTGCATGTGTACGGAGTGTTGTTTGTGGGGGTCTCATCAAGGGGTGTTGTGTGGTTGATGGTGTGTGTTTTTTTTAACCTAAGAACCTTCGCCCATACCCTATCCCCTGGAAATAAAATATAAAAAACTACAGAAAAAAACTACAAATTTTTTTTTGCATTTTTCTTTATTTTTGTCTCGTGTTGATAAATTGATCTGGTGTTGATGTGGCGCAGGTATGATGGACCGAATGGCATTCTGCTGCATGTAATTTCCTTGCGTTTCCTTGTGTAACAGTCTTTGCAATCAGAAGACAGAGATAAACTGAGAGAGCTGGGAAGTGAGGAGGGTAATGGGGGTGACGAGGAGCCGTGGGATGTGGTTGTGCTGGCATGGTGATGTCAGGTTTGGTTGTGTGAAATCACACTTTCTTCATGTACAGTTGTAAAAGATGTAATACATGACCATCCTCTCTTAAAATAGGATGATAGGCTGATAACAGTCATGCCTATTATAGCACTCTCTCTGTAATGTGGCGACATTTTCATTTCATTCCAGGGCAGAGCAAGGAAAAACATGTAATGGCATTACGATCCAAGGATTTACAAGAAACTGTGACACAGAAGGAGGTCATTTGATCAATCATGTCTGCCCTCTGTCAACACCAGACCAATTCATACTATTGGCTGATCTACTCTATTTCACGAGTGATGGAGGGAGGAGGAGTTGGGACGACAACTATGGGGCAGGCACAGGAGAGGGTTTCATAAATGGGTACTTGTTTTTCATTATATATTTTCAAGTTATTATATGGGGGAGGGGGAGGGAGCGGGAGGGAGGGTGGAGGAGGTTGTAAAAATAAATAAATACAGACAGCATGTTCACGTTTTAATAAGACCCCGTCACAGACTCTAATCACAGCACAGGGGTAGAATGAACAAAATACAGACAGCCCATTCTCTTTTCGATGAGATCCTTTCCCAGACAACACAATTACGACACCCATCCATGCCTAAGCCACCAACTGCTCCTGCCAACGTGCATGTACCGCATCTAGCCCTGATGATTCTCGGTACCCATCGAATTTCCGTTGAAACCTATGTACTGCTTCTGCTGGCACGACCTTACCAGGGAAACCATTGCATGCATTAACTACTCTCTGAATGAAATACACCTGCCTTACTATAATCTTAAATCTCTTCTTTTCTAATCACAGGCTGTGGCCTTGGTCCTGTTCCTGACCATTCTATAAACCCTTCATTATTTAAAACATTTCCATGAGATACACTCATAGACGCCTCCTTTCTCATGTCAAAAGTCCTGTCTTCTTCATCCACTGCCTACTCATAGCTCAGTCTTGCTAGCCCAGGAATCAATCTAGTCATTTTGTACTGAGGCCTCTCTATTGCACCTTCCTTAGATTATGACAACCAAAACTGGATGCAATATTACAGGTGAGGCATCACTACATTTGTGTGCAGTGTTAACACTACCTCTAATTTATAACTTGTTATAGTATTATAGGTGAGGCTAATCCACTATTTACATTACTGCAACCTTTTACAATAACGAAAACACTACATGCCATGGCAGTGTGGTGTGTTCATTCATTCAAGCTATAGAAGAGCTAAGTTCACCTGTAGATAAGGAAAGATGAAATCGCCACGACCAGCAAGATGCTGCTGAAAATAATCATGAGTACTTCCATGGTTGTCAATGCAACTGTGCACAGAAGGTCAGAAATCTGTGATTAACATTAACAGTTTTTTTATTATACTAAACACAATACATACAAAGCCTTCTTCCAAAAACAATTACATACTTCTTGTCATCATACACCAAGTCCAATTCGTTTTGGTGGTTGGCAGCAAATATGAGCATGTGGGTTTCACCGCAAATTTTCACAAACTGGTTGAACTGATGTTGACAAATATGAGGTCCTTATGTTGGACTGAAAAGCCCATTAGAAGAAGCCAAGGGAATCAAACCTACACGAGTGAGGGCAATGCAACAAGGCTTTACCCATTCAACCATCAAGCCACTGAAAAACAATCACTGATGATGTTCATTGGCGAGAGACTGGGCTTTGCAATCGTGTGTGTGTGTGTGTGTGTGTTGTGTGTGTTGTGTGTGTGTGTGTGTGTGTGTGTGTGTGTGTGTGTTGTGTGTGTGTGTGTAAGTTAATCATTTGTATTGTTGTTGAGGTTCAATGATAGGATGGAAAATAGCTCCAGGATTGGAAATAATCATGGAAACATTAAAAACTAGGTATAAAATACAAATACCATGATCAAATCATATATCTAATATATAAAGCTCTTTTGAACCACTGACTGATATTAAGAGCAGTACCTTCCGTGTGACATAGAAAGCTGAAATGTCGCGTGCCGACGGACATCAAAGTCGATACACCGGGAAAAATCGGACAAAATAAATCACAGAATCATCGGACAACATCCATAAATAAAAATATAAATAAATGAAAACAAATAAATGAAAAAACAAGCAGTCATAGACTGGTACTTACGAAATCGTCAACTTGACCTCTGACCTTGTCTAATAAAAGCTGTCTCTAGAGAAGGTAGCGACGCAAACCAGAAGTTTCTACGATGATTCTGTACCAAACCATCAAAAATCGAATGTTTGACCTCACCGTGACCTTGACCTTTGACCGATTTTAACCAAAATTAATCAGCACTAGCCATCACCCGCCTGAATCACGTGGTGTAATTTGACATTGGTAGCTTCTTCCGTTCTCGAGTTATCGTGCCTACAAACAAACACACAAACACACAAACACACACACACACACAAACAAACAAACACACAAATAGATGACGGAAGTCATCAATATACTTACGAAATCTAAAGATTTCGTAAGTAATAAATGAAAAAAATGCAGGTGAGCGACCCGAGACAATGGGGAAGCATGGCTCTTATGCTTACACAATGTGTAAGCATACCCCGCTGGTGTGGTATAAAATGCAAGTAACATGATCAAATCATATCTATGGTTTAAAATAGATGTTAGCAAACCGCTTAGTCTAAAACGTGGGCTTATGGATTTGGTGTCGGTTTTTGTGTGTGTGCGTGCGTGCATGTGTGCATCCGCAACCATTATCTCGGACATCTGTAAACCAATTTTATTTGTACTTGGCAAAAAGACAACACATGATGGAAAACATATGCACATCATTTTTTTTTTCGACATCAGTTCCAAGATGGCTGACTGGCAGCCATTTTAGTTGTAAAAAAAACCCCTGATGTTGAAGACTTCCTCAACTATTTATCAGATAAGCATTCACAAATGTTGTTCAAACTTGGCAGACAGATAAGGAATGATGGCTTACATATGCGTGTCATTTTTTTCCGAGATCAGATTCAAGATGGCCGACTGGCAGCCATTGTAGTTGTAAAAAACACAATGTTGAACACGTCCTCAATCATTTCTTGGACAAGCATTTACCGATGTTGTTCAAACTTGGCAAACAGATAATGAATAAAGGCTTACATATGCACGTCATTGTTTTTTGAGATCAGATCTATGATGGCCGACTGGTGGCCATTTTGTTACTTAAACGTTTCCCCAACCATTTCTCTGACATGCTTGGTCTGATTTTGTTTAAACATGGCACAAGCACAGTACACAATGGCATATACTTATGCCTAACTTTATTTTGCGATGTGATCAAAGATGGCCAACTGGTAGACTGGTGGCCATTTTAGTTGTACATATGTAAATATGGGCTAGCCCTTTAACTCCATACAGCAAAATTACTAAAACAACGGGGGTTATGACGTTTTATGTCTTTTTTACATGCTTTAACCTAAAAAAGTCTAAAATCTTGTCGACTGAGAAGATCAATGTGTTCAGAGTGAGAGATGATCATACGTAAAAAGTGGAAAGTTTCATTTTCCTGGGTTCTAAGATTAATTGAAGTGAGTGGAGAATATGGAGTAGAAATTAGTTGATGGTTAGCGTTGGGGAGAACAGCAATGTCAGGATTGACAAAGATTTGGAAAGACAAAGATGTGATGATACAAACCAAGAGGAGGCTGGTGAATGATCTGGTATTTCCAGTTGCAATGTATGGTTATGAGTGATGGACAGTGAAGAAGAAAGAAAGAATGAAGATTAACAGTTTTGAAATGTGATTTTGGAGACAAATGTTAAAATTTCCATGAAATGTAAGAAGAACAAACAAACAAGCAGTCATAGACTGGTACTTACGAAATCGTCAACTTGACCTCTGACCTCGTCTAATAAAAGCTGTCTCTAGAGAAGGTAGCGATGCAAACCAGAAGTTTCTACGATGATTCTGTACCAAACCATCAAAAATCGTAACGTCGACCGAAGCAAAAATCTCCATTTCTCCACGCAATTATTTAATATTATTTTATCAAAGTCACAAAACCGTAATATTCAGCCATCCACCAAACATCTTTACATAATTCGACGGCTTAGCGAGTCAGGCATGCGACGATAACCTTTATTGGGATAAAAATGACTTTTAAACACCATCTTTATCGAAAACACCGTCAGCGCGCAACCGGAAAACCTTTACGTGATCAACGACGCCTCTGCTCGAGCGCGCTGCACCACGTGACGAGCCGTGACGCGGCGAGTGAAATATTTTTATACAATCTTAAAACGTCTCCAAAACATCCGATTTTTACCAGAATTTCGACAACCGAGTTTTAAGCGTCCTAAGCGATCGCAAAAACCGAAGACAAAATTAAAATTGAAGTTAAAACGAACTCGTAACGTCGACCGAAGTGAAAATACTCCATTTCTCCACATGAATTTACGGAATTATGTTTGACCTCACTGTGACCTTGACCTTTGACCAAAATCTAATCAGCGCTAGCCATCACCCTCCTGATCACGTGGTGTAATTTGACATTGGTAGCTTCTTCCGTTCTCGAGTTATCGTGCCTACAACAAACACACAAAACACACAAACACACACAAACAAACCACACAACAAACACACAAACAGAGGACGGAAGTCATCAATATACTTACGAAATCTTTAGATTTCGTAAGTAATAAGTGCTTGAATAAATTAGAGCACCATGTACATTCGAAGCACTGATGCTCAAACAGAAACTGTTATACTTTGGACACATCATGCAAAACGAAACTCTGGAGTAATCAACCATGCTGGGTGTGGTTGAGGAAAGAAGAGGCAGACCTTGATTGCAATGAATGGATGGGGTAAAGGCTTCAACCAAGCCGTCTCTGTCAGAGTTTCAGGAAAGCAGTATAGGGTAGGGATGTTTGGATAGGGTAGGGATGTTTGGAGAAATCTGAAATCAGACATGACTTGATGGAACAAGGAACTGGATATACATAAGTATCATGTACCATGCTCCATAGAGTGTGTCAGTTCAGCCAAATTAGTTTATTGGCCCATCTTAACTGATTGTAATGGGAGATTAATCAGGCAATGACAAAATATCAGTGGTCCGTTAATTGTATCCAAAAAAAATTATCGCGGTGCTCCATTGCTTGGTTGTTAATGTGGAGTGATTCAGACGTTTCAGGTCAGCATGGAAGCATGCGCCATAGCGTAGCACAGAGGGAGAGAGAGAGAGAGAGAGAGAGAGAGAGAGAGAGAGAGAGAGAGAGAGAGAGAATATATACTCGTACATACATATATATATATACATATACACAACACGCACACACACACACACACACACACACACATCTCCCCTGGGTTTGAATCTCAGTCCAACTAAAATTCGTGGCTCTGGTGTTTATCAGGCAGGGCAAAGCTTCAATATGTGTGCTGTCTCTCAGATGGACGTGAAACTGGCTGTCTTGCCTGCGAGCATTATTTGGTGAATGTCATCGATCCTATGGTATCCTTTATGAAGTTGGGAAGTTATCACAAGCACAATAGCGAAATTCCAAATTCCTGTCAATTTCAGTTGAATATTAGACCTGGCCAGTCAGTTTATGAAAGGTTTAGGGCAAAAACTTTCCCCGGCCAACCACACAATGACGTGGGAATAATTGTGCCTTTAAAATAGTGATGGCAGTAGCAGTCGAAGTACATACCTGAATAACATTTTTCATTTTCGAAGCCACATTGTGGTACATCAAGGGGAATCACTCCACCTGGCCAATGGATTTCAACACCAGGGACATCCTCCAGTTGCTTTGTGGCACCATAGTAGTTGAGAGCTATCTACAGTGAGGAAGAATAAAAAGAGAGATTGTTAATATTAAAACGTACATCTTATACAAAGCCAATCGGTCATGTTGCATATACAGAGAAATCTCTTGGGATTCTGGTCATCTGTTGCAGACAAGATGGCCAGCACACAATGGCAAACTTCACAAAGACTTCTCTTCCCCATGAACTCTACAAGCCCCACCTTCTATACCTTTTTCCTAATGGCCAATTGCATTTATGATATTTCTCCAATGCCCATAGGAACAGATATGTCGGATTTTTCGTTGACACACATTATATGGCATATAGCAGGTTGTATGATGGTCTACATAGGCCAACTTTGTCCCACATAAAACAAAATACATAATGTATTTCATTTAAAACAGGATAAACGTGAGAAAGAAACTTTCCAACCCGGATTTCTTCCAAGAGAAAATCCTTCCTTCTGGACGTGGTAATGACTAACTTTCCTGAAAATGTCTCCAGCTCTTCCTCTGCTCCAATTGGTTCAATTGATCATATGCTTGTGAAAGTCAACATCTCTCTGGCTATTCTCAGAGAGCTGCCTCAATGCCGACGGGTGTGGAATTTCACTCAAGCAGATTGGCAAGGACTCCAAGCAGCCCTCTCTCTTCAGGACAGGTCTCCCACATCGACTGCCCCTGATGTTAACTCAGCCTGGGAATTCTTCCACAGAATCTCTATCTCTATCTCTATCTCTATCTCTATCTCTATCTCTATCTCTATCTCTATCTCTATCTCTATCTCTATCTCTATCTCTCTCTCTCTCTCTCTCTCTCTCTCTCTCTCTCTCTCTCTCTCTCTCTCTCATGCACAAATTCATCCCATCTCGTTTCAATTATCCTCAATTATCCAATTATCCAATTATATCAGCAACAAGTGTGTGTTCACTCTCAGGAGAGACAGAAAATGATGTCAGTTCAAACTCAAGAATGAACTTTCAAACATGTCTCCCTCCTTTAAAACTTGGTGGTGCCTTATTAAGTCTGTCTCTGGAGTATACTCCCCTTACATCCCTTCCCTCTCTTCAAATGGTACCACAGCCAACTCTGCTCGTGAGAATGCCGAATGCCTCAATTCTGTATTTGCTCCCAAATAGTGGCCCTAACCTGTCACTCTCGGTACCCATCCTCTGTCATTCCCAACTTCTCCTGGACTCTGTCCTTTGCACTTGAGAATATAGAGAAGATTTTTTTTCAACCCTCGACTCTGACTATGACTCTGCTACTGGAATGGACGGCATCAGCTCACGTGTCCTAAAAACCTACTCTGCTGCTCTTGCATTCCTCTCTCTGCCCTTTCTACCCTGTCATATGCCCTAGGTCATCTTACATCTGCTTGGAAATCCATCAATATCACTGCACTACACAAACTAGAACGACACTCGGTGGAGCGCATACCTCCGCCAGGCTAAACAGTTTACATTTTGTATCCCACTGATAGGCCGGATCTTGATCTGGACCTGAACCAAAATCGAATCGGCTTGTCCTTGTCACCTAACCAACTCATCCACCGAGATTTATCATAACTCGTCTGCAACAACTTGATACATCATGCTATATATTGCTTTCGTTCCTATCTCTCAATGCTGAATAATTACTTTAAAAATTAAAAATTCTTGTATCCAGATCCAGATTGGGATTTCACCAAAATTGAATCGATTCCTCCTTTACACACACCCAAGCTGTCCACCAGGTTTCATCTGCATCTATCCATAACTTTTTGAAATACCATGCTATATGGATATCGTTTTTGGCCCCATTTCTCAATGATGAAGAATCACTTCAAATATTGCTTCATAATAGACAGGGGTGAAAACATAACTTCCAGCCACCTTCGGTGGTGGAGGTAAAACTGTGCAGAAACTGATCCCTTTAACTACAGACCTATCAGCTTACTTCCAATCATCAACAAGGTCATGGAATCCATCATATCAGTTGATGTGAAATCCTTCTTTGTTCCAACAACCTCATCTCAGATCACCAATTTGGTTTCAGACCTGGTCATTCGACCTTGGACATGCTGCTTCTATTCATCTAGCAATGGATGGAGGCCCTCAATGTCAGACATGAGATCAGGACCGTCTCTCTGGACATAGCTCATGCATTTGATACAGTCTGGCATCCTGCCTTTATCTCCAAATTCTCTGCCTATGGGTTCCAAGGCCAACTCCACACATGGCTTATTGACTTCCTCTACTCTCGTAGACAACATGTGGCTCTCAACGGAATCCTTTCATCTCCTCTCCCTGTCAATCCTGGAGTGCCCCAACCCAGTGTTCTGGAACCAGTCCGATTACTGATCTTAATCAATAATGTCTCTGACTCTCTGGAAAATCCTCTTTTTATTTGCTGATGACTCCACCCTCTGTCATGACATCCCTCATCCTTCAAAGAAGCAGGCTACATGCAGCCTCTTTTCCTTCTTTTGAAACCTTGAAAAAATTACAAGCTGATCAAATGATTGCAATATGTCTTTTGATCCTGACAAATCTCACACTCTCACTATCTTTCTCTGAAAGGACCATCTTGCTAACCCTTCCATCTACTTTCTCAACAATTCTCTTGATGAAGTTCAGTCATTCAAACTCCTGGGTCTCACTATCAGTCATGATCTTGGGCAAACCACATTTCAAAGATGGCCTCCAAAGCCAGCTGCCGACTGGGTATCCTTCGTCGTACAAATTCCTTCCTTGGCAGACCTAAACTCCTGTCCACCAACAAGGCCTTCATCTACAGCTTGATGGAGCTCTCCCCTCAGGACTGGCTCCACTGCCTCACATCTTGCTCAGCTTGGAGCAGTGGAAACCAAAGTCTTTAAAATTATTGGAATCTTCCGTGATGAAGCCGAGTCGATGGGTCTTTCACTTCGCCATTGCAGACAGGTTGGTAGTCTATCTGTCTTCCACCACCTCCTTTCTGGTCTTGCACCCTCTGCTCTTTCCCCAGGTTTCTGCAGGGCTCAGACGGTCAACCATCAACCCCTCTTCTGGTGAAACTCCCTAATATGCAGGATCACTGCTAACCTCCACTCATTTGTTCCGCTTTTTCCCCACCTGTGGAATCAACTTTCACATCCTCTTCAATCTCATGCTTCCCTCCAGGTCTTCAAGACTGATCACAACCATCTCAGATCATCCCCAATCCAAAACCATGAATTTTTTTCCACCCTCGTTAACCCCACCCAAATCCTTCATCCATCCAATTTTCCTGTTTTCCCTTCTGAGAGTTTCCTTCTGTATCCATCTTGTCCACCTCATGCATGTGTGTTTTGCATCCTGTTTTTGTCTGTTACCTCCTCATCCGTTCAGTGGACGAGCTCTTGCATGAGCCTCGACGATGTATACAAAAAGAAATGCATGCCGACTCTTTAGACTTTCCTATATTTTATCTTAACAAATATTTTATCCTCATGGAGGAGTATATCCAATATGATATACTGTATATTAGAACAAAATAACAAATGAAAAATCACTCATAGAGTGACACTTGGCAAAAGAGAACGAAGTAGAACGGCACTCGGAAGAGCACTTACCTCTGCCAGGCTGAACAGTTTATGTTTTGTACCCCATTGCTTGACTGGATCTGAACCAAAATCGAATTGGCTTGTTCTTGTCACCTAACCAACTCAAATCCACCTAATTTTGTAATAACTCATCTACAACATTTTGTGATATCATGATATTTATAGTCTTTGACCCTATCTCTCAATTTTAGAAATTAGGCCAATGTGGAGCTTTTGACTTCAAAAATAATTAACAAGGAATAACAAGGAAATCCAACACAGGTGGAGGCCATTCAGCCCAATCATGCCTGTACGAACATCACACCAACCCATCTACACAAGATCCAAGGAAGAAATGTAAAAAAAGTATTTATTAATGAAATAATTGTTTGTTTTTGTTTTGTTTCCCCCCCCCCCCCCCCTTTTCTTCCCTGGGGAGGGGCATTGCTTGGTTAAAAACACACATCAACCACACAACCCCCCTTAACAATACCCCACCAACAGCACTCCGTACACATACACACAATCACCCATCAACACTCAAACTACCTAAAGTCCTGTCAACATCATACCCCTCTATCTCCATAATTTCCAGGTACCATCTAATTCTAATTTAAACTTATCTACTGTTTCTGCTGCCACTACCTTTCCAGGGAGCCATTCCATGCATTAACTATCTCTCTGATGAAAGTCCCCTGCCTTGCTACCGTCTTAACTCTCCTCTTCTTAACTCTCAGGCTATGGCCCCTGGTCCTATCACTGTCTACTCTGTTGAATAATTAATCTGCACTTATTTTATCTGTACCTTTCATTATATTAAATGTCTCTATCATATCTCCTCGAAACCACCTCATTTCCGGTGTATAAAGCCCTGTCTCCTTGAGCCGCTCCTCATACCTGAGTCGAGCTAGGCCCGGAATCAATCAAGTAGCCCTGCGCTGAACCCTCTCTATGGCATCTATGTCCTTCCTGAATTGTGATGACCAAAACTGTACACAATATTCTCGATGTGGCCCTCACTAAATTCCTGTACAAAGTTGACACCACCTCTTTTGATTTATAAATGATCCCCCTCCAAATACAACCTAAAACCCGATTTGCATTATCTATAGCTGCCTGGCACTGTGCTGCCTGCTTACCTCCCATATCTATTGCCACCCCCAGATCCTTCTCCTGTGTGACATGCTCCAAAATTACCCCTTGCATCCTGTAATCTCTATTTTCATTGTTCTTTCCCATCTCCAACACCTTACACTTGCTCAGGTTAAATTACATCTGCCAATCTTTTGCCCAATCTATGCAAGTATCAATACTTTCCTGAATCTGATCACTACCCCCTCTGCTATCCACCTTACCTCCAAGCTTTGTGTCATCTGAAAATTTGGAAAGCTTACTCTTTACCCCATTATCCAAATCGTTGATGTAAATAATGAATAGTAATGGTCCGAATAATAGTAATGGGAATAAAAAAAATTAAAAATTAAAAACGCAGGGAGGGTATTAGCACAAGACCCTATCGAAACCTGAAGGCAAAATATCTGATGAAATTTTTGTATTTTTTCCCCAACATAGTCCTCTACCTTCCTCTGAATGAAAGTGATGGTCGAATTCAGTGAAATGATGTGAAAATCCTGTTTAAATTTCAAGTCAATCAAATGAAAATTTACAATTTTAGAAATTTGGCCGATGCTGACCTCAAAATAATAGGTGGTTGAACTCAGTAACCTGATTTTGCAAATGCTCTTCAAATTTCAAGTCAATCGCATGAAAATTGACAATTTTAGAAATTCTGCCTATGTTGACCTCAAATATAGTTGTTGGTTGAATTCAGTGATCTGATATGCAAATCCTTTTCAAATTTTAAGTCAATCGGATGAAAATTGACAATTTTTGAAATTTGGCCTATGTTGACCTTTGGGCGTATGATGACCGCAAAATAATAGGTGGTTGAATTCAGTGGCTGATATGCAAATGCTCTTCCAATTTGAAGTCAATCGGATTTTTGAAGTCAAAAATTGTGACCTGTAGGTGATTAAAGGTGAGCGGACAGATAAACAAACAAACGGAAGCGATCAACATACTTGTCAAAAAAATAATAAAATTGCCAAGTAATAGGTCAAATATTGTATGGAATGTAAACATTTTCAAGCCAGAACTCAGATCACTTTAGTAACTGGGGGGCACCCTTTGCCAATTGCAAGTAACTATATTTTCCAACAAATGCAATAGTTATAAATTTTAAACCACTTTTCTGTTTGCACAAGTAGCATTGCATATCTCCAGATTACAAGCGAGGCCTGTTTGGCATTCCAATCTGAGCATGAAGCTCATTATGCTGGGATCCCAAGTTCAAATCTTGTACAGGTGTCTGGACTGAGATATTCCAGTGCTTAATATCAGTTCCACCTGAGGTGTGAACTCACACTTCTCACCATTGACACAAACTTTGTTACAATTGGTAAAGTCTGTCTCTGGACGGTACTCCTCATACTTTCGTTTATACCTGAAGGATGGGGTCATGATTGTCATTGCTCATGGTAAAGCTATTTTCCTTAACTGATTTTGCAGAAATGGACAAAATCTCTAACCCCTCTCTTCCTGTGCCCATCCTAACCCATCCTCCTTCCCTCACTGAAAACATCCCACAACATGTTAACTTCCCTCCCTCCAAGGTAGAGAAATTACTAGCCACTCTTGAATCCTCCACTGCGACTGTTCCTGATGGCATCAGTGCTTCAATACTCAAAAAGGATTCATTTGCTCTGTTTATTCCTCTTTCCTTGCTCTTTGCACGATCATTCTTTGAGGACTGCTTGCTTGCATCGTGGAAGATTTCCAATCTTCCTTTGTCACACATCCAACCTCTCCACCAAATTTTGTGAGAATCCGTCTGCAACTTTTTGAGATATCCTGTTCACAGATAGGGGTGAAAACAACTTCCACATCATCTTCAATCATACCTTCTCATAATTCATAAATATGGCATAAAACTAACCTTCTCAACGATCGACTAATTTGCATCTCCCCATCACAAGCAAAGTAATGAGATTGATAATTGCAACACATTTCAAGACTCATGTTATTTCCAACTCTCTGATCTTTCATCTAAAGTTTATCTTCTGTCCAGATCATTCCACCATGTAAATGGTGCTTCAACTATGTCATCAATGGATGGATGACTTCAATCTCACACCTGGACATCCTCCATTTGGCCATCTTCCATTTATTTGATTGGCTGGACCCCACCATGAATTGCAAACTATTAATGAATGGTGTCTAACAATCTTTCCTAGACTGTCTTTCAGATTTCCTGTGTGTGTTCATAAGCAGTAGAATACTTAATCCCCTGTTATGTGGTGAATCGTAAAATCGTTGTGCTTTGCCCCATTTTGCATTTGCTTATCCTTTGCCCAAGCCTGCTTTTCTGCTCTTCCATGAGTCTCGCTCATGCAGCACATAAATCCCATGTACCAAATGTTGTTTTTTGTATACAGAGTCAAGGCCCATGGAAGAGCTAGAACACAGAACGGATCACGATGCAACAGAACGAAAGGAACAGCAGAAAGAGAGTGGGTAAACACCAATCGCAGTGCCGAGAGACAAAATAGACAGAGACGGACAAACAAAGGATGTGAGTATGGATGAGGGGTAGGGAGAATGCATGGGGTGGTTAAGATGGGTACAGAAGCAAACTCTCGGGAAGGAAAAAACAGGAATTTTGGGGGGAGTGGGGCCGGGAAGGAGGGGGAGGGGGAGGAGGTGCTTCAACGGGTGCAGTAAGATCATGGTTTGGATGGGGGGGGGTGATCTGAGATGGTGGTAAATCTGTCTTGAGACCAGATGGAAGAATGAGATGAAGAGAATGGGGAAGTTGGTTCCCACAGGTGGGAAAAAGAGGAACAAATGAGTGGAGGTGAGGCATGGGATCCTAGATTTTGGGAGTTTCATGAGAAGGGAGTTGTTGGTGGACCATATGTGCCCTGCAGAAACCTGCAGGAACAAGGTACAAAGATGGCAGAAGGTGCAAGACCAGAAAGGAGGTGGAAGAAGAGAAAGAGACCACCGAACTGTCTGCGATGACAAAGTTATAGGCCCATAGACTTCAGCTTTGTCCCGGGAGACTCCAGTGATATTGAAGGCCTTGGTTTCCACGGTGTCAAGGTGAGCAAGATGTGAGGCAGAGGCACCAACCCAGAGGGAAGAGCAGTATTCCATGAAGCTGTGGATAAAAGCTTTGTAAGTGGATAAGAGTTCAGGTGTGCCAAGGAAGGACTTCGCACAACAGTGGGTGCCCAGTCAGCGATTGGCTTTGGAGGCCAACTTTGAAATGTGGCTTCCCAAGAAAGGTCATGGCTGAGAGTGAAACTCAACAGTTTGAGCAGCTGACCTTCAAGAGGATTGTTAAGAAAGTAGATATGGGGGGGGGGGGGAGGGGAATGGGTGTGTTGCCAGATGTTCCTTTTGGAGGGAGAAAGTGAGAGTGTGAGATTTGTCAGGAATAAAAGACACATTCCAAGTTTGACCAGTTTGTGATTTTGCAAGTCGAAGAGGAAGACTGCTGCCTGTCTGTCTGAAGGATGAGGGATGTCACAGCAGAGGGTGGAGTCATCAGCAAAGAGATAAAGGGGATTTTCCAGAGAATAAGAGAGATCATTGATGAAGATTAGAAATAGGATGGTGTCTAGAACACTGCTTTGTATCAGTTTGTCCACTTTCTCCTAATATCCTGGGAAATTATCTCAAAGTATACTGATCTACTTAAAGTCCTTGTCTTATTTGTATTTGTCGGCCTACAAGCTTAAGATTTCTGTCAAAAAGAAAACCAGACAACTGGAAGTTTTTACAACTTCCTTTATATAAACGTTGTGCAGCAAATCCAAACTGTCCCATAACGACTGCACAGTGTACAATTCAAGTCAGACTCAATCACCGTGGCCTCATAAAATAACAAACACAAGTGCCCCCGCATCACTCGGCAAACTTTGAACAATAGTGTTACCGAAAGCAAGCATACAAACCCTCATCAGTCAAAAACATACCTTAAACTCTCCACTATCAGGGTCGGTCATGTCCCACACAGAGAAATCCGTGTCTCTGTCTCCATTGCTGTCGATGGAAAATTCTCCAGCTACACCTGAAAAGCAAAGGTTAAGAAGGCATCTCCAGTATTTATGAGGAACTCACGGGCTGCTGGTATAGCATGTACGTTCATAACAACCAAACTTTAGTCTAAAATACATGAATTATTCTCACTATAAATGAGAATAACATGACTTTTTTTACGGTAATGTTTTGGACTGCTAAACTACAAAGCATGAGGGGTGTTGCAATTTGAACTCTTGTCTGGTGATTTTGTGACCTCAGGTTCAAACACAGCGAATATTATGTCGATTCGTCTCTTCTCTATTCTAATATCCTTGTCATCCATTTTTATCTGCAGCAGTTTTTACACATTGTCCTGTTAGGTAAAGTTTGTCTCATCTGCAAGTGCATGCTTGTGGATGTTAAAAGGTCCCATTGTCGCTTTCAAAAATGATAGGTCATTGTGTGCCGGTACCCTGGCTATGTTCCAAATTCCTGCTCCCTAATTCTTAGACTTTCAGGATAATCCCAGTCATGGCAAAAGAGTATTTCTGGTGTTCGCTGGGAAGATAGCCTAGAGGTATGCGCATTAGCCTCTGAGGTGTCAAGCTGGGATTGAAGTCCGACCCTCACTATAAACTGTTATCCTGGTGTCTCATAGAAAGGGCAAGGCATCAATGTGTGCATCGTCCCTCGGATGGTCATTAAAAGTGACATCCTGTCTGCCAGCATTAGTTGATGTACATTAAAGATCCCACGATGTTCTTTGCGAAGAATCGGCGAGCTATTTCCGGCAACATGGCCAAATTCCAAATTCCTCCCCTAACCAGCAAAGGGCACAGCCACACCCCTGTGAGAGTTCATGCTAACTCGCAGCCACTTGCTGCTCACGAATGATGACGATGACTTGTGTTGCTGGCAACTGCAGTCATTTTCATGCTGAGGGTGTGTGTCCATCCCTGTGCGAGAGGTGCTTTAACTCGTATATTTTGGAGAGATATTAAAACAATAAATTGCAAGATAATGATTGCAATTAATAATAAATGAGGATGGTAAATATTGTAAAACGGTTGCCATGGGATTTTGATAGGATGATGGTCAATCTCAGTTGGATCGTATAATGAGTCTGTGATAAAACAGAACAGAAAAAAGATTGTGACGCTGGTTTTAAAATGTTGAATGAAATAGGAAAGAAAAAACAACTGAAAAGACACCTCTTGAATACCAACTATCCCAAAAAACTAGCACGATGCTCATTGTGAGACCTTTGAACGTGCGATTCCATATTCGTTGAGTGATGTTGTAACCATCGTACAAATTTCCTCCGGCTTGTAGAGTCTCATGAAGTGCTTCGGTGTACACCATTACTGCATCATAAAATGAGGCTGCAATGAGGTTCATCTGAAGAAAAAATATGCAACAAAGGCCGTAAGCACTTTAAACAATACTCTACTTTGAGCTGCCAATGATAATCGCACCAGAAAGACTTTCGTAACAGAATCCTGGCTAAACACAGTGTGCATTCACGAACAGCAACAACATGAACTTGTACCAAAATATTATTATAATTATTATTATTACTGTCACATGGATGGCAGCTTCTGTGCTGAATGGTGTTTTGTCCCTCATCTATTGTGATGATCGAGAGAAAACAACTCCCAATGGCTGCTGCCTCACACTGGGGCCTACATCCCAAAGATGGCCAAACTAAAGCTGTTCCTCGCAGGTCTGTTTTGAGTGGTTGCCACAGGCCAGTGAGTCAACTATCCAACAAAGTTAAAATAATTTAACTCTCCAGGGAGCCCAAATGAACCCAATTGTTAGTTAGATAAAATGGCAGAAAGCATGAGGCACGTCATTCCTTAAAAAGTAAATAATTCATTTATTACACAAGGCCACAATATGCAAAACAACAATTTATAGAATATAAAACCCATATACCCCCTTGGCCAGTGTGACCACTCCTCATTTTCATAAATGCCAAGGTGAGCCAATGAAAAAAGCCAAGAATTCACAAGGTTTTTGAAAAGCGATGATAATAGAAAACCTATACGCCAAGAAAACCGATAGAAAACCAAGACGCCAAGGTGAACAAGGAATAGCCAAGATCTTGTGAAAAAAGCCAAGGAGTGGTCACACTGCCCTTGGCACCACACACACACACACACACACACACACATGGTCCCAAGACCTGGGCAGCATTGAAGAACATGCCAGCATCAGGTGGGTCTGTGAGCAGAGTAGGCTATGTGGTAAACGGGAGAAGATGGCCGCACTTGAATGTTGCTGATGGGAGAGGACTCAGCGAGCTGAGGCGATGGCAGCCCAAGAAGGATGCATGGTCAGCAGGATTGTACAGCAGCTCAAAGAAATGCACGGCCAGAGCAAAACAGCCATCTCCAAACGCTTCTTCCTCCCTTCTCCCTGAACAGCCATGGAGTCGGGGCTTTTACCAATTTCCACCAAGTGGCTTTCCATCAATCCCAACCAGAGGCATCCAATCCGTCTCCACCCAAGGTGTTTGACCAATCTCTGCTACCACTTTGACAGAAGGCTGCTAGAAGGAGTTAACTATCTCTCTCCAAATGGCTCTGATTGGAACCCCACCTCTGCCTGGGAGTTGCCAAAGTTTATAGAGGAGAACACGAGATGACGCATATGAACCAAGATACCTCTTCAAGCACAACCTTCCCTCTCCTTCGCAGGCAACATAATACATTGACTCCTCACCTTAAACACAATTAATATAGGATAAGATAAGAAGGTCTACAACTAAAGGCAAATATACAAGTTGTCTTTGGCCTTTATCCAACGATTGCCCCCTCCCTCATAAACGTAATATTCCTTTGCCCAAATATGCTTACTCTCAGGTGTTATCACCTTCAAACTGTCATGCAGTTAGATGTAATCACAAATGGTAAGTATGATGTATGCTTGCTTGGTGGTACTTAGTGCATGAAATCCTTTGGAAGGGACACTCAGCCAGTTGTTAAAAATCTCTTTGTATGCTTTGGTAGAAGTGGCCAAGTATGTTTGTATTTATCTGATGTATGTGCTCATATGTGTTCACATACACAATGTACTACAAATTGAGTACAAAAATAGACTGTCTAGTTTCACAAGAGCCTTCTGGGTTCCTCTTTATGGCCAAAAAATCTCCAAACATCTCAATCATCACAAATCATGTTTGTGCTTATCCTACAGTGTCTCCATTTACACTTGTCTCCACAAACCCATTCCAGATTTGAAAATCCGAAATGGAAAGTCTCTTGGGCTGAGTGTCACAGTTCGTGCACTGCCTGATGGCAGTTGACTTGTGGTTGACCACCTTTAAGCACGTGCTGATGCCAGGGTTATAATTGCATGCGGTTAATGAACCATTGCCATCACATTGTATGCTCAGTTGTCATTATGTGTGTGTTTTCATCTATCGTGTGGTGAGCTACTTAATCGACAATATTTATAACAGCAAGACATCCATGTTATCTGCCATTATGGCACCCAAAGTCTGGGAAGGCTTAACGATGTTTCAGATGTACACCTGCACGAAAGTAGTGCGATGATGTTGCATTGGGTGCTGGCAAGTGATGATGGAGACAGAACAATTGGGGTAATCTTAAACACCTAAACAGGCATGAACCACATCAACCTGCTCATATAGATAAGGTATGATAAGCAATGGCATAACATCAACCGCCTTCTGTCAATGTCTTATACACACTCGAGAGGGTAGTTCGTATTGGATATGGAATGTTGTTTTCTCCTAGCTTGTATAGAACTTTGACAAGAAAACATGGCCATGCTGTGCAACCAATTGTCTGTAAATTTCAACAGCCATGACGTTTCTGTAGACCAGAAATGTCATAAATTATTTTCCGTTTTACCCTCTTTGTCATCTCGCTTTCTGCAATCTTCATTATCGGCACATGTATTTCAGCAGGAAATGTGATTATGGATATTGGTAACCAATACTATGATATCGATGGATTTCCAAAAGGATTAATTGACACACATTACTCAGCATTTTATAAACATCCCAATACAAGTCAAATTTCAATGACCTTTAAAATAATAATAATAATAATAATAATAATGGTGCACTATTGTTGTAATTATAATTTGTGGGATAGACAAGATGTAGGCACATCATTTTCAGGAGGAAGGGAGGTGTGTTTGAACAGAGAAGGGGCTGATGTAAGTGGGAATAACTAAAGATCACAATGGTTGAGATTCCTTTCTTATTAGAGAAATTCTGTAGTGGGTAGCACGAGAAAAGGGTTCGGGTTAATAGTCGAGAAAACACTCGAGCAGTTCGTGCAATATCAGACAGCAGTAAGAAAGACGAATCGAATCAATGCAGCAGGACGGGATATTGTGTTTCAAAATGTTGAAATGCGTTTTGATGGTCTGGACAAATCCATATAATAGTGTTAAGTTTTCGGCACTTCAAATAGACGATTGGTACAGGTGGTTAAATCAATAGACAGGTATGAATGTGATTGAGTTCTGCATGAATAAACCTTGCAAAGGTGTACTTGTGTTGATTCTATCAATTTCCTCCCTCCACCCCATCCCTGCTCCTTTCCTTTTCATTAAAAAAAAGACAATACAAATAATTGTCAGGCAGCCAAAGATGGTTCCTTGGCTGTCTCCCAAGTTATTTAATGACGACATTTGATGACGTGTCATCAACGTTTGGTGTGATCATAGGTTAGCATATAGATGGAGCAGCAGGTTAGGTGAAGTTTCCTTTTCTATTTATTTTCTTGTATTACAAGTATAATTTAATCTCAAGTCAGACATTATACAGATTCCTTTTCATCGACATATATATATAACAACAACATGAGTTCCCTTACAAGGAACTTGATGCAGGAAGAGGCCATGAGGCCCATCAAAGCCTGCACTCGTATTACCAACATGGTTTTTTCTCCTCCACACTAGATCCTTTCAAATGCTGAGAATCAAGCAAGGAAGCAGCACACACCATTTTTAAAGTCTTTGGTATGATCCGGCGAGGGGTCGAAGCACTGACCTCCCAGAGTCAAAGTGGATGATCTAACCATTGCACTGCCGAGTCTGATATCTCTACCAAAACGTGTGTGTGTGTGTGTGTGTGTGTGTGTGTGTGTGTGTGTGTGTGTGTCAGTGTGTCTCCTCCATAACCCCAAGGAAGTGCAGGAGTGAAAATTGGGTGTTTGGGTTAATTAAAACACCCCTTTTGAAGATAATTAATGGCCTTATTTAATTATATCTTTTATCCAGGTGTTAGCCTTGGTCACCTCACTCTCCCTCACTGGGGTCTTAATGCACCATTTTTTTGGTCTGCTCAACAAAGCCTTGCCTTGGAACAGGCTACAACGGTTTCTTAATGATAAAGCGCTAAAAATGTTTTTTTCACTTTCCTTACTATTATCATCGAATGCTTGATCTTCATAACTACAAATTGCTGAAAAGATCGCTTTTGTAAGTGCTATAATTTTCAAATGAGGAGCTTGGAGCGATTTCAAGCATGATGAGATGATTTTGCATGATTGATTCTCATGGACTAATTAAAGTATATCATCGAAATATAATTGCTGCTTTGAGGATCGGATCGTGTGGACTAAATAACTCTTAAAATCTGGAATGAAATCTGAAAATGTTAAGAAATCGGCGATGTTTATTTGGTTTTTGCGGGTATGTCCCATTACCATCTTGCTTGCTATCGCTTGCCAAACCAGCTGTTCCTTAACCATTTCGTTGGCGTGCTTGCTTGAGAGCTTAAGCCACTTGGTGAACGCCGTACAGTAGATAGCAGTATTACACACATAGTTTGTGTCCCGATCCAGAGGTCAGTTTGCTCTAAGCACGGAGGTATGTACACAGCAGTGGACAGCACTCCACAAGTGTGTGGGTGCATGCCTGCATGGTTGGTTATGTGTGTGTGGTGCGCAGGATTCGTGGGTGTGAGGACCAAACTTGCACCCAGGCCCATGGTGTGTAGCCCCGTGGTGGAGGTTTCAACTTTTAACCTCAGCAGCACCCTCCCTTTGTCCTTTGTCCTCACGGATGTTTCTAAAGCAATTGTTTATTTTATATGAATTGGGCATGCTTTGGAAAGGTTATATGCTCTCTCTTTGTGGGTTTCAAAGCAAAAAAAAATTTGATGACACTTGATTTCTTAGACATTTGCCATATTAACATGTTTTCTAAATTAAATGGACACTAAATTACAGAGCCAAATTTTTTCCACCCATCACATGATGTTTGGCAGCTATTTATAAAGAATAATGTTTCGGTTATTTTTCTTTGCCACATGGCTTCAGAATCTCCAGAGTGCTTTTTTGAGTAATGGCTTCCTTTTTGCCACCCTACTATACAAGCCAGACTTGTGGAGTGCTTGGGATATTGTTGTCACATGCACACAGTGACCAGTCTTTGTCATGATGATATCTATGTCATCTATATTTAATTTGTTAATTTGAATTCCCCCAAAACAAGGGTGAAAGCTCCTTAAGGTTTTTGGGTTGCATACAGTACGTACTGTAGTCAGTTATCACACTGACTCCAATCTGCTGATTAGCAAAAAAGTTGCTAATATCGGCCAAGTGTGTGTGTGTGTGGTGTGTGTGTGTGTGTGTGTGTGTGTGTGTGTGTGGGTGTGTGTGTGTTGTGTGTGTGTGTGTGTGTGTGTGTTTGTGTTTCATAAAGCATAACATATTCTCTCTGCTGACTCCCCTACCCCACGTCTGTCTGTCTGTCTGTCTGTCTGTCTGTCTGTCTGTCTGTCTGTCTGTCTGTCTCTCTCTCTCTCTCTCTCTCTCTCTCTCTTTGTCCCATTCTCTCTCTTTGTCCCATTCTCACCACACCCCCTCTTAATACAGTGCAGCAACTTCCTCCCACACCCCTCTTTCTCTCCCCGGACGGTGGTTATGTCTGGACGGATACTCCCTTCCTGCTGCCTTCCCTTCCCCCAACCATCCTCGCTCCACCATCCTTCCTCTCTCCCCCTCCTCTCCCCCCGACCCCCTCTCTCTCCCCTCCACTCCCCCGACCCCCCCCCCCCCCACCACCACCACACACACTTGGTATTCCTTCAGCAAAGCGATGAATGAGTTGTTTGCTAGTATTATAATATTACAAGCAAAAGAACCCTTCCCAAGTGATGGGCAATACAAGCAAGAGTATCTGTCCCCAGTGATGAGAAAGATTTAAGTTAATCTGTCAATTATAATTATTTCATGGACTTCAAAAAGGTCAATTGTGTTGCACTCTTGGTTCAACTCATAGCCAAAGCTCTGAACTACTTAAACCGCCCATGGGGAAATGGTGGTGTGACATCAGGCGGCGGAGGTTGGATTTGTCTCAAAGAAGGGAAAGTCTACAGTGCCTATAGAAAGTCTACACCCCCTTTTATAAATTTCACCTTTTGTTGCTTTATCACCTGGAATTAAATTGCATTAAATCAGACTTTTTCCTCTTTCATTTACACATCGTAACCCACAACTTCCAAGTGAAAAACAAATTCTACAAATATCAGAAAATTCATTAAAAATACAAAAATATAATATCTTGGTTGGATAAGTGTCCACCCCCCCCCCCCCCCCCCCCCTCCCGGAGTTAACACTTGGTGGAAGCACCTTTGACAGCAAATTATAGCAGCAAGTCTGTTGGGATCATTCTCCACCAACTTTGCACACCTTGATTGGGCAATATTTGCCCATTATTCTGGAAAAAAAAACTGTTCAAGCTGAGTCAAGTTGCATGGGGAGTGTTGATGGACTGCAATTTTCAAGTCATTCAACTAATTTCTGATTGGATTTAGGTCGGGCCTCTGACTGGGCCACTCAAGGACATTTCTTTACCCTTATATTCCTTAGCCACTCCGGTGTAGCTTTGGCTGTGTGCTTCGGGTCGTTGTCATCCTGAAAGCTGAACTTCCGTTCCAATTTGAGCTTTCTTGTAGACGGCAGCAGGTTTCCCGCCAGGAGTTTTCTGTATTTTGCTCCATCCATTTTCCCTTCTATCCTGATGAGTGTCCCAGGCCCTGCTGATGAGAAACATCTCCATAACATGATGCTGCCACCACCATGCCTCACAGTAGGGATGGTGTTCTTTGGTGATGTAATGTGTTGGCTTTGCACCAAATGCAACATTTTGCATTTAGGCCAAATAGTTCCATCTTGGTTTCATCAGACGACAAAACTTTTTGCTACATGGCTTCAGAATCTCTGGAGTCTGGAACACAAGCATCATCCCAACTGAATGGAAGAGGGGCCTTACTGTCCCTCTCTGGAAAGGGAGGAGTGATTGCCAGGACTGCAACAACTACTGAGGGGTGATGCTGCTCTCAGTGCTGGGCAAGGTCTTTGCTCAGATAATTCTTGATCTGGTTCACTACCATCTACTTGAGCATCAGTGCCCAGAGCAGTCAGGCTTTCCATCAAAGAGGTCAACGATTGAACGTATCCTTGCCATTCAAGTCCTCACTGAACGCAGATGAGAGTTACGGCAGGGGCTGCTTGCAGCCTATGTTGATCTCTGCAAAATGATCAATTCAATGAATCGGGATGCCCTCTGGAAGATTCTTGGTCTTAGTGGAGTGCCACCAAAACTGATCAATCTGATGTCTGAACTATACTGTGGTACTGAGAGTGCTATGAGATGTGGTGATACCATCTCCGACTTATTTCCAGTTGTTACTGGAGTTTGTCAAGGGGTGAGCAATTCCTGGAATTCCTTCCTTAACATCCTCAACTCGGCGGTCCTGGTCATCAGCTCGCCAGCCCTTGTCCTCAGCTAGCCGGCACTTGTCCTCAGCTCAACAGCTTTCCTCTGTCCTCTCTTGTTTATTCCTATCATCCTCCTATGCCTCTTGCTCCCCGCACCATCCATTTACCCCACTAATCCTCCCCCTTCCCAAAGGCTCTGTTCCCACAAGTCCCTGCTTTTCCTCCCTCCCTCAGTCTTCCTTCCCATGTGAGCCTATAATGTTACCTAGATCTCTCTGTCCAGATTGTCTCTGTTGATGTTATCTGTCTGACAGAAACCATATTCACACAGGATACTCCCAACTCATCTGTCTCATTCCTTGGCTAGTCTCATGTTTTGACAGATCCAACTCACCTGATGGTGGTGTTGCGGTAAAAGTTCCTAACTGCCTTCCCACAGCCTTTAGCAAGTGCTGATCCCTTGGAGTATTTCTGTTCTCTTGTCTTTCTCTGAAACTACCGCTTATTTTCCTTGTGTGAACAACCTACAATCCCCACAACCTATGACACTCCTTGTTGAAAAATGGATTCTCGACTGACCTCTCATCTCAATTGTCTCTTTTCTTATGTGTCGAGACTTCAGTTTCCACTATGCCATTTGTCTGAGAATCAGTGTTCAAATTGGAGTCCACAATACTGCAGCAAAGACTTTTTGCAACACAGCTCTCCGAACTCAGTTGGTCTCTTTCCCAACTCACATCTCTTGAAATGGCAATGTCTGCTAGATTTATTCAAGTCAAACTTCTGCTTCAGCCTGTCCTGCTCATCCTCTGCTCCTTTTAACACTTTTGATCTTGACCATGTAAAAATTATTGTCTCCTTGGTCAAAGAGCCACCAGGGTGCCAACATGCATGGTAGTTCAGCAAGGTATATTTCTCTGGTCTGTTCAAAGACATCAACCTGGAATTCCTTCCAGCAAGGAATACCATGAAAATACAGCTTGCATTCTCCACCTGGAAGGCAATCACAACTGATAGGAACCTAAAGTCACTCCATATAGCCTGCACCCATTGTGTATCAGTGCTTCGATGAACCAGAGCCCAACACCAAGCTCACACGGGGACAAACCTCGCAAGTCTGACCATCCTCCCAAGGCCGGGGGCAGCAGGTGAAATCTGTCTCCTGCACACATTCACCTTCTATAGCACCACTCCTAAATTACTGAATGTGGTTGCAACTGGTCAGGAAAATTCTGAATATCTTAAGACTTTACTAAAATGGTCAATGTCTCTACTCCCTCCATTTCCCCTAACATAGACTGCTCACTACAGCACATGGGCTTCTCTCCCACCAAGTTAGAGAAGTTTAAAGACGTTCTTGTCCAGATCGATGGCATTGGCAGGATCAAACTTAAGAACAGTGTCTCAACAATATAATAAATCTCCTCTTTCTTCACTCTTCTCCATATCTTTCTCTAATGGTACCATTCCTTCATCTTGGAAAGTTGCAAACATCACCTCTATTTACAACAAGCTTACAATTGTGATCCACTCAACTACAGACTGGTGAGCCTTCTCTCCATCATAAGCAAAGTGAAGGTAATCTATCATTGCTGTATATCTCAAGTATTATCTCTTCTTTCGTCTGGTTGGATGGATACACGAATTCTCAAATGGAAGATCACAGCCATCTTGCCGGATATCTCTCAAGCTTTTGATGGTCTGGCTTTACATCGTGTGCCATCTACTAATGGTATTTAAGGGCCCCTCATTGAAAAGTTATCAGATTTTTCTTTTTCTGCAAGCAGAAACAATGGGTTGCTTTTGATTGCATTCCATTTGAAGATGTATCTCCATCTCCATCTCCCTCTCCATCTCCCCCTCTCCATCTCTCTCTCCATCTCTCTCTCCATCTCTCTCTCCATCTCTCTCTGCTGTCCTACAAGACACTGTAGGCCCAACTTGATTTACAGTCAACATCAATTACATGTGGTCTTCAGCTTCCTCGGATAATCCTCTCTACAATTTGTCAGAAGACTCCATCCCATGCTGAACAGTACACTACACTTTTGATTGGCAAGCTGCTGCAGCATCCATCTTTGCAGATCTGGAAAAATACCATTGGCCAACTATGTGGAATATGTTTTCCAATGCAAGAAAATCCGAGGCACTCACTCTGTACCTCCGCAAAGATTGACTTTTTAATGCCTCAGTCTACTTCTCTGGCTAACTCTGGGAAAGGTAGAGATTGAAACTTGAAAGGATGACAATATTTCACAACTTGTCTTCGGTGGATAAAATCACAAAACTGGCTTTGAAAGCAGGCCAATGTCTTGGTATTCTCGATAGAGCCAGAATAATTCTGAGCCAGAGTGTACTAGAGTATATGATGCTTTCATCAAAAGTATCATGGAGTATGGGTCCCAACTCTGGGCTTGTGCAGTAGCTTCTTGTCTCACTCCTCTGAAAGTGATTGTGTCCAAAGCTTTTCATCTTATTGGAATGTCTTGGCAGAAGGATAAATCCAATTTTTGCTTCTCAGCAACCACAAACAGGTTAATGAAATCTCATTTTTATCGCTTCAATTATGGCCTCGATCCTCCATCCCTTTTAATCTTTCTGTCCTATACCTAGCTGCTGTGGTTGCATGCATTCTTCCAAAATACCACACCTGATACCCTCCCCAATTATAAGCTGAACGCTGACCTCCATTCTTTCCTCTCTATATTCTCTCATCTGTGGAACCGACTCACAGGGTCCGTTGCTCTGTGTCCCTCCTTCCAGTACTTCAAGAGTGCTGCCCATCAACTTTTCATGCTTTCTCCCATCCCTGCCATGCACTCTTTAACTCTCATTAACTCCTGCCGCTTTGCCTTTTACTCAAGTGTCATGTGTGATGGCTTTGTCTCCCTGTCCCCCATTTGACCCTCTGCCTGTCTATGAACCTCTTGCTTACGTCCTTCATGAGTTGAAATTTCTATATACAAAAAAGGAGAAGTTAAGTTACCAAGGAAGCACAGTAAATGGGGAAGGGGTACTCGAGTACCAATATTGTACATGAGTATATTTCCATTAAGTATTGAATCAGCCACATCTTTTTTGTATTCCAACTTGGTACGTAGTTATGCATGTGAGATTGCCAACTCAAAGTATTTGTCAGCAATAAAAGTTTGTTTTGTTAATTACAATTTTTCACCAATAACAAACCTTTTACAAAGAGTAATTCTGACTAACCTACCCAAAGATAGGAGACTAATATTTTTTGTTTTCTAACTGTAAGTAATGGCATGCAGAAATAAAATTCTGGATGTATTAATATGCCGGTGATGAATAATTTACTCACCAAAGAGTCTTCCTGAGTGAAATTAAACTTCTCTTTGGATCGGATCTTTAAATGTTTCACAAACTCTTTGTATTCTTGCCTGGAAGGTTCCCGATATGTGATAATAAGAACGGCCTGAAATGAAAGGCAACTTTTAGAATTTTTCATCCACAACGGCAGGAAACAATCGTTCAAAGACCATAATGAGGGAAATGCTTACAAACCGAGCATTATAATTGAATTTCAAAAACACATTCACTCACATTATGTAGATCTCTTCTCAGCCTTTTGGCTAAGACCAAGTGTAAGATCAACATTTGATTAATAGGCTGACTTTTTGGGCCATCTCGAGGTGATTGTCACATCAACAATAATGGTCACATATGACGGACTTCACATAAGGGGCCTTTCGGCTTTCGCACAATTACACATCATTGAAGGTATGCTCATAGCTTCGCTTTTCAATGGAAAGCAAAGTTACAACTCCATATTTCTTACAAAACCTCATGAGCTGAAATCACATGCGATTATTTTATCACACCTCCCCCATCAACAGTCCTCGAGTTTCTTATTTTTAGAAAATGCTCATTAGATTGATTTTCATTGACTTGCAACTAGTGTGTGAGGGTGAGAAATGTGGGGGAGGAGATTTTAATTTATGTGAAGTAGACAAGATCATTAGTCCAAAGAAAAATTTTTTTTTACATGAAGAACAGGATTGCTAAAGAATGAGAAAAATCTTCAAACAACTTTAAAAGCATAACCAACAAATAAATGTGTTCATACTTGGTAAGCCTCTTTTGCACCCTCATCTGAGGAATCACCACGTTTCCATGGTGTTTGAAGAAATGGGACTGAGACTGTGGGACCTTTTGCAGAGTCAGCCAGCTGAACTACTGTCTCACCAAACAGGTCGATGTAGAAGAACACGTAGTCCCCACAGGTCATTCCCTCCTCTTGAGCTTTCACCATAAATGCACGGAAGATGTTGGCTGAACAGCAAAAGTAAACCACTGTTGGAAGAGTAATTTGGGAGGAGTAAATGACATGTTTATGTGATCAATATAAATATTCTAATTGTTTATGTAGATAGGAGTGAGAAGAATGGGATGGAATGAACAAAGAAAATAAGCAAACTTTTTTTGCTTCAATCCACACTAACCATGCTGCATGAGCCCATTTCCACCATTACATCGGGACCTGGGAGACTTTGCTTTTGAGTCAGTAGGAAATTTATTAAGAGATGTGATAACAAAATAAAATCAGAGATTGCAGACCCTCGCCAGGACTTGTTTTGTGTGGTGTCTGTGTAGTTTTGTGTAGTGTATTCTTTGTGCCGTTTGTGTATTGGTGTATTGTGTAATAAAAAAGAGACATAATTAGAACTGCCACTTTATAACTGCTGGTAGTGATGGCCGTGTACGTCCTGCTTTGACACAACCCTGCTTTGATTGGACACCTGACCCTGACCCATGACGTTTTAAAAATTATTATGCAATTGAATTTAGAATGGGATTAAAATAAATTCAATTCAAATCAAATGGAAGACCAAATAGGTACAGTCCTGCATTGGAGTAATCAGAAGGAACCCAAACAAGCAAAGATGAAGTCATCAGGAGGAACCTGGAGAGGATTCAAATTTCAGATGCTACTCCTCTACCCTCAAACCCATCCAGGTACAGCCAAATGAGCCTTTTTCAAATAATAATAATAATAATAATAATAATAATAATAATAAAAAACACAGATCAAATAATGTAATAATTATGGCTGCCAGACCATGCATCCAATCAAGTTGAAATTTAAAACGTGCATTCCTCATCGCTACATCATAATTGTGAAGTTTCACGTCGACTGTTTAAGCGGTTCCAGAGAAAACATTCATATTTTTCTTCAATCCAATATGGCTGCCAAACCATGTGACCGATGACGTCATATTTGTAAACCTTTTGTTCCTCGTGAATAGGCGGTCATACTTGTAAAGTTTTACCTCGATCTGTTGAGCCACTTCAGAGAAGAAAATTTTTGAAGCTTTTTTTTTTAACAATTTGGCTGCTGAATCATGTGACCGATGACGTTATCAAATTTATTCTGTGGACCATTTTATCCCGAGATGACCCACAAAAAATTTCATACTGATCAAATGTAGCGTTCTACATATGCAATTATGACGTCATAACGAAGGCACATCTGATGTCACAAAAAAGCACTCTTAATTCCCATGACGTGTACTTGCCATGTGCCAAGTTTCATTTTTTTTCCTTGGTGCAGTTTCAAAGATACAACGGTCAAAAGTTTTTCCGTTTTTCCAACATGGCCGCCACACCACCTGACATATCACATCATAATTATAAATAAAACATTCTACTTGAGTAGTCGCTCCGATGGTGAAAATTTCATCTCAATCAGCCAAGCAGTTGCGGAGAAAAACACTAAAGTTCTGTGCAGCCAAACAAACAAGAACAAGATGTCGTGCAGAGCACGATACTTGCAAAATCCACCCCCTCTCCAAAGGTTTCCAGGGATACATCAAATTGTTCATTTCATTAAGATTATAATTGACAATCTTAATCAAAGCTCATGTCAATCAGATGAAAATTGATTATTTTCCAGATTGAAATTGATGATTTTTGGAAGTTTGACCTCAAGTTGACCTTTGACCTTTTGACCTCAAAAATAGTTGGTTTCCAAATTCAGTGATGCACTATGCAATAGCTGCTTAATTTTCAAGTTAAAGGATGAAAATTGATGATTTCTCAGATAAAAATGGATTTTAGGAGTTTGACAATGAGTCGACCTTTGACCTTTTGACCTCAAGTCGTTGGTTTCCCAATTCAGTGACGCAATATGCAAATACTGTTCAACTTTCAAGTAAATCAGATGAAAAATGACGATTTTAGAAATTCCACCTCAAGATGACCATTTTGCCCATCTGCAATATGAAAGCTAAATGTTCAACAGTTTTTGAAATGTCGTGCACACAAAACTAAGAGGACAGACCTCAAAATCAATAGGCTTAGCAGTTGAGACTGTCTCTACAACTTGGTGAAGTTTCATAATGATCAGTTTAAAATTGTGACCTGTAGGCGATTGACAGACAGACAAACAGACAGAAAATGCTGCGGTTCAATTTTGTAGTAGTTATTAAACTCTATCCATACACCAAATTTGAACGTTCCGCGTCGACGGTTTCCGGGTCAAGGTCACTTAACATATTCCCTGGTTCACCTTTCCGCATTCGGAGGGCTGCCATTCGGAAACTATGAGAGATAGAGGAACGTTATGCTTCGCGATAACTAGATGGGGATGCAAGGAATAGGAGGAGTTGGTCCGGTCGCTCTACCTATCATAGAAGCCGCGCTACGTCAGTTACCGTTGGGTTTTTAAAACGCGGTTTTTTGGCACTGCATAGCATGGTGGTGTTAGCAACGAAACTCAAAGCGCACACTCCCATCCTATATCACATGTTCGCCAAGTTTCATCGAAATCGGTTTGCTGGTTTGTGCTGTGGAACCTCGCTTTGCAGACACACACACACCACACAACACAACACACACAACACAACACACACAACACGGAAAACCGACAATAACGGATATCTAGCGAATCCCAATATATATATATATATTATATATATATATATATATATATATATATATATATATAATATACAGACATATACATATATACAGACATTATATATATATATATATATATATACATGATATATATATATATATAAGACATATACATATATATATATATTATATATATACATACATACATATACATATGAGGCCAGAGGAGGAGTGATGTAAGCGACGTTTTTTAATGATATGATGATGACAGAATAACAAAATCGACTGACCAATATACTTGAAAATTTTCTATTTTGCAAGTTAAAAAAAAACAAACAGACAGACCCAAATGCAAAATCCTCTCCTCCGGAAAGAGTAAAAATCAAATCTGTCTTTACATATAATCAATAATTATTAATCAGTGTGACCCCATTTTGCCTTGAGAACTGTCTCAACTCCATTTGGGATTGATTTAATTAGTTTATGGATTACTTTTGAGTCAATTTTGTCCCAATAATGTTTTAATGCACTCCAGAGCATAGTCAGACTGCTCACATAAATTTTATCTTTCTCTCAAATGCATTCATTCACCCTTCATTACCTCCGTCACCAAAAGTGAAGAAGGTTATGTTTTCACCCCTTTCTGTCTGTTTGTCTGTCTGTTTGTGTACAGGATATCTCAAAAAGTTGTGGACGGATTCGGATGAAACTTGGTGGACATGTTGGGTGTGTGATAAAGAATAAATGATTCAATTTTGGTGAAGATCCAGATCCGGTTACCCAAGAGCAAGCCAAAAAACATGGTGGCTTCAGACCCCAGCGAGGTTACCTGTGATACGCCTTAAGACCCCATAGGGAGTGGTGACCTATGATGCACTTGATAAAGGATATAATTAAATAAGGCCGTTAACTATCTTCAAAAGGGATGTTTTAATTAACCCAAACATCCAATTTTCAATCTTGCACTTCCTTGGAGTTTTATTAGTATGCATGCAAAGTTTCAAGCTGCTAGGTTTCATGGTTTTGAAGTTATGGAGGAGACACACTGACACACTGACACACACACACACACACACACACACACTGATATTTATTTGTGTGTGTGTATATATATATATATATATATATATATATATATATATATATATATATATATTATATATTTATTTATTTATTTATATACATATATATATTTATATACACTAGCAAATACCACCTGTCACTTTGCTGATGGAAAACAAAAGGGGAGGGAGAAAAAGAGGGGGAAGGGAGAGAGAGAGAGAGAGAGGTTGTAGGGGTAGGAGAGAGAAAGAGTGGGGAGAGTGGGGAGAGTGGGGAGGTGAAAGAGAAAAGAGCAGAAGTTCTTCTTATACTGTGCACACGAAGCAAAAAGTGGGGTTAAGCAATTGGTTCACTTTGTCTGTCTGTCTACAGATGTCAATCTATGATCGTGGATCTACTTAATTACAATTGAATGTTATATTTTGAACACTAGAGAACACAAATTGGAACAGGAACCTGCAGCTTAGTCGTAGTTTGGCTGAATTTGGCAAATTCTACGGAATCTTGTCCCGATCAGGAATGTGAAGAGAGGAGTAAGGTAATTATTTTAGTCTGTCTGCCTGTCTGGCAGTAAAACAAAATTGAAAATCATTCCAAACAGGAAACTTTGTGATTTATGGGATGTTATAAAGGGCACAAACAACAAGTACAAATAACTAATTTAATGTGTTCAATCCCTTTGTGTGCTGCCTTTTTGGCTGCTGGTTGCATCATTGGTTAGGGGCGCAGCTATGCCGCTGATGGCAGTGCCCGATTACCAGTACACTGGTGCTCATTTTGCTGACCTCGGAAGGATGACAGGCTGAGGCAACACCCTGGTGTTAATTCAGCAGCGAACAGGGCTCAAACTCAGGACACTAGGATCCCAAGCCACTCCCCTAACCGTCACAAACTCAGGACACTAGGATCCCAAGCCACTACCCTAACCGCTCTCAAACTCAGGACACTAGGATCCCAAGCCACTCCCCTAACCGCTCACAAACTCAGGACACTAGAATCCCAAGCCACTACCCTAACCGCTCTCAAACTCAGGACACGAGGATCCAAGCACCAACCCTACCGCTAAGCCAACACCAGGCTTAATGTGTTCAATAAGGTGGTGCAAAAGATGGTGCATCAACAGCGGTAAATTTCTGAATTTCTTTTTTTTACATCCTTTAAAATCTTTATTTTATTTAATTTTCATTAAATACTTTAACACTGTAGAACACAAATCGCCTTCTTGGCACTTTCAAAAACCTTCCATTTATCAGTACTTGGACAAAATATTACACCATCTCGACCAATCAAATTTGCCACTCACGTTCTCAGCGTTGAGGAATATTGAGGTTCAGACAAAATTGCGGCTCATAGGAAATATAGACTGTCCTCAGAAATGCAAGGCAAGAGTTTAAAAGATCCTTCCTATGTTCTTTTTCTGAAGACTGTGTAGGGTAAGGTGTTCTATGAACTCTCTGGTTGTTTGTAGTATTTAGTACAGCCACACTCTAAAAATAGGGAAGGTGATATTTTCAAAAGTGATGATAAACACAGACCAATATAGTGTTCCCTCCGCAAATAATTGAAATTGCCAAGAGATTAGATGTAATCATCTACTCTAGAAAGGCAAATAATGTCATCATTATAGAAATGACTGTCCCAATGGAAACAAATCTGGAGAATGCTCATGTCAGGATTTGTTCACTGCGATGGTAAATGGCTGATATGTAGTATGTTACTTTCCTATAGGAGTTGAGAGCGGAGGGTTACTGCATATGCAACACATTATTAAACAGGTTCCTGATTGCCCTCGATCGACAGAAGGGAAAAAGAAAGACCATCATAGATGGTGAAGCCAACAAAGCTTTGATCCAGCTTACATTATCTGGTTATGATGGAGTCCTAAGGTATTCCACTAGATGGCAATACTATCATGACCAAGAATATGCTGTAATGGAAGGGTGATGGTTTGTGATCCCTTAAAACTGAATAACTCATCAAAGTCTGGTTTAAAGTCCACATACCTTGGACCATAAATCCCACTGGATAACTAACCTAGAGGAGGTCTGCAGAATAACGTTCTGAGAGTTACTTTCACACATTCATGAGTTCTCATATGCAGGAGGAGTCATAACTCCCAGAACACGGTTTTAGATGCTTATGCAAGATTTGTTTATACCATCTATTTATACTATTATCTTTTGTTTTGCAGATAAAATAAATAATGCATTAAACCAAGATGGCAGACACTAGTCCATTTGCAGTGGAAGAGAGGCTGGCAGCAGTGGTGTGGTACCACAAGAGGAGAAACACAAACAAGACAATTAAATCCCACACTGATGCACGAGATGTCTCAGGAGGTACTGTATTGTAATTGTTGTATTACTGTAATATTTTATTATTACTCCTGTTATTATATATTACTGTTGTTATTGTAATATGTTATTATTCCTGTGGTTTATGGCTCTCCCTGGTAGATGGTATACACAAATCTTGTATAAGCAGCTAAAACAGTGTCCTGGGACTTACAACTCACCCTGCACATAGAAATTAAATAAAGGCTCTGAAGGTGACTGTGCTGATGTTATCACCAATGACCGAATCCTCCATTGAAGGTTACCAGGATACATCTTAAAATGTATGCCACGGTCGTGTCAGGTCGGCAGACACGTGTGTCCGAGACTGATTAACTTGATATAAACAGCTTCATGTTCTGATGGCACATGGAAGCAACTTGATGTCTGTTATAAAATGGATTTGCTTGGAATGAGTTTGTAAAAGTTTGATTTGTAAAAGCAAAAAACACTTTTGGGTGAGATAATGGAGAACATATCCTTCCTTTCTTTCTTTCAAGTGCAGTCTCATGGCTGCTGGTTGCATCACTGGTTAGGGATGCTGCCAATGCAGTGTCCCTATCACCAGTACACTGGTACTCATTTTGCCAACCTGAGAAGGATGACAGGCTGAGGCAAACCCACCTGCTATTAATTCAGTGGCCAACAGGGCTCGAACTCAGGACCCCAAGATCCCAAGTCAGCCACCCTAACCACGAAGCCAACACCAGGCTGGTACCCTTCCTTAAAATAACATATTAATAAAAAAAAATTTGTATACATATTCAGCATTCTACTCACATGATATATAAAACTCACAGAACATGATATTTTAAACTGCTTAACCTTTACAGACTCTAACATCCCACAAATAGGAACAAAGTCATAGTAGTTATATTGGTTCACAAAAGTTTGCTAATGCTGTAGTACTGTTTGTGTAACATAACTTATTGAATGTAACTGTTTCCCTTTTTCAAGCCTTGTGTTGGCTTAAAGGTTCAGGTAGCTGGCTTAAGATCTTCGGGTCCTGCATTTGCGCCCCCCTTTTGTCCCATTGAAAGAACACCAGGTGAGTTGACTCAAACTGTCATCCTTCTGAGGTTGGGAAATTGAGTACCAGCTTACTGGGGTAATAAGCAATTTGAGGATCCTTCATCGGGGTGGTGACCGGACCAGGACTGAACTCCTTAGTCAAATGAAACTACCTCGGCAGCCCTAATTGTGCCTCACAACGTGAAAAGAATGGTTATATCCCTTTTTCACCATCTACTTTTTATCAATTGTGTTTTATTATTTTGACATGCCTTAGAATGTTTTGCAGCCTTGATGGCATTTTCATGGTTACAGAAACTGCCGTTTGTTTTCCAGGCTTACAAAAAGTCAAATGACTGATAAGTATCACAGAAATCATTCTGGATGTGTCAATTATACAGCAGAAACTATTAAACAGTATAATTCTTAACCATATAAAGAAGAGCCTTCTTTGAGGACATGAGTAAGGTCATTGCATTTCATGGTGTCATCTTTCATCCAACCAGCTGGCTGCACACTTGACTTGTAAGATAGATATTTTCAAACTCGCTGGTGTGAAGAGAAGACATTAAGTAAACCATGAAGTAAACATCTTCAACAAGGCTTTGCAACGCAAGGGCTGAACTATTTTTCGTATAAATAAAGAAAAATTGGCTTTCAAAAAAGAAAGCATCACCAACTAGCAAGAGCGCCCAGCAACGCAAGACTTTGGTCGATATATTTCGATCATCAAATAGTCTTCATCAGGTACCGTGTGTTTGAAACATCACACCTGAGCTTTGCCTTGTTGGTTAGCCTCACGCGTTGGTGGTGTTTTCCTTCTTGAATGTGGATCTTCCCAATTACAATGAGAACGACGACCCGGTAGAGCACATACCTCCGCCAGACTGATTAGTTTATGTTTTATATCCCACTGACAGGCCAGATCTGGATCCAGACCTGAACTAAAATTTAATCAGCTTGTTCTGGTCACCTAACCAACTCATCCACCAAGTTTTGTCCGAATCCATCCATAACTTTTTTCATAAATCCTGCTATATATCCTTTTCGCCACATCACTCAATGGTGAAGAATCACTTAAAAAATTCGAGGATCCGGATCCGGATTCGGATCTTCACCAAAATCTAATCATTTTAGTTATGTCACATACCTAAGCTCTCCACCAAATTGTCAGAATCCGACGATAACTTTTTGAGATATCCTGTTCAAAAACAAACAAACAAACAGACAGACAAACAGGGGTGAAAACATAACCTCTATCCACCTTCGGTAGTGGAGGTGGTCATCAGATTCTTGTGAATATAATTTGGCTTTTTATCTTGTCAAGGCATGTTTTGTACTAATGCAAAATACTTATAGAGCCCCTTTCATTGGTACTTTCTGTAACCTTTTTGCTGTTCACATTGTATGATAAGAGCTCTGTGGATATTCTGTCTGTCCCTTTGGCAAGGCTTTGGCTTTGTTACTTCATTGGTGAGACAAATTCATTTCAAATGACAATGCAAAAGCTGGCCAGATCTTTAAAATACTTCACATTGTGCAGAATAACTGTGGAAGTCCCTCCATTATTAACAATGAAACGTTTGTTTCCTTTCTAATGAAGCTTCCAGAAAATAACTGTGCAGGAAGAAAATTCCAAGGAAAATTAAGGTTATGCTTCACATGTCGAAAGCAATATTTACAGTCAAACACTATTGCCAAAGGCACATTGAGTTATGTGTGCTGCCCTTTCGTATAAATCCACTGCAGCAAAGAAAGAAAAATTTCATAAAATCTGAAAATGTTCAACCTCACCATTACTTCATCACTGTTCAACCTTAATCTACTCATGATATCTTATTGTTTGCAGTGTTCCTCCACTTTAATCGTGTAATCCTCTCCCATCACAAATTATCTAATTTAACATAAAAACCTAACAATATAATATAAAACAATATCTGTGAAAACAATGATTGTGTTTGTCAGATGTCTATGTGAACTTCAAAATGTACTCTGACAGTCGCAACACTTTCAGAAGAAAAGAAAAAGACCGACGTGTATGTGTCGTTGTTAAAGTGAAACACAAGTATGATTGACCTTTTTTGGATTCCAGAAGTTCATAATCCCCTGTATTTTATTAATTGGTAAATTGTCAAATATCCTTTTAATTCATCCAAAATTTTCTTGTTATCGCCGAATGTCTTTGTCTTGCATTTGATTTTGGAGCAAGCTCTACAGCCTGAGACTTGTAAAATAAGATTCAAAAAGTAAGAGTTAATAGATCTTACCACAAGAGAATTGTTTTTCATTTTGGTTCCTTATATGAAGTAATTCCCCATTAAGCAGCAAACGCAACTTCAGTGAAATTTTCAGGACATCTGGGTTATGAACACATATGACCTCTGGCTATGACGTACGCATTTAACGGCCAAATGAGGACAAGGCATTTCTGGCTGCACAAAATTAACTGGAAAATTTACTAAAATTGCATTTGTTGCTTTGTAGTGCATTTATATAGGAGGATGTAAAGGGCAGACATTTTTTTTTAATTATTAGTTTAAACTAATCCTCAGATTTAGAAGCTTGCCTTGTGTTCCACTGTGAAAGTTGTTACAAAAGACAAAGCAGCATAATATATTTACGAAACCAGGAAAAGACAAACATGCAATCATTGCAAAAATCAACGTTGGAAAAGACAATCAAATCAAATCAATCATCAACGGGGTATTTGTGTCTATATCAAATAAACATATATATATATATATATAAAAATATCCACAGACTTGACAGAAGTAAACACCATGATTTTTAAAGAATTTATTTATTGAACATTTGAAGTGTATTTGATCCATTTTAATACATACACTAGTTACTAGTATTTTGGAGACTTTCCATTTTCAGATTTCAATGCTTTTACTCTTTCAAGCATAGAACTAACGAGTTCTGAAATTTTCTCTTTTGGGATTTCTGCCCAGGCTTCATGCTAAAGGTTTAGCAATTCTGCCCATGATGTTGGTTTCCTGGACTTCTTCCGCACAGCTCGATCCAATCTGGCCCAGAGGTGTTCAATGGGATTCATCTCAAGAGACTGATCTGGCACAGAAAGTCTCTTGACCCATTTCTGTCCTGCCATTCTTTGGTCGTTTTTTGCAGTGTGGCATGGAGCTCCCATTTCCATGAACAGAGTGTTGTTTTTGACAATCTGACCAGTGTAAAGACAGGGAGATATCCATCCTCAAGATAGAAATGTGTGTCATGGTGTTGATGTTGCCAATATACTCCACAAGCTCTGACCGACCAGCGCTCGATTGCTCCCCACACACATCACTGAGAAACCACGTGTTTACAGTTGGCTGAATCGTTCAAAGAGAACCCTTGACTGGGAAGTCTCCAAACCCATAAGCATCCACTGTCAGAAAATTGAGCAAATTGGGACTCACCTGAAAAAATACCAGTTTGCCAAAACTCCAAGGGTCTGTTGGCCATCTTGTCAGCCCACTTCTTTCTCCTTTGAATGTTCGCTGATCTGAGAAGAGGTTTTCTTCTAGCTGCTTTCCCATAGTAGTCCAGTTGATGAAGGACCACAAAGCAGTTTTTGAGCTAAGTTGGACCTTACTCATCTGTCTTGAGCATATATATTCGCGGTGACCCTGCGAAAATTCACGGTATATAAAATGTGGCTGTAAGTCCTCAACCCCCATCCCCTCCCAACCCCAAATCCTCAATCTCCCTCTCACAAATCTCCACCCCACCCAATCTCTGTCCTACCTCCTCCTTTCTTCTCAAGTCCTTAACTCCACAACCCCTCCCCCTAACCGCAAGTTCACAACCCCCCCCCCCTCCAACCCTAAGTTCTCAATCCCCAACCCAAATCTCAATGTCCCCTCTCTGTCTCCCCCACCAATAAAAATTCCGTCATGTAAAATGTGACTTAAAGTCCTCAACTCTCCCTCCCATCAATCAATCCAAGTCATCAATCTTCCAACCAAAATCCTCACTCTCTCACACCGCTCTGCCTCTGACCCCAACTCTCTGTCCTATCCTCCCCTTTCTTCTTCAAGCCCTTAACTCCACCATCCCCAAACTGCAAGTCCACAACCCCCCCCCAACTCCCAACCCAAGTCTCAATCCACAACCCAATGCCCAACGCTCCCTCTCCAAACTTCTTGTCCCTTCTCTGTCTCCCACCCCAACTCTGTCCTCCCTCTCCCTTTCTTCTTCAAGTCCTGAAATGCACTCCTTGAACCCAAGTCCAAACCACTCCTCACAATCCCAAGTCCTCAACCCCCTCTCTCAACTCCCTGTTCCCTCTCTCTCCTCCCCACCTCAACTCTGTCCTCCCTCCCCTTTCTTCTTCAAGTCGTCACCCCCCCTTTGCTCCCAATTCCTCAACCTCCCTCCCCAAACTCTTTACCCTCTCTGCCACCAACCACCCACATTTTTCTGTCCTCCCCTCCCCCTTTCTTCTTCAAGTCCTCAACGAAGACAAATGCCTGGATGATTAAGACTTTGTCTGCATTGTTCCTACGTTTTTCCTGTTCCCATTCATTAATAACAATGTTAAAAGTAAATAACGACTGAACGTTAAATTCACAATCTCTTCCCCCATTCTTCCGATTGTTAACAACATTCCTGTTTTCATTCGTTAAGAACAATGTGAAGAGGAAATAAAAAGAACACGTTTAATTCACAATCTAACGAGTATCCATTCGCTATTATTCGGTAAAAAAATACCGGTTATGTAAGCTAATTATTTAAAATAAAATAAAAAAAACAGATAAGGTCATTCGTAATGGGAAAAAAACAATGTGCCCCCCCCCCCCCGGAACTCCTCGGACAAGACCTTTAAAATGAAATTACTTTTATGGTCCCTGGTCGAGTAGTTTAAGAAAAATCGGCAGATAGACAGAGAAACAAACAAACAGAACAAATGTTTAGGATATTATAATTCAAGTATTCGTTGAATGCCCATGACATCTCCAGAGAGAGGATCCGAACCACTTGTTTGGGATTTAGGGTCTCTGACCATTGCTGAGACAGAAGCAGTGGCATGTCCACATTTGAGCAACTGGAATGGAATTGAAACTGATGGTCAGACATCAGGCTGTTTGAAAAGAAGAAAGACGTGACATTGGCAGCGATGATGGATTTTATGACTTTGCTTGGAATTGTAAGTAACCTTACTCGTCTGTAATTGAGAGGTTCTGTTTTTGCACCCTTCTTGTAAATGAAAGTGATGTTGGCAGACATCCAGGCAGACAGGAATGGCCAAAGAAGGACAGGCTGAATTGATCAGACAGAGGAAAAGCAAGGGCAGCAAAGCAGGATCTGAGAACATGGGCACTGATGCCCATTTGGCCTGTAGCTGATGAAGAGCCGATGCTGGACTTTGATTTTTCAGGGTAAGGATTACACTGGGTGGTTTTCTTTTACCTTCCCAGTGGCACTCAAGGCAAGCCAGGGTGTGAGCAACAATCACCTTCTCTTTGCAAAAGATACCGTGGGAACTTTGACATCAACCAGCAACTAATGCTATGGCAGACTGGTCTTCAGCCGAGCATCCCATCTGAAGGTTGGCATACACATTGACGCAACACCTTACCTTCAAAACAACAAGGTGATAGTTTGTGGTCAGGTTGGTTGGGAATCAAATGCAAACAAAACAGCTTAATGGGGAGTGTGCTACCTATGAGATATGCTGTCAGTCCCACAGCCCAGCAGTGATTTTTGGGGACACAACAGAAGCATTAACGTAGCTCCTATCCAGTTATTTAACCTGAAATTTTTGCTAAATATCACGATAATAATGCCTCAAATCCTACCTAATCATCAATGTTATGAATGCAAGCCATTTTCTTAGCTTGCACTGCCAACCATGTGTGTCAATGTGGAAGGGTTCTCAATATTGAACAAAAGACCTGAACACTAGCCTGTGCTGTACAGTCTATATTGTGGTTGTGCCATATTTGGGATACTCTGGATTGTGCCTGGAAGTGTGGATCTAAACTTCCCTTAGTGTTCATGAACAATATCATTGTGAGCTCAGGCAGTAAGATGGTACTTCTTCTTCCTCATCTTCTTTTGTATGCATCACATGGCTACGGGCAGCAGAATTTGCTGGGAGTGCAGCTATGCCACTGATGCAGTGCCCCCTGTAGATTAGAGCAGGAATTGGGAATTTGGCCATTGTGCCGGCAATAGCTCGTCTACTCTTGGTGAATGACATGGTGGGATCTTTAACATTCACAAACTAATACTGGCAGATGGGACACCCAGTTTAACATCCATTTTTAAGGACAGCACACACATTGATTCTTTGCCCTGCCTGTGAAACGCCAGCATGTCAGCTTATAGCTTGGTTGAGAGCTCAGAGGCGAGTGTGTATACTTTCAGGCTATCTGCCAGTCCCAAGCTGGTACTTGATCCAATCCCACATTACCACACCATCTTATTGGTATCAAGATCACCGCAGCGAGATCACCTACCAAACACAGTACCATTCTGCCATAAGTTTAGTTTAAGGAACATAAATTCAGAAGGCTTTTTGAATGGTCTTTACACTGTTATCCAAATGATGGAAGCATCAGTCCGTTTGTCAAAGTATTCCACCAGTCTGCCAATAAAAACATCCCGAGGGGCTGCCACACCAACTATGTCCTTGCTCCTTTTTCCCTCAACCTGTTGACCTATACAATAAGCATATGCAAAGAAAAGTTCAAGGAAGACCCATTTGGTGAAGATACATTGCACTTGCAGCGAGAGAAGAGTGGATCTCAGCCATCTCAGAATTACAACACAGATCCTGGAAATTTACCAGCTAGCTATATATATGCCAATGTAAACCACCGGTGACTTCTTGTCGAAATTATTGACGTAATCAAAGACCTTCTTATTAGGAAGCTCCGAAGCGCTCTTACTGATAATCGATAATTCTCCGTGTAATTGTGTGGAAAGCAAAGCTACTGGCATCGACAGCTTAATTGTCTTCCACAAGGCTGTGTGCTTGCACCGATACTCTTCAATATGTACACAAATAACCAACCAATCAACTCAGTCACAAGAAGCCTAATTAATGCCGATGACCTCTGTGTGATGACCCAAGATATAGAGATACATTGTGAGGAGAATCACATATGGGCTGACCTCATCAAAATGCAAGCATGTGCCTTTTACTTTAATAATCGAGAAGCTAAATACCAACTTAATGTGAAGGGCAATAGAACATTGTGGTACACTGCCCTAATTCAACTTATGTGGGAGTGGCTTTCAACTGCACGGTGTCATATAAAGTACAAAGTGGAAAGATTAATGCTAAAGTGAGTAATGGGTATCCTCTACAAACTTACAAACTCAGAGTGAGGAGCCAACCGAACAATAATACAAACCAACATCCATGCTCTCTCTTTCCCCAGAACGACACGTACAACTGAGGATACGCAACAACAAATGTGAAGCACATGTATAGAAACTGTACCAGATTCTGTTAAACAATTTTGAAAAAATGTTATGAGAGGTCTATTGAATGGAATGAATCAATAATGGCAAACACGGTCGTCTCAATCATCCACACAGTCGGGTTGGTCATTGCGAAGCGTTCATGCACCACTGGGGACATAACAACAACTCGACCACATGCAATTGTAACATTGAGCAACAGACTATGCAGCACCTGCTCTGATGCCCGTTGCTCGGTGAGAAATGTTCCTCTGTCGATATAACGCTTTTTAAAGGTCGAGCTCATGTGCGCCTTCAAAAGTGGAAAACAACACCGAAAGGACATGCCAAGAATTGTGATTGCTTATTCTTATTCGCCTCTTCAATATCCCTGATCACTGTGTAGATTGGCCTGTCATTTACAACAAGATGCATTTAAAATGAAAGACTGCTTAAAAAAAGAAAATGATAAAATAAATTCATGTTTTGCCGACAAACAAAAGTGGTCTTTAATTCTAAATGTGAATACTCCGTGTTTGTCTAAATTCTAAAAGTAAGGCATCAATTTTGATTGCACGACTCCTCTGTGGCCAGTTATTTGAGCTTCACATGAGCAATAGCTTGATGGAATCAAAATGAAACAAATGGAATTTCAGCCTCTCGGAGAAACGGCGCGTGGTCAAGCTGCCATCGGACTGTTAACCCGTCACTGGTGTGATTTGTTTCTGATAAAATTCTGAAGCCCAATTCATCAAGTACAGTTAACATTGCTTCCATCACTGATAGTATTTACAAATTGAAATAAATTACACACTTGTCACAAGAAGTAAATTTCACAGTCAAATACATTTCCGACACATGGGCAGGAGAAACCACGAATGGAATTCATCGCACGGAGTCACAAACACATCATCTCGTCCTCAAAATTTATCAATGAAAATGAGACGGCATTTAAATGTTGAAGAAATGAGAGTAAAAGAAACGCCATATCATGACAATGCTGTGTTGTTAACTTGCGGACGACAATATGGCACATTGACAGCGTGCTGTTATGAGCTCGGAGAGCAGGTGTTGTAGAGTGTGATATGATTTATTGATTTTGCATGTGGAATGTACCGCACCCCTTTCTTTAAAACCTTAAAATGCTACATGTGTGGCAAATTTCCACGGCTAAACAGTGAGGTCATAGGAAAATAAATCAAATGACTGACCAAATACAGCATTGGATTATCAGGAGGAACCCAAATAGACAAAGATGGAGTGATCAGGAGGAATCTGGATGGGATATGGGTTTTGGCTGCTACTCCTTTACCCTCAACCCCATCCAGGTGCAGCCAGGTGATCCTTACAAAAATTTTTGCAGATTCACCCCTCTGTAGACAAAGAAAAAGGAAAAAAGAAAGGAGAGATCAAGGACAAGAAACCATGCACACCAACAGAAAGTGCACAACACACACAACACACACACACACCACACACACACACACACACACACACACACACACACACACACACACACACACAACTGTTTCTTACATTACGACCACAGAATGTATACAGGAATCCACCAGCACAGAATCAATACACAGGCCCTCCATATATTAATTTATCTTGGAAGGATGTTTGTGAATCCGAATTAATTAGATAAGGTGTTCACATTAAAAAGCTCCCTGTAGAGCTTAGATCTCATCGTTGTGTCTCGTCCATACCTGACCTAATCGTGCTGGGCTGAAACCTAAACACACTGTATGCATGAAGATTTAAAAAAAGGTTTCCTCCTACTTTGAGGGTGCCGAATCAGAATCGGGATGATGCCCCCTTGGCAGTAGGTACCTTTAGGGAACTTGAGAAAACCAAGATGGCCACCCGGTCTGAAATGGCCAGATCTGTGGTTTTAGTTTTCTTATACAAGGTCTAGGGCTCGTAATGAGCTGCCACTCACACACACACACACACACAGCATGGACATACTGACGAGACAAACACTTAGCACAGCCACTGAGCTTGGGAGAAGTGCCGTCACTTCACAGGATACTCTTCGCTCCAGTGACGTCATAATAATGGCACTCAGCGGGGCATTTCCTCCTCCCCATGGATGCCAACTGATGGGGATTGTCCATGCTTTATACTTTTTAATGTTAAGCATCAAGCAAGGAAGCAGCACATGCCATTTTTAAAGTCTTTGGTATGACTCGGAAGGGGTTAAGAACCTCCGACCTCGCAGACTGAGCGGACGCTCAAACCATTACCACTCCGAGTCTGGTAGTTTGAATATAAACATGAATTTAGTGCCAAAATATAGATTTATTGTAATGACAACTTTATCTTAGTAGTTTCACTTAAAACAAGGTAATTACAAAAAAAATATGTTATGTCGCTGAAGTTAATGAGTAAGTACAACATATATGTACAATCACATTTTATTCTCAACGTTTGAAATTAATCTTCATTTAACAAGAGTTCCTGATACAGTTAACAAATGAGCAGTCGATGACTGTTGTTCCAAACTTTTCTCTTCTCTGTTCCAAAGAAAAATTCTGTTCCACGAATTGTATGCAAACTTATATATATATATATATATGTTACATTGCACAAAAAATTGCTTTTAGCCACTTGGTAAAATTTTTATATGCCAGATTCAACTTTAAAATATCATCACGCCAATGCTAAAAATAATCTCCCACTGCAGTTATTATTCTAATTTTAGCAGGTAAAACTTAATTATTTTTTGTCACTTGTATTGGTGTGATTAATCTTCATTCATTAAAAGTTCTGATCGTTCTGATATTGGCGCTTTGCTGTTAAAACCAAACCATTAGGGTTCTTAACACTCCGAGCATACAGCCAGCGCCAGCTCAAATATTGGAAATGATCATATGTGGATGGGCAACAAAGTAACCATGTTCAACAGCAAGGTTCTTCTTCTTCTTCTTCTTCTTCTAATGTATGCATCACATGGCTGCGAGTAGCATCACTGGCTGAGGGTGCAGCTGTGTTGCTGATGCAATTCCCCTGTTACCAACATGCTGGTTCTCATTTTGCTGACCGAGAAAGGATGACAGGTTGAGTCAACCCTACCTGGTGTTAATTCAACAGCCCAACAGGGGCTTGAACTCAAAACCCCTTCTCAAGACCCTATGATCTTAAGACAAGCACCTTAACTGTTAAGCCAACACCAGGCTTTGAACTATAAATACAAAAACAAAACTGAGCAGAAAAATATTTGAACAAATTTGTGTTTTGCATTTTTCCCCACATAAAAGTCTGGATTGCAAAACACTTGGATCTGTTCATTACAGCTCTCATCACTTATAACAAAGGATATAAAAGTACAAGCACATCCATTGTGATATATTTTGAGCAACTTTGTTATCAAGACAATGTACAATGTTCCATTGTTCATTGTTTCATGATCCCCTGTTATTCAGGCAAAGTTCATTTGTTCTATTGTTGTTATTTTCCTGCAAAAATGTTTTTTTTAACTGTGTCCCAGGTACCACGGGGTTGAGGCATAACGCATCATTTGAACAATAAAAGAGGTCAGTTGCAATAAAATGTGAAAGAAAAACGAGCAGAAGCTGTTTAAAATGACCTGAAGCACAGAATTACACAAGGAGAGGAAGGAAATTGGATCGAGCTAAAATTTCCATGTAAGCAATGTCAACCAGGAAAATACATCATCGAGCGTGCCGTTCTTTGGATTGGCCATTAAGCCGGCTGTCATGCTTGCTCTCTCCTTATGGTGGACATTAAGAGGATCAACTGTAGCTCTCTCGAAATTCACACCGTGTCACATTCAGCCGTCACTTTTCACAGATACAAACAGTTTAGGAGAATTTATTCCATCACAGCTTTAACTGATATTAAACAATGAAATAAAGTAACAGTCCAGTAATGTAAGTAGCTGTGTCTTTCCAGAAAATTCTGCTGGTTGCATCACTTTTTAAGATAGGCAATGGTGCTGGTACAATGCCTGCATCGATTAGAATTTAGTCTCGGAAAATTTAACCATGTGGCAAAATTAAAGGGATGAAAAGCAACAAAATGTCAAAACCCTGACAGCAACAAATGGGAATAAAGGAAACTCACAATCACTCTTGTTAGGATTTGTGTATATATCCCAGGGTGCAGGTTTGTAATGATGAAATCATTTATCTGTAGATTTGGAATTTAAAGACTTGTCATGACAGAATCATGCAGGTGAAAGTTTCACCTGGTACAACATTAAGCAGGAACATGACAGTCATTGCAATCTATTAGTGTTGAACAGTAGTTAAGGGTTTGCAAATGGCAGGAAGAAAAATTGAGTCCTTGTTGTTGTTATTGTTGTTGTTTTGTATGCAGCCTTTGGCTGCTGATTGTATCATTTCTGTGCTGCTGATTTTTTTATTATTGGAATTCACCCTAAACAAGGCTGAGAGCCACTAAATGTGAAGGGCTACAGAGAACAAGAAGAAAAGGAAAAATTGGCAAAACCTTCACCATTTGCAGAGTGCTGTGAGATGTGGTGATACCATCTCCGACTTATTTCCAGTTGTTACTGGAGTTCGTCAGGGGTGTGCACTTGCCCCCCACACTTTTCAGTGCCTGTATGGACTGGATTATTTGGATATCCTTTTGGAGGTCCTCGAGGTGCTGAGTGAGGAGTCGGAGCCACTGGGATGACGGGTTTCCTGGGTCAAAACCAAGATCCATGCTTTCAATGACATCTTGGATGCTGCTATCTTGTCTGCACCTGTTTGTAGTGAAGATGTTGAGGTCAAGGAGAGATTCACTTGCCTTGGCAGTGACATTCATGTCTCTGCTGGCTGTGAGCTAGAGGTCAACAGATGTCTAGATCAGGCCTGGGAAGACATGGATTCATTGGATCATGGGGTGTGACACTGTCGGTACCTGTGCAGGAGGATGAAAGTTCGAGTCTTCAGGTCCTTGGTGCTTCCAGTTTTGCTCTATGGATGTGAGACTTGGACTCTGACCAGGGATCTGAGATGGAGACTTAATTCCTTTGGTATCAGGTCTCTTCAGAGAATCCTTGGCTATCGCTGGTCAGACTTTGTGTCCAATGAGCGGTTGCTGAGAGAGACTCAAATGAGATTTGTTACCTGCATCGTTCATGAGCATCAGCTGTGACTGTATAGACATATGGCTCATTTTCCTGACGCTGATCCTGCTCATCAGATTCTCTCAGTGAGGGATCCTCAGGAGTAGTGGAGGCCAATGGGCCAACCATGTGCCTCGTGGTTGCAGCAGGTTGATCGGCATCTCAAGGAGATGGGGATGGGCCAGGAATTTGCCTGGGCGATGGCCAGACAGAGGCCCCTGGAGTACCGGCAGAAAGTAGATGCAGCGACGCGCTGCTCTGGCGCATGCTCCCATACCTGACCTGACCTGACCTGATTTCAGAGATACAGAGGTCCAAAATTTTTCTGTTTTTCCAACAAGGCTGCCACACCACATGCCCTATGACATCATAATTATCAGTAAACCATTCTATATAGGTCGTTGCACCAATGGTGAAAATTTTGTCTCAATCCAACAAGCGGTTGCGGAGAAAAACACAAATGTTCTGTGCGGACAAACAAACAAACAAACAAACAGACCCAAATGCAATACCCTCTCCTTCGGTAAGGGTAATAAGCTGAGCAAGGTGTGAGGCAGGGGAGCCAGCACAGAAGAAAGAAAAGTACCGCATCAAGCTGCGGATGAAGACCTTGGAGGTGGGTATAGGAGCTCAAGTGTGCTAAGGAAGGACATTTTCGGATGCAGGATGCCTAATTGAAGACTGACTTTGGAGGCTAACTTTGAAATGTGTTTTGCCCAATAATGATCATGGCTGATCGTGAGGCCCAGGAGTGTGAGAGACTGAATTGATCCTGAAGAGGATTGTTAAGAAAGTAGATGGGAGAATTTGCCATATGGTCCTGAGAGAGAGAGACAGAGAGAGACAGAGAGAGACAGAGAGAGACAGAGAGAGACAGAGAGAGAGAGAGACAGAGAGACACAGAGAGAGAGAGAGAGAGAGAGAGACAGAGAGACACAGAGAGAGACACAGAGAGACACAGAGAGACACAGAGAGAGAGAGAGAGAGAGAGAGAGATATTTGTCTCACTTGAAAGATATATTCCAAATGTTTCACCAGCTTGTGATTTTTCAAGGTCTGAAGAGAGGGAAGAGGCTGAACTGTCTGCCTGACTGTCTGAAGGATGAGGGATGTTATTAGCAAACAGGTAAAGAGGTTTTTCCATCGAGTCAGAGAGATTGTTGATGAAGATTAGGAATCGGACCTGGCCCAGAACACCACTTTGTGACACTCAAACCTTGACAGGAAGATGAAAAGATTCCATTGAGAGCCACACATGGCTACGAAAGGAGAGGAAGTCAATAACCCAAGAGTAGAATTGGCCTTGGATGCCAGAGGCAGAAAGTTTGGAGAGCAAGGCAGGATGTTAGACTGTATTGAAAGCTCGAGGTATGTCTCGAGAGACGGCCCTGATCTCATGTCTGACATTGAGGGCCTCCATCCATTGTTGGGTGAGTAGAAGCAATATGTCCAATGTAGAGTGACCTGGTCAGAATCTAAATTGGTGATCTAAGATGAAGCTATTGGAGAAAAGGAAGGATTAATTCATATCAACTGCGATGATGGATTCCATGACCTAGCTGATGATTGGAGGTAAACTAATTGGTCTGTGGTTAAGCAGATCAGTTTTTGCACATTTGTATGTAATGCAGTAATGTTGGCTGATTTTCAAGCAGATGTAAGATAACCTTGGGGAGAAATCCGGGTCAGAAAGTTCATAGATCGAGTCAGTCAAATGGGGTCAGATAATTCCTAAGTGCCATGGCTGCTGTCTGTCCACCTTACATCCAAGCTTAGAGTCATCTGCGAATTTGGAAAGCCTACGCTTTACCCCATTGTCCAAATTGTTGATGGAAATTATGAATAACAATGGTCTTGAACTGATCCCTGTGAGACCTCACTACTTACATCCTCCCAGTCAGATATCCTCCTGTTCACAGCCACTCTGTACTTCCTATCCATAAGCCAGTTTCCAATCCAGTTAGCTACTCCACTGGCCACTCCACAAGCCCTCACCTTAACCAAAAGCCTTCCATGTGGTACCTTATCAAAAACCTTTTGAGTCTTGATAAACTATATCAACTGTCCTTCCCCCATTGAGCCAGTCATAAACTGTTTCATAGAACTCCAATAAATTTGATAAGCATGACCTCCCTTTGGTAAAGCCAGGCTGACAACCTTTAATTAGTTTGTATCTATGAGTCCCCTCAAGTTTCACCAGGGGGGACTGATTATAGGTTTGCTCTCCATCTGTCCGTCCGTCCGTCCCACGTGTGGTTTTTCAGACTTTTTTCCCATACCTTGTAACATATTCAACTGAAACTTGGTGCGTGGCCTTATTATGATAAGTTACAAAACAAATCAGAGTTTCACGGCATTTCGCCAATTTTTCACAGAGTTATTCCCTTTTTGGACTTAGAAGATATCACATATTATACATGGGTCAAAGAAACAAACGCAACATGGTGGTTTAGAAAAGTTCTTTTCCTTCATTTTGATTCAGGTATCGGCTCGAGTGTGCATTAAAGCAAACCAATTTTTATATCTAGTTTGTTATCCTCGTTGTCTTTAGTGTATTCTAATCTACAAAAGAAATCAGTAAATGAAAATGGTTTTTCCTTGTATTTTGCTGAATGGCCCAAACATGGTGGGTGGAGGGTTTCTTGTTCTTCTTCTTCATTTTGGTTCCAGTATTGCTTGAGTGTGCGTTAAACAAATTTTTATCTGCCAAACATTCATTGGGACCGGTAAGGGTTATGCAAAGCAATTCTCGTACTTATTTAAATGGTTCCTCATCTGGTCCCTAATTAATGTCTCCAACACCTTCTGTACAACTGAAGTCAAACTAACAGGTATGTAGTTTCCCAATTCTTGTCTGGATCCTTTCTTATAATGGTGTTACATTGATACTCTCCAACCCTCGAGTACTTGTTCGAACTCCAATAAGTTAAAGATCTCAGCTAACATCACACATATCCACCCTGCCATCTCCCTCAATACTCTTGGATGCACGTTATCTGGATCCAGAGCTTTATCTTCCTATAAATTTCCTTGCCGTTTCTTTACTTCCTCTACTCCTACTTGGATCTCCTCGAAAAGCCTTTGCTCACCTCTGATATAGATACTCTCAGCCATTGGAAGTTCCCCTGGCTGTTCTTGTGGAAATGTAAGCAAAAAAAACAAAACTTTGATTAGCTTGCGATCTCACCTGCATCATCCATCAATTCTGCTGTGCATTTCATTAAGGGGCCTACATTTATCATAACCTATTCTTTACTGCCCCTTATATACTTAAAGACTGCCTTGCTGTTTTGTTTAATATGTTTGGCCATATCCTTGCCATATTTATTTTGGCTTGCCAAGTTATTTTCTTAACTAGCTTCTGTTTACTCCTATACTGATGTGTCGGACTGCAGTCCTGTTATTTTTACACCTTATAAATGTTTTCTGCTGTATCATTAATAACAATGTGTACGTCCTTACTCATCCCCCTCCCCCCTGGTCTCTTTCTGCCTCTACCTTTTCACCTCAGTGGAATATGCCTACTCTGCACACTACATAATTGCTCCTTGAAGCTTGCCCGTTTCTCTGATGCACACTGCCCACTCATTTGATTTTCCCAATCCAGAGCTCCTAACTCTCTTCTCATACCCTCAAAGTTTGCGTTCCTGAAATCTAACATTACCCAACAATCCTGAACTCCATGTCTCAACAATATACGTAATTGCACACACTATGTTATGGCTACTAGCCCCAGATGTTCTCCTACCTTCATCTCCTCCATCATATTGTCATCATTGCTTTAAAACAATGTCACACTGGAATTCACCCCCATTGTGGGCTTTTCCACAAATGACATAAAAAGCAATCCTGGATTAGATCTCGAAAATCGTTCCTGGCTCTGTTCTTTCCCATTCCTGGATCCATGCTATCCCTCCCAAAGTTAAATCCCCCATAATCAATGCTCTTCCCTTTCCATAGGCCTTTCTGAATTCTTCATAAACCTTCCTCTCTTGGTCCTCTCGTACCAGGAGCTATATAGATGCATCCTACAAATATCTTACTATTCTTACAATCTTGAATCTCAATCCATATAGAATCCCCTACATTACCCACCTCCATAATGTCATTCTTTACTTGAAACATAAGAATGTCTTTTACCTGATTTCCACACCTGCTCCTATCTTCCCTTTCCTATCACACCTATACATATTGTCACCTTCAATTCCTGTACTCCATTTTGATTCCTCATTAAACATGTCTTGCTTACTGCAACTATGTTATACCCTTTGCTATCTACTTCAGCTTCACGCTCTGTCATATTATTTTTCAAACTCCCTGGGGCATCCTCCATTCATCAACTGGTCATCCTGCATTCTGCCAAGTTTTTCCTTGGCAAAGAACCTACAAGGAATGTCGTTTTCCCCTATGGACTGGTGCCCTTACCTCACACGTTTAAAGTCTTGATCCCATAGAATCCAAGGCCAACAAAGTCATTGGAATCTCCCACAATGAAGCTGAATCTCTGGGTCTGTTGGTCCTGCATCACAGACAGGTTGCTAGCCTGTCTTCTATCACCTCCTGTCTGCTCTTGCACCCTCTGCCCTTTCTGTTCACCCACCCCTCCCCCCATTCTCCCTGCCACAGGTTTCTTCAGGGTTCATGCATTCTGCCACTTACCCAATTCTGGTGAAACTCCCAAATTTAACCTCACTGCTCACCTTCACTCATTTGTTCCTCTTTTCTTCTGCCTGTGGAACCAACTTCCTCAGTCTGTTCATTCTCATTGTTCCCTCTACGGCTTCAAGATGTCTGTTTACCTCCTCCTCAGCTTATCTCCCATCCTTACTCATGATCTTTTGTGCACTTGTTAACCCTCCCAGCCAATGTCTTCCTTTCCAGGTTATTATGTTTTCTACCCTCTTCCACCACATACTTTTCTGTTTATTTGTTCAATTGCTCCTTCATCCTTGGTTTTTCCTTCCTGTTCTTTCAGCTCCTCACTTGTACTTTGGGTTATATCCAACTTGTGTGCACTCCTCCCATCTCCTCCCCATCATCTTATTCTCGTCCATCCCTCCTCCAAGTGTCCCTCTGCTATGTCCCTCTGTTTTCCCGTTTTCCCACATCCCACTATTAGTCAAGGATGTTATGGATTTTTTGGTTCAGATTCTTCCAAAATCACATGCTATCACGTGCTATCACGTGCCTACCACAGAACAGAACACCACCACCACCTCTGCCTCCCGTCCATGGGACGGGTTATCTACGAGTAATCCTATATATTATTTCTGTTAACATCTGCGCGTAATTTGACGTTTCTCCTCCGAAACTGCCGGACAGATTGTTGCCACTTTCGGCATGCGGGTGCTCTGTGGTCTAATGAACAGCATGGGCTGTGTGAGATCGCGCCAAGACGGACAGGTTTGGGAATTTTTGGCGATTTTCTAATTTTACATTCGTTTGCATGGCGACGTGGGACGTCACCGCTGAGAGGCGTAATGACGTCATGACATCATCGGTCATTCGCTGACGTCATTACGTCTGTCGTCGACAGACCGTCACCGCTGAGGCGTAATGCCACTCCTAGAAAACAGCGTCTGCAATGTAAAACCCTCTTCTGCACATGCTGACTACCTCAGAAGGTAAATTTGACACAAAAAATGTAACAAGAAACATTGTATTTAAAGAAATTCGATAAATCACATTGTGAACACTGGATATATTGACGTCCTGACGAACCCTCACTTTAGAAACTTCGCGCAGAGCACGGGTTTGGCTAGTTTTAATTATAATAACAATAATAATAATAATCTTCAGACGGCATATTTCCGAGCTGCCTCTACCAATGGCAATGATTCTGGTACCACCTGAAAGAGTTTTACCTCGTGCATCATCCTTTGGTATTGTAATTTTTAATAGGTTGATAAGATTCCACGAAACGTACGAAAAACGATATTCCTTTGTAAAAGAATAGACAGGGATCCGAGGGGGTGGCTGTGACTGTATGACTGTCAATCAGCCTGATGGGGACGGGGCCGCTATACATTTATCTCAATAGCATACATACGGGCATCGAATAACAGCAGAAATATCTTGCCTCTGGAAATCCCTTGTTTTTCAGTGTTATATTTATGAAAATAAAACAACAGTGAGGTACGAGTGCTTCACACGGGACACAGGTGATCACGAACCCTCCTCCAGTCACGAGATCAAGGTAAGAGCGAACCACGTGATCAAGAACCGTCTCGAGTCACGGTTTCTCAGCGGCAGATTCGCTTCGTACGCGGGCATCCGGCATCGTCCAGAGCAGCCCGAACAGGGGATATCCAATCGAACTCTGAATTGAATAAATATTTGAACTGGCACTTAGTGTTCCTTTCATCTTTGAATTTTCATACGATTGAATAGAAATTAGAAGAGGATTTGCAAATCAAGTCACTGAATTCAACCACCAACATTTTTGAGGTCAACATAGGCCAAATTACTAAAATTGCCAATTTCCATCCAATTGACGACATTTGAACAGGATTTTCATTAAAATGGCCTTCATGTGTCACGTGGTCTGGCAGCCATATTGGATCTAAGGGAAAAAATTGAAAATCTTCGCAGGAGAAACCACCTAACTGATCAATGCAAAATTAAACTAATTGATCAACTACTCATGGGAAATATGGTTTGATAAAGATGAGGTCATCGGTCATGTAGTCTGGCAGCCATATTGGATCAAAGAAAAAAAAAACCTTAAAAAAACAAGAGTTCTCTCACACAAAGTCCTTCTCAAGACTGTGAGGGGTATAAATTTATTCAATGAATACCATCTCCGTGTGTGCTGTCTACATACCTCTTTGTTTTGAGCCACTGCCAATTTTTAATACATTGCAGAAACTATTAGTGTATTTATATTCATATTTTGTCATGAAAGCAGATTGCACAAAATATTAAAAAGAAAGTTGTGTACGTAATTTCCGGGGGAAAAAAGGGTTCCTGTTTACTCTATCATGATGGATTGTAAAAGCAGGTTAGAGAGCACAGCGTTGCGCCAGATGAAGTTCCACTTTCTGCACATACCTTCATCTTTGCTTCACTAAATATATAAATCGTCCGAACAGGAGAAAATAATTAAGCTTAATGTTATTTTTTTATGTTTTTTTTGTTTGTTTGTTCGCATTTACGCAAATATTGGTATTTCCATCAGCGAAGCTCGGGTCTTACTTCTCGTGGCTTTGAAACGAACAACCAAGCAGCATGATAAGCTCTTACCAAGTGGCTTAAGCACTCAAGCAAGCATTCCAACAGAATGCCTGGCTTGGCAAGTGACTACCAATTGCCGTCAATTAACTCATCCACCTGGAAACACTTTTATGAGTCAGAACTGCTGCTAAGTTCAATTCTGGAGCTTAAATTTTGTAATTCTGCTTCGTTTAAGAGATTATCGAGGTTATGGCATATGCAGAAATGAAATAAAGCCACGAACGCTGGCGTCTCCAGGTGTTTATAAGCACTGCAATATACCCAGCGATTCGTAGCTGTGATGAACAGACATTCAACAATATGAGTGAGGAAAAAAAAATTTTCACTTTATCGTGAAGAATTTGTTGCGGCCTGTCAAGTCAAGGCAAGGTTGAGCAGGCCAAAAAACATGGCGGCTTCAGACCCCAGCGAGGTGAACCAGGATACGCCTTAAGACCCCAGAGAGTGAGGTGGCTGAGGAGGAGCCTGATAAAGAATGTAATTAAATAATGCCGTTAATCATCTTCAAAAACAGGTGTTTTAATTAACCCAAACACTCAATTTTCACTCACACACTTCCTTGGAGTTCCCTGAGTATGCAAATAAAGTTTCAGGCTGCTAGGTTTCATAGTTTTGGAGTTATAGAGTAGACCCACAGACACACACATTGACATTTATTGGTATAGATACTGATGTACCAAAAGTACGTAATTAATAAATGTCCTCATGGCATGGTCTTCCTGGAAAGATAGTGGCAGCAGAAACAGTATATAAGTTTAAACTGTAATTAGATAGGTACCTGGAAGTATTGGAGATAGAGGGGTATAGGGATGTTGGCAGGACTTTTTGTTACTGAGCTTGAGCATTGATGGGTGATTGTATGCATGTGCACGGAGTGTTGTTGGTGGGGGTCTCTTCAAGGCATGTTGTGTGGTTGATGTTGTGTGGTTTTTTTTTTACCCAAGACCATCTACGCCCATGCCCCCTTCCCACGGAGGGGAAAAAAAATCCAAAAAAAACCAACAAAAAAAAAACACAAACTTGTGTGTGTATACAGGTACTTGTGTGTAACTCACTTCAATAGTACGTAATGAATAAACGTACTTACAATTGCCTCGAAGCTGTCTCGTCTGGGTTCGAATCCTGACCCATCTATAAACTGTCATCCTGTTGTTTCACAGGCAGTTTGATTCATCACTGCGTGTGCCATCCCTCGGATGGATATTAAATGGGGGTTCCATCTGCCAGTAATAGTTGGTGGACATGAAAGATCCCACGGTGTCCTTCGCGAATAGTAGGTGAGCTATCGCCGGCACCCTGGCCAAATTCCAACTTCCTGCCCTAATTACTGCTGGGAGGCAATGGCAAACTAACCCAGTATAACCCTTACTCAGGAAGGCTGTTTTGCCGCACCGACACTATGTGAGGAGTTCGGTACATCAGAGAGAGAGAGAGGGAGAGTAGACATACTCATGTTCCAATGGGACGTAATTCATAGACACTCACATTTCACTAGTAGGTAATTAATAGACATACTCACATTTGAACAGTACATAATTAATAAGGTGAATGCGAGCTATCGCCGGCACCATGGCCAAATTACAAATTCTTGCCCCATCTACTACTGGGAAGGCAATGGCAAACCACCCAGTATAATCCTTGCCAAGAAATTGCTTCGGCATCACCAACACCTCTGTGAAGAGTACGGTACATCAATCATCAGAATCTGCTTTGGTAGAGCGCATACCTCCGCCAGGCTGAACAGTTTACGTTTTATATCCCACTGATAGACCGGATCTGCATCTAAAACTGAACCAAATTCGAATCCGCGACTTGTTTTTGTCACAAACTCAACTCGTCCACCTATAGTATCGTCCTGACAAAATTCTCGTATCTGGATAAGGATCCAGATCTTCACGAAAATCTTATTGATTCGTCCATGTCACACACCCATCCGTTCCACCAAATTTCGTCCGAATCCATCCATAACGTTTTGAGATATCCTGCTCACAGACAGACAGACACACAGACAAACAGGGGTGAAAACATAACCTCCGCCCATCTTTGGTGCCGGAGGTAATAAAACGACCGCCATTTTAAATGATCAGTACATTCAGATATTTGATGGGAAAAGTAAGATTCAAAACCTGATCTCAACTCACCGTCCAAAAAATCCATTGGGACCACAATCTGTACAGAGAGAGCATCGGTGCTGCGAAAGTGGTCTGCTGGGCTATTGGACACAATCCCAGACAGGTCACCACTCCAACACAGATACTCAAATGGCTCAATCATCTCAGCAAACAGGTACTCATTTTGCCAACCTCAGAAGGATGAGAGGTTGAGTCAACCCCACCTGGTATTAATTCAATAAGCCAAGTAGGAATTGAACTCAGGACCTTCAGATCCCAAGGCCACCACCCTAACCATTAAGCCAACACCAGATCTCAACCCACCGTGGTCTCCATTTTAAGAGCGTGCATGCGTGGGTTCAGTCGTGGAACGCTGGTTGTATGAGGAAAAGTCACGTGGTTTTAGATAGAAAGTGACGACTTGTAAGAAAACCAGCATGACTCCTTTTTGGACCCCCCCCGAGTCTGAAAGGAGCATAAACAAGGAATAACTCGAGCGAGGCCGATGGCGAGCCATCACAAATTCCCCGCTTCCCACAAAAGTTAAAAGATGGAAAAAGGGTCCACCAGGAATGACCCAATATCAAATATAGAGTTAAATTTTTCCCCCGTTTTGAACCCTGTCACCCTAAATCCCCACCCCCTGGGGCATGAACCTGGGGTCCAATCAAAACAATTGTTACAAAAATTGTTACCTTGGCAAAATCAAGAATCACTGCTCACCTTCACTCTTTCATTCCTCTTTTTTCCCGCCTCGGGAACAAACTCCCACACTCTCTTCAATCCCACTGCTCCCCCCAGATCTTCAAAACAGCTGTTCACCACCACCTCCTATCTTCCCCCATCCAAAATATTGATCTTTACTACCCCCGTTAATCCACTCCAAACCCACCTCCTTCAAATTCCCTGTTTTTCTTTCTGAAAGTCCCTGTAGTGTCCATCTTGTTTACCCCGTGTACCCCACCCCGTCCCTCTCCCTTTCACAGATCTCCTGTTTTCTTTGTTCCCCACTATCTCCTGCCCCTCTTGTCTCCTACCTTGTTATATGTTTCTGTGTATTAGCTCTTACATGAGCCTTGACATGGTATATAAAATATATATATATATATTGTTGATTGTTGCTTCGTGCCATATGGTGATCACAGCTACCAAGATTGGTGAATTTCTGCACAACCGTTTAGGAGGAAATAGCGTAACACAGACAGACAGACAGATGGACGGACAGACAGACGGACGGACAGAGCCTATTGCAATATATCCCCCCATTTTTTTTCCAAAAATCTTGGGGTGACAAGGAAATTAGACCCAGGAGGTGGTCATTCGGCCCATCATGTCTGCGCCACACGAACACCGGATAAATAAATGCGTCAATCCATCAAAACGAGTTAATTTAATTGGGGGAATGGGGAGAAAGAGTAGGGATGAGAATAATAATAATAACGCTCAGGAATATCAGAGGCAGGCTCGGAATATCTTCAAAATAAAAATGGGGATTTCCCCCCCCCGCGCTCCTCCCACCAATATATATATTAATATTATATATATATAATATAATATATATATTTACATCTTTATTCTTCTTAACAGTCCAAGTTATTCCCACATTCCAGTGGGATTAGCCGGCAGAAGGTTTGACCAAAGCCTTTCACAAACCAGCTGGCCAGCACTTGACGTTCGAACAAGGTTCACACAGGAATTTCCAATTTGTTCACGGTGCCGGTGATAGCTCACCTACTCTTTACAAAGGACACCGTGGGATTTTCAACATCCACCAACTAATGTTGGTAGGCGGTATGCCCAGTTTAACATCCATCCGAGATTCCAAGGGAGACACACACATCGATTAATCACCCTGCCTGTGAAACACCAGATGACAGTTTATATCTGGGTCTGGATTCGAACCCAGGCGAGACCGTAGAGGCCCGTAGAGGCAAGTGTGCATACCTCTAGAGTCTAGGTCATCCTGTCAACCTACCTTTTGTACCCATCTATCTCCGATGATTCTGGGTACCTATCTGCTATCAAATTCCAATTTAAACCTATCCACCGTTGCTGCTGCCACTACTTTTGCAGGGAGACCATCCCACGCATTAACTACTCGCTGAGTGAAAGACCCACGTTGTGGAACGTGATGACGTCATAATGTTCGTTTGAGCCTTTCTTGGAGATCAGTATTGTTTCCTACTCGACGATCCCTCCCTCGATCGAACCGCGTCATTTGGAAGATTGATGGCACGCATACATACCTGACACACGTACCTGCTGGCATGCATACATACCTGGCACGCGTACCTGCTGGCACGCATGCATACCTGACACGTGTGAGTCATCTCATTCAGAACGACGTTTTTACCATGTCGGGGCATTCTCCTACAGCGTCAACGTATGCCGAGAACTTTCGTAATGACGTCACAAATTCATATTTTAATTTCTTTCATGAAAAGTTTGTCGGAATTTTAATACATGATCACCTGTCGCCGTCGTCAGGTAAGTCGGCGCATCGAAGTGAGGACAGAAACAGAGCACATGATGCGTGTTCGGAATCATTTGAGAAAAACAGCTCATTGGGTGTGCGGTCCACGGTCCAAGGTGATGGAGAGAAGTGGAAAAGCAATCGCACGATGCCCTCCAGCCCACGCCGTGTCCCATTAACCCCTATCACACCAAGCACCTCGACACCCCCTCGAAACCGTGCGTGAGGCACACATCGAGATTCGAGCGTGGGAACAGATTTACGTCACAGCGTCTTGGTCGCACGTCACGATGGCAATCACGATGAATTGGGACGAAAGGTGGAGGAATAAAGAGCAGAAGAGAATGGTTCGTGTAACAAGGCGTGTACAGGGTGCAGTGCTTGTTATACTTTAAAATGTAGACCAGGTAGACCAGGTGTGATGGTAGAAACGCGCGAAAGCTCAGCCAGACGCGGACTCACCGCGTCCCTTCTTGCGAATCTCATGGAGAACGTCCGGGATGTCGACTCCTTCCCTCTCGTTGAAAGTGAGGTCATCGATCCTCACGGTCTTATTAAAAAAGTTCGTATCTTTCAGCTTGATGTAGACCCCTTCGATGGTGAAGAAACAGTGCCGGTCGTCCATCTTGTCGTCGTTGAAGATGAGCATCCCGTGCTGGAGCCAACCGAAGTGCTCGTGCAGGTGTCGTACGAAGGTCCCCAGCTTGCCGTGAGACGGACCCACGCGGGTCAACAGCGCGTAAACTCCGGTCTGTTTGTTGTCGAAGCCGTACGCCGGAGCACCGGCCGTGAGCAGAGGGACCTTCCAGGGGGTCGTTAAACGAGCGACGGGCGCCGTGGTGTAAACGCAGCCCGGCCCGAAGAAGACCGCGGGGTCGTGCTCCTGTTTGAGATTGACGACCGTGTGCGGCGCCACGGCCTCGGAGCACTTTCCGTGCACGTCTTCGCTCGTGCCGTACTCGAGGCGCAACCGTGTGCTCGAGCCGGGTCGTGCGTTGGCGCGGTCCACGGCCATCTCGATGGCGGCGCCGACCCTCGGCAGAGACCACGGGTAACTGGTGTTAAATGGGAGCACCACCGCAACGGGCACGTCCAGTGGGCTTTGGACGCTCAGAGTGAAGAACGCGCAGACCGCGAGAAAGGTCATAGCGGCGGTGAATCGACCAGCGGCCATGACGGGCGATCAAGTTAATGCGGTCTTGTCCCCGAAGTGAGAGCAGCTGCAGATTTTCCGCCGGTCGTTGCGGTTCGAGGCCGTCACCGCTTTCCTTGAAGTGCAGGAGGAACGGACCTCGAAAAGGACTGGATCGTTTCACTGGCAAAGCGTCAACACATGTTATCATCTGCTCGTGGTCGCACGACGGCTCTTGCGCATCGTGTACGATCCTCGGGGCTTCGGGCGGGTGTTCGGGGTCGGGGGGAGGGTGGGGATCTGGTGGCGAAAACAAAAACCGTCAAATAATATAAATGGTCGAAAAGAATAAATCGATTACGGTCTACGCGATGATTAATTGGCGGAGACCGAGACACGCTCAACGTGGCGTTGTTACCTTTCGGAGAGAGATCTCCATCGTTTCGGTGGTCGCTGCTGCCTCGTGCTGCAGAAGCTCTACCACCCCACTCCCACTCTTCCTTCCCCCCCCCCCACCAATACTCTCGCACAGATCCACCAAGCCCGCTTCGCTCTCCCACCAACGCACGTCTTCAGAACAAGCCCCAGATCGTCAGGCGAAGCAGACACATCACGGTGAATATACGTCGTCGAAGACACCACGACGCACAACGATGAACTGATCTCCCCTGAGCTGGAGCAACCAACTCGAGTCCTCCTGCATTCCAGACTGCACTTCCACTATCAAGATACTGTCGTGTGTGTGTGTGTGTGTGTGTACGTGAGTGTATTTGTATGTGTGTGTGTGTGTGTGTGTACAATATGTGAGTGTATGTGTGTGTGTGTGTGGTGTGTGTGTGTGTGTGTGTGTGTGTGTGTGTGTGTGTGTGTGTGTGTGTGTACGTGAGTGATTTGTATGTGTGTGTGTGTAACATATAATATTATATATATATATATATATATTGTTGTGGGCCGGGGTCAGTGGCGAGAACGACCACTAGGTGGGGGAGGTTTGCGTCGTCTCCCACCAAACTCCCCGGAATTGTTGACCGTCGCTCTGGATAACTCCGCGAGCCGGCGGGTCGTTTAACCGACCGTGGTCGCCAATATTTCAACCGCGTAGCGTTGGGTCTATTTGTCTATAACCAATTTACCTAATTAACTACGCGATTTCGACTACTGGGGAAACCACGCCCTCGGCACGTCTTGCTCGAACCGGGTCACTCTACCGACTGCGGTAGTGTTCCAACTACCGACTACCAACTCCGGTTCGGGTGCAGCCGAGCGGAAACTGCCAAAGCCGTGCCGGCTGGAATGAACGATTATCGGGTATAAAAACCCGGCTAAACTCAGATCCGAACCATGCTGGACCAATTCAAGAAGGGACGGAACGATCTGGGGGCATTTCTAACAAGTTTTATTTGCAGTAAATGAAGACTCTAAGCAAGACTTAACGCGAATATGCAAGAACGTATTTACAATGATCCAAAAACACTTATTCAGTTCTACTTAAAGACGGGCCCACACGCAGACACACAGAAAATGAAAAGAAACCCAGAGTCTTTATTGGACCCTCGCAGCCGTGGAGAGAGACAAGCTGGGGGCTCGGGTGGTGAATGGCCGGGGTCCACGGAGGGGGGTCGGGGTCGCTCTTCCCTTCCTCGTAGAGGGCCGAGGTTTTTGGTGGGCGTCGAGCGGCTAACGTGTCTCTGCTGGCCCTCTACGAGGAAGGGAAGAGCGACCCCGACCCCCCTCCGTGGACCCCGGCCATTCACCACCCGAGCCCCCAGCTGTCTCTCTCCACGGCTGCGAGGGTCCAATAAAGACTCTGGTTTCTTTTCATTTTCTGTGTGTCTGCGTGTGGGCCCGTCTTTAAGTAGAACTGAATAAGTGTTTTGGATCATTGTAAATACTTCTTGCATATTCGCGTTAAGTCTTGCTTAGAGTCTTCATTTACTGCAAATAAAAACTTGTTAGAAATGCCCCCAGATCGTTTCCGTCCCTTCTTGAATTGGTCCAGCATGGTTCGGATCTGAGTTTAGCCGGGTTTATACCCGATAATTCGTTCATTCCAGCCGGCACGGCTTTGGCAGTTTCCGCTCGGCTGCACCCGAACCGGAGTTGGTAGTCGGTAGTTGGAACACTACCGCAGTGGTAGAGTGACCCGGGTCGAGCAAGACGTGCGAGGGCGTGTTTCCCCAGTAGTCGAAATCGCGTAGTTAATTAGGTAAATTGGTTATAGACAAATAGACCCAACGCTACGCGGTTGAAATATTGGCGACACGGTCGGTTAAACGACCGCCGGCTCGCGGAGTTATCCAGAGCGACGGTCAACAATTCCGGGAGTTTGGTGGGAGACGACGCAAACCTCCCCCACCTAGTGGTCGTTCTCGCACTGACCCCCGGCCACAACAATATATATAATATATATATATATATATATGTACACACACACACATACAAATACACTCACTACACACACACACACACACACACACACACACACACACAACACACACACACACACACACACACACACATACACTCACATATATGTACACACAACACACACACACATACAAATACACTCACGTACACACACCACACACACACACACGACAGTATCTTGATAGTGAAGTGCAGTGCTGGAATGCAGGAGGACTCGAGTTGGTTGCTCCAGCTCCAGGGGAGTCAGTCATCGTTGTGCGTCGTGGTGTCTTCGACGACGATATTCACCGTGATGTGTCTGCTTCGCCTGACGATCTGGGGCTTGTTCTGAAGACGTGCGTTGGTGGGGAGGAGCGAAGCGGGCTTGGTGGATCTGTGCGAGAGTATTGGGGGGGGGGGGAAGGAAGAGGTGGGAGTGGGGTGGGTAGAGCTTCTGCAGCACGAGGCAGCAGCGACCACCGAAACGACTGGAGATCTCTCTCCGAAAGGTAACAACGCCACGTTGAGCGTGTCTCGGTCTCCGCCAATTAATCATCGCGTAGACCGTAATCGATTTATTCTTTTCGACCATTTATATTATTGACGGTTTTTGTTTTCGCCACCAGATCCCCACCCTCCCCGACCCCGAACACCCGCCCGAAGCCCCGAGGATCGTACACGATGCGCAAGAGCCGTCGTGCGACCACGAGCAGATGATAACATGTGTTGACGCTTTGCCAGTGAAACGATCCAGTCCTTTTCGAGGTCCGTTCCTCCTGCACTTCAAGGAAAGCGGTGACGGCCTCGAACCGCAACGACCGGCGGAAAATCTGCAGCTGCTCTCACTTCGGGGACAAGACCGCATTAACTTGATCGCCCGTCATGGCCGCTGGGCGATCACCGCGCTATGACCTTTCTCGCGGTCTGCGCGTTCTTCACTCTGAGCGTCCAAAGCCCACTGGACGTGCCCGTTGCGGTGGTGCTCCCATTTAACACCAGTTACCCTGGTCTCGCCGAGGGTCGCGCCGCCATCGAGATGGCCGTGGACCGCGCCAACGCACGACCCGGCTCGAGCACACGGTTGCGCCTCGAGTACGGCACGAGCGAAGACGTGCACGGAAAGTGCTCCGAGGCCGTGGCGCGCACACGGTCGTCAATCTCAAACAGGAGCACGACCCCGCGGTCTTCTTCGGGCCGGGCTGCGTTTACACCACGGCGCCCGTCGCTCGTTTAACGACCCCCTGGAAGGTCCCTCTGCTCACGGCCGGTGCTCCGGCGTACGGCTTCGACAACAAACAAGACCGGAGTTTACGCGCTGTTGACCCGCGTGGGTCCGTCTCACGGCAAGCTGGGGACCTTCGTACGACACCTGCACGAGCACTTCGGTTGGCTCCAGCACGGGTGCTCATCTCAACGACGACAAGATGGACGACCGGCACTGGTTCTTCACCATCGAAGGGTCTACATCAAGCTGAAAGATACGAACTTTTTTAATAAGACCGTGAGGATCGATGACCTCACTTTCAACGAGAGGGAAGGAGTCGACATCCCGGACGTTCTCCATGAAATTCGCAAGAAGGGACGCGGTGAGTCCGCGTCTGGCTGAGCTTTCGCGCGTTTCTACCATCACACCTGGTCTACCTGGTCTACATTTTAAAGTATAACAAGCACTGCACCCTGTACACGCCTTGTTACACGAACCATTCTCTTCTGCTCTTTATTCCTCCACCTTTCGTCCCAATTCATCGTGATTGCCATCGTGACGTGCGACCAAGACGCTGTGACGTAAATCTGTTCCCACGCTCGAATCTCGATGTGTGCCTCACGCACGGTTTCGAGGGGGTGTCGAGGTGCTTGGTGTGATAGGGGTAATGGGACACGGCGTGGGCTGGAGGGCATCGTGCGATTGCTTTTCCACTTCTCTCCATCACCTTGGACCGTGGACCGCACACCCAATGAGCTGTTTTTCTCAAATGTTCCGAACACGCATCATGTGCTCTGTTTCTGTCCTCACTTCGATGCGCCGACTTACCTGACGACGGCGACAGTGATCATGTATTAAAATTCCGACAAACTTTTCATAAAGAAATTAAAATATGAATTTGTGACGTCATTACGAAAGTTCTCGGCATACGTTGACGCTGTAGGAGAATGCCCCGACATGGTAAAAACGTCGTTCTGAATGAGATGACTCACACGTGTCAGTATGCATGCGTGCCAGCAGGTACGCGTGCCAGGTATGTATGCATGCCAGCAGGTACGTGTGTCAGGTATGTATGCGTGCCATCAATCTTCCAAATGACGCGGTTCGATCGAGGAGGGATCGTCGAGTAGGAAACAATACTGATCCAAGAAAGGCTCAAACGAACATTATGACGTCACACGTTCCACAACGTGGGTCTTTCCTCAGCGAGTAGTTAATGCGTGGGATGGTCTCCCTGCAAAAGTAGTGCAGCAGCAACGGTGGATAGGTTTAAATTGGAATTTGATAGCAGATAGGTACCCAGAATCATCGGAGATAGATGGTACAAAAGTAGGTTGACAGGATGACCTAGACTCTAGAGGTATGCACACTTGCCTCTACGGGCCTCTACGGTCTCGCCTGGGTTCGAATCCAGACCCAGATATAAACTGTCATCTGGTGTTTCACAGGCAGGGTGATTAATCGATGTGTGTGTCTCCCTTGGAATCTCGGATGGATGTTAAACTGGGCATACCGCCTACCAACATTAGTTGGTGGATGTTGAAAATCCCACGGTGTCCTTTGTAAAGAGTAGGTGAGCTATCACCGGCACCGTGAACAAATTGGAAATTCCTGTGTGAACCTTGTTCGAACGTCAAGTCTGGCCAGCTGGTTTGTGAAAGGCTTTGGTCAAACCTTCTGCCGGCTAATCCCACTGGAATGTGGAATAACTGTGACTGTTAAGAAGAATAAAGATGTAAATATATATATATATATATATATAATATATATATATATATATATTGGTGGGAGGAGGGGGGGGGAAATCCCCATTTTTATTTGAAGATATTCCGAGCCTGCCTCTGATATTCCTGAGCGATTATTATTATTTCTCATCCCTACTCTTTCTCCCCATTCCCCCAATTAAATTAACTCGTTTTGATGGATTGACGCATTTATTATCCGGTGTTCGTGTGGCGCAGACATGATGGGCCGAATGACCACCTCCTGGTCAATTTCCTTGTCACCCAAGATTTTTGGAAAAAAATGGGGGGATATATTGCAATAGGCTCTGTCCGTCCGTCTGTCTGTCCGTCCATCTGTCTGTCTGTCTGTGTTACGCTATTTCTCCTAAACGGTTGTGCAGAAATTCACCAATCTGGTAGCTGTGATCACCATATGGCACGAAGCAACAATCAACAATATATATATATTATATATATTATATACCATGTCAAGGCTCATGTAAGAGCTAATACACAGAAACATATAACAAGGTAGGAGACAAGAGGGGCAGGAGATAGTGGGAACAAAGAAAACAGGAGATCTGTGAAAGGGAGAGGACGGGGTGGGGTACACGGGGTAAACAAGATGGACACTACAGGGACTTTCAGAAAGAAAAACAGGGAATTTGAAGGAGGTGGGTTTGGAGTGGATTAACGGGGGTAGTAAAGATCAATATTTTGGATGGGGAAGATAGGAGGTGGTGGTGAACAGCTGTTTTGAAGATCTGGGGGGAGCAGTGGGATTGAAGAGAGTGTGGGAGTTTGTTCCCGAGCGGGAAAAAAGAGGAATGAAAGAGTGAAGGTGAGCAGTGATTCTTGATTTGCCAAGGTAACAATTTTTGTAACAATTGTTTTGATTGGACCCCAGGTTCATGCCCAGGGGTGGGGATTTAGGGTGACAGGGTTCAAAACGGGGGAAAAATTTAACTCTATATTTGATATTGGGTCATTCCTGGTGGACCCTTTTTCCATCTTTTAACTTTTGTGGGAAGCGGGGAATTTGTGATGGCTCGCCATCGGCCTCGCTCGAGTTTTCCTTGTTTATGCTCCTTTCAGACTCGGGGGGGGTCCAAAAAGGAGTCATGCTGGTTTTCTTACAAGTCGTCACTTTCTATCTAAAACCACGTGACTTTTCCTCATACAACCAGCGTTCCACGACTGAACCCACGCATGCACGCTCTTAAAATGGAGACCACGGTGGGTTGAGATCTGGTGTTGGCTTAATGGTTAGGGGTGGCCTGGGATCTGAAGGTCCTGAGTTCAATTCTACTTGGCTTATTGAATTAATACCAGGTGGGGTTGACTCAACCTCTCATCCTTCTGAGGTTGGCAAAATGAGTACCTGTTTGCTGAGATGATTGAGCCATTTGAGTATCTGTGTTGGAGTGGTGACCTGTCTGGGATTGTGTCCAATAGCCCAGCAGACCACTTTCGCAGCACCGATGCCTCTCTGTACAGATTGTTGTCCCAATGGATTTTTTGGACGTGAGTTGAGATCAGGTTTTGAATCTTACTTTTCCATCAAATATCTGAATGTACTGATCATTTAAAATGGCGGTCGTTTTATTACCTCCGGCACCAAAGATGGGCGGAGGTTATGTTTTCACCCCTGTTTGTCTGTGTGTCTGTCTGTCTGTGAGCAGGATATCTCAAAACGTTATGGATGGATTCGACGAAATTTGTGGAACGGATGGGTGTGTGACATGGACGAATCAATAAGATTTTCGTGAAGATCTGGATCCTTATCCAGATACGAGAATTTTGTCAGGACGATACTATAGGTGGACGAGTTGAGTTTGTGACAAAAACAAGTCGCGGATTCGAATTTGGTTCAGTTTTAGATGCAGATCCGGTCTATCAGTGGGATATAAAACGTAAACTGTTCAGCCTGGCGGAGGTATGCGCTCTACCAAAGCAGATTCTGATGATTGATGTACCGTACTCTTCACAGAGGTGTTGGTGTGCCGAAGCAATTTCTTGGCAAGGATTATACTGGGTGTTTGCCATTGCCTTCCCAGTAGTAGATGGGGCAAGAATTTGTAATTTGGCCATGTGGCCGGCGATAGCTCGCATTCACCTTATTAATTATGTACTGTCAAATGTGAGTATGTCTATTAATTACCTACTAGTGAAATGTGAGTGTCTATGAATTACGTCCCATTGGAACATGAGTATGTCTACTCTCCCTCTCTCTCTCTCTGATGTACCGAACTCCTCACATAGTGTCGGTGCGGCAAAACAGCCTTCCTGAGTAAGGGTTATACTGGGTTAGTTTGCCATTGCCTCCCAGCAGTAATTAGGGCAGGAAGTTGGAATTTGGCCAGGGTGCCGGCGATAGCTCACCTACTATTCGCGAAGGACACGTGGGATTTCATGTCCACCAACTATTACTGGCAGATGGAACCCCCATTTAATATCATCCGAGGGATGGCACACGCAGTGATGAATCAAACTGCCTGTGAAACAAACAGGATGACAGTTTATAGATGGGTCAGGATTCGAACCCAGACGAGACAGCTTCGAGGCAATTGTAAGTACGTTTATTCATTACGTACTATTGAAGTGAGTTACACACAAGTACCTGTATACACACACAAGTTTGTGTTTTTTTTTGTTGGTTTTTTTTGGATTTTTTTCCCCTCCGTGGGAAGGGGCATGGGCGTAGATGGTCTTGGGTAAAAAAAAAACCACACAACATCAACCACACAACATGCCTTGAAGAGACCCCACCAACAACACTCCTGCACATGCATACAATCACCCATCAATGCTCAAGCTCATAACAAAAAGTCCTGCAACATCCCTATACCCCTCTATCTCCAATACTTCCAGGTACCTATCTAATTACAGTTTAAACTTAATACTGTTCTGCTGCCACTATCTTTCCAGGAAGACCATGCCATGAGGACATATTAATTACTACTTTTGGTACATCAGTATCTATACCAATAAATGTCAATGTGTGTGTCTGTGGTCTACTCTAAACTCCAAAACTATGAACCTAGCAGCCTGAAACTTTATTTGCATACTCAGGGAACTCCAAGAAGTGTGTGAGTGAAAATTGAGTGTTTGGGTTAATTAAAACACCGTTTTTGAGATGATTAACGGCATTATTAATTACATTCTTTATCAGGCTCCTCCTCAGCCACCTCACTCTCTGGGGTCTTAAGGCGTATCCTGGTTCACCTCGCTGGGGTCTGAAGCCGCCATGTTTTTTGGCCTGCTCAACCTTGCCTTGACTGACAGGCGCAACAAATCTTCACATAAAGTGAAAATTTTTTTTCCTCACTCATATTGTTGAATGTCTGTTCATCACAGCTACGAATCGCTGGGTATATTGCATGCTTATAACACCTGGAGACGCCAGCGTTCGTGGCTTTATTTCATTTCTGCATATGCCATAACCTCGATAATCTCTTAAACGAAGCAGAATTACAAAATTTAAGCTCCAGAATTGACTTAGCAGCAGTTCTGACTCATAAAGTGTTTCCAGGTGGATGAGTTAATTGACGCAATTGGTAGTCACTTCCAAGCAGGCATTTCTTGGAATGCTTGCTTGAGTGCTTAAGCCACTTGGTAAGAGCTTATCATGCTGCTTGGTTGTTCGTTTCAAAGCCACGAGAAGTAAGACCCGAGCTTCGCTGATGGAAATACCAATATTTGCGTAAATGCGAACAAACAAACAAAAAAAACATAAAAAAATAACATTAAGCTTAATTATTTTC
>CM068963.1:88256594-88266774 GCA_035128595.1 Eptatretus atami | reverse complement strand
AAATTCTGTGTTGAGAGCATATAACTATACTGTGTGGATTGTGCGTGCTTCGTGCCCCTCACCACACCGCTGCAGAGACATAAGCATCTTTGAGCATGCCTGCTTTCTACGTGAGTGAGGAAAGGGGAGAAGGTGGGTGTGCGTTAGTGGAGGTGATCGATCGGGGTTGTGGGGAATGGTAAAGAGATCGGGTGGATGGTAGGGGAGGTCGGCCACATATATTTGTGCTCAACTGAATATGTACTGCAAATCAGAAGTCAGAATCCAACACATATAAATAAAAAAGAACTGAGCACAAATTTATATTTATTTAAATTACCATTTTGAGTTGGACGCAAGATAAACACAATCTCTAAAAACATTGGGGCAATAACCCCTGGGCGCTCACTGGTAGCGGCTGGATAAGACAATCAGAGAACCACTGGTAGGCATGGATGCCCACAAAATATGTTAACAGAGAAGAAAGTAAATACCTATGGATTTTTTTTTAATGCCATGAACAAACTTTGGTACATCCCAGATGATAAAGGTTGTGGTCAAGTTTCATCGAAATGTGGTGTGTGTGCTTTCAGAGAAGAAAACATAAATATTTTGGGGGTAACTTCCCTTGAAGACACCCTTAGATCCTGATTTTTTAAAAAATTTTAAATGGTGTGAAGTCTTGGTTCACACCAAGGTGATTGAAGGTCGTGGTTAAGTTTCATCGAAATTGTGTGTGTAGTTTCAGACAAAAAAAGGCAAATACATATTTTGGGGGAAACCTACAGTACACCACCTTAGAGCTCGATTTTTCTTTTGTCATGAACAAACTTTGGTACATCCCAGATGATAAAGGTTGTGGTCAAGTTTCATCAGAATTGTTTGTATAGTTTCTGAGAAAGCAAATACCTATTTTGGGGGCAACCCCCATAGCCTCCTTATGGCTGATTTTTTTTTTAATGCCATTTTTTTTTTTAATACCAAGCTGATTTTTCTTTTGGCATGAACAAATGGTACATCATGGGCGATGAAGGCAGTGGTCAAGTTTCATTTAATTGATGTGTGTAGTTTCGGCGAAGAAAGCAAATACATATTTAGGGGCACCCTCTTATACCTCCTTAGACCTGATTTTCTTTTGTCATGAACAAAATTTGGTACATCATGGGCGATGAAGGCAGTGGTCAAGTTTCATTCAAATTGTGTGTAGTTTCGGAGAAGAAAGCAAATACATATTTTAGGGGGCACCCTCTTATACCTCCTTAGACCCCTGATTTTTCCTTCGTCATGAACAAAGTTTGGTACATCATGGTTGATGAAGGTTTGAGGTGAAGTTTCATCGAATTGGTGTCATTTCTGAGAAGAAAGCAAATCACTCTTTGGGGCAACCCCCCTCTCGTAAACTCCTCCTGAAACCCCTCAGACCGCGATTTTTTTAATTCCGTGAACAAACTTTGATACGTCATGGATGATTAAGGTTGTGGTCTAGTGCCATCAGAATTGCATGTGTAGTTTCTGAGAAGAAAGCAAATACCTATTTGGGGCAACCGCCCATAGAACCCCTTAAGGCCCAATTTTTTTTAATGCCATGAACAAACTTTGGAACATGCATTGTGATAAACGTTGTGGTATGGTTTCGTCAAACTCAATGTGTAGTTTCGGAGAAAAAGTTGAAAGTATTTGCGGATGGACGGACGCTGTGCCATCCCACAAGTTCCCCGGAACTACGTTCCAGGTGAGCTTAAATTTAGTGCTGATGAGTGCAGGTGTCACAAATGCATTTCTTAGGTAGCTTTCATTGGAATTGTGTGTATGCATGGTGGAATTGTGTGTGTTGTATATAAATGGCAGAATTTGTTGTATAAACAAAATGGCAGAATTTGTGAAAGAAAACTTGAAGACGTTTTATCACAAGTATACATACACTAGAATATGACCGTCGCGTCGCTTCGCTGATGGAATACCAATCTTTGTTGTGGTGGCTAATCAATAGGGCAGAGAAAAAGGATTCCTGGGAGTGCGGGGATAACCAGCGTCGCAAGTTAGCGTTTGCAGTTTCGCCAGGTGTGCCCAGGTACCCATACAAAAACAATAATACAATAAAAATTGATTTTTTTTTTGGTCACAAACCTTACATGGTGTGTGATGGTACATGGTTTGGTCACAAATATACATACACTAGAATATGACCTGTCACTTCGCTGATGGAAATACCAATCTTTGTATTCCCCGAATGCATCTAGGTCCCCGAATCCACCGTAGTTTGATTTATTTGAAATCCGTGAATCCATTCTCAAGTTATAACATGGCAAACAAACAGACAGACAGACATGGCCCCTTTATAATATCGATAACTACATACACAACATGGCCAAATGTTTGTGGACACCCCTTCTAATGAGTGGATTTGGCTATTTCAGCCACACCCATTGCTGACAGTTGTATAAAATGAAGCACACCGCCATGCAATCTTCCATAGACAAACATTGGCAGTAGAATGGGCCGTACTGAAGAGCTCGGTGACTTTCAACGTGGCACCACCATAGGATGCCACCTTCCAACAAGTCAGTGTTGGCAAATTTCTGCCCTGCTAGCTGCCCCAGTCAAATGTAGGGCTGTTATTGTGAAATGGAAACGTCGAGGAGCAACAACAGCTCAGCCGTGAGGTGGTAGGCCACACACGCTCACAGAACGGGACGCCGAGTGCTGAAGCGCGTAGCGCAGAAAAATCGTCTGTCGTCGGTTGCAACACTCACGAGTTCCAAACTGCCTCTGGAAGCAACATCAGTCCAAACACTGTTCGTCGAGAGTCAGGAAATGGGTTTCCATGGCCGAGCAGCCGCACACAAGCCTAAGATCACCATGTGCAATGCCAAGCGTCAGCTGGAGTTGTGTAAAGCTCACCGCCATTGGGCTCTGGAACAGTGGAAACATGTTCTCTGGGGGATGAATCACGCTTCACCATCTGGCAGTCTGAGGACAAATCTGCGTTTGGTGAATGCCAGGAGAAACGCTATCTGCCCGAATGCATAGTGCCAACTGTAAAGTTTGGTGGAGGAGGAATAATGGTGTGGGGTTTTTCATGATTCGATCTTGCCCCTTAGTTCCAGTGAAATTAAATCTTAACACTACAGCATACAATGACATTGTAGATGATTCTGTGCTTCCAACTTTGTGGCAACAGTTTGGGGAAGGCCCTTTCCTGTTTTTGCATGACAATGACCCAGTGCACAAAGCGAGGTCCGTACAGAAATGGTTTGTCCGAGATCGGTGTGGAAGAACTTGACCGGCCTGCACAGAGCCCTGACCTCAACCCCATCGAAAACACCTTGGGATGAATTGGAACGCCGACTGCGAGCCACACGTAATCACCCAACATCAGTGCCTGACCTCACTAATGCTCTTGTGGCTGAATGGAAGCAAATCCCTGCGGCAAAGTTCCAACATCTAGTGGAAAGCCTTCCAAGGAAGTGGAGGTTGTTATCGCAGCAAAGGGGGGACCAATTCCATGTTAATGCCCTTGATTCTGGAAGTGATGTTTGACGAGGTGTCCACATACTTTTGGCCATGTAGTGTACGGTTGCCCATCATAATGATATATACAGCGATTTTCCCTAAATATTGTTGACAGTCAATGAAAGAGTGCGAACATGAACGAAAAATGCCAGTCATGTTTAATTGAAGCCAACGATTACAAAAAATTGAGCAATTGGTCCACAAAGAGAAATATAAAAATGTTGAAAATAAATTTTCATTTAATTGGACGTTGGAATGACTCATGCCAAAATATAAGGAAACGGATAAGGATTATTGCAAAATGATAAACTTCACACTGTTTGCATATCAACGCATTCACAAGTAGCATTGCCATGTCAGGCATCCCTACCCACATCTTTATTTCTTTTTCAACAAATATTTTCCGTTTAACATGAAAGAAATATAGTTTGGAAAAAAATTCACAACCTTTGGATGTTTTGATTGGAGAGAGCTGTGGGTGGTCTGAGTTGTGCTCGATTATTAAGCCACTCGGACATCCAAAATGAAAGACGATGGAAAGATGAAAGATGAAGGGATGCCTCACATAGTGCTGATATTTCTGTTGATGATGTTACATAGAAATGCTGTTGAATTTTGTCTTGAAGCGATAATCCCAACCTCGTTTCTTTACCTTAATTTGGCATTGAGAGCTCTTACAAAAGTGTGTTCCAAAAAGACCTGGACAACCATGGTTGTTAATATATTTAGTACCACAATTGATACAACACACATTTGTTTTATATTACACAGAAACCCATAAAGTTATCTCTCTTTCAGGTCTGGTGGTTTAATGAAAAGAAAATGGCGACTCCACAGGAGAAAGCTCAGTGCGTTGAATGGTTCATCGGGACGAGATCTGACACACAAATGAGCTTCTGGTACAGTGGTTCCCTTGCTACAAAGGTTTGGAAGGAATCCAGCCATCACGGACTTGTATCAGAGAGTGGTGCAAGAGGTTAAAGGAGACTGTAAGTTGTCAGAAACAGAAAAGTACGATCGAAAAAGCACAAGTGCAGCAGACGTTGATTGAGTGTGTGAATCATTTCAACAATCCTAGAAAATCAATCCGATGCACATCCAGAGAACTGGGACAACCAAGCACCACTGTACACAGGTTTTGTATAAAAGACTGAAGCTTTTTGCCTATAAGGTGTAGATTCTGGAGGAACTCAAACAAATGACGGACCAAACACAAGGCGTTTGCCTTGGAACTGCTCAGTCGCAAAGAGGATGATGAAGATTACCTGAAAAAGGTCATGTTCACAGACGAAGCTTGCATTCATGTATTGGGAAGGTCACCAGCACAATGTGAGGATCGATGATGAAGATTACCTGAAAAAGGTCATGTTCACAGACGAAGCTTGCATTCATGTATTGTGGAAGGTCACCCAGCACAATGTGAGGATCTGGGGCTCTTTAAACTCCAGCGTGGTCATTGAACACATACGTGATATTCCAAAGGTCAGTGTGGTTTGGCCTTCTCCATGACCGCTTGGTGGGTGCATTTTCTTTACGGAGGATACAGTGACCTCAATAATTACATAAACATGTTGGAAGGATTCACCTTCCCACACATTGAAGACCTGCAACTCGATTTCATTTTTCAACAGATGGCACTCCCCTCATTGGGCCTCAGTTTCGAGCCATCCTGAATGAAAAATTTCCAGGGTCGCTGGATTGACCAAGAGGGACCAACCACCTGGCCCCTTGATCAGACAGAACCCCCCTTGCTTTTTTTTTTTCTGTGGGGGTTTGTCATAGATGTTGTCTACAACACCAAGGTGGCAAACCTGCAGGATATTCGTTCTCGGATCACAGCTGTATGGGCACTGTGGACGCAAATATGCTGAGCTGAACATGGAAAGAACTCGTGTAACGCCTTGATGTTCTGCATGCGACAAACGGAGCTCATATTGAAGTGTATTGATGGTGTGCACAAAACTTGATGAGTTTCTGTATCATATAAACCAAAAGGTGTTGTATCAATTGTGCTTCGAAATATATTAACAGCCAAAGTTGTCTGGGTCTTTTTGGAATCCCCTGTTATGTATGTATGTATGTATGTATACACTGATGAGCCAAAACAATTATGACCACCTGCCAAATATGCTGTTGGTCCTCCGTGTGCCGCCAAACAGTGCCGACCCGCCGAGGCATGGACTCTACAAGAACCCTGAAGGTGTCCTGTGGTATCTGACATCAAAACATTAGCAGCAGAATAGTCAGGTTCCTTGTGTAATTTCGTTGGAATTTTTTGGAGAGTAGCAAACTATAGATTTTTGAGAATTTAAAATGTATTTAAATAAAAATGATGTTCACATTTTTTCAACTTTTGGGAAAGGTCGTTTTGGGGTGAAAAACGCTTTTTTTGAATTCCAATTTTAAAAAATCTGAAACAATACAAAGTAACCAACTGATGATGGATTACTGTTAAATGGCTAACAATGGATTTTATAAGATAATAAAATGTTGCATTTTGACTGTCGGTTGCCATGGAAACAGCATTTTTGGAGTGGAATTTCCATTTTTAAAAAATATTTTTTTTAATTATATTTTCCATCAGATGGCCTAAATAATGTTAAATATAGTGACATGACTAACTTACACATAAGTATTATGATTTTCAACTATTGGAACAGTTGTGTTGCCATGGAAACGGCCATCTGTGCAATGAAACATTGGTGTGTCTGTTGTTCAATATCAGAAGGTTTCGGCACCTTCAGCAGTAAAACGTTTGATTTCAAGTTTTTGTAGTTTGATGTATTGTAAGTGTGATCTTGTAAGGAACATCGGTGACGCCTACGTCGTGACGCCATGCCATCGCCTCAAGTTACGGTTGCTGGGCGTGGATATTTGTACACAGATACTGACAATTGATGAAACGGGACAGAATCTCTATGAAGATTTTGTTGCTAAACGGATCAATGGTGATGTCAGCTATGGGCGCCATGAGAAGGAGAAGAACAGAATGTACATGTCTGGCAATACAACACTAGCAATCAAGATCAGGGACAAGACAGTAGATCTAAAAGAAACCAAGGATTTGTATGGTAGACTGATGGTACTCTCCAGATCCAGCAGGGAGTCCACCAGAAGGATGCAATTGGCAACTTTGAATTCACTGTGACACCGAGGGCCCTGTTTGCACAAACGGTAGCTTACTGTCATGCACCACAAGTCGAAGCTAATCCACAACTTGGAGAAGTTTGCCACCAAGAACCGTCTTTACCAGAAGATGAGTGATATGCCACACACATGAACCAGCACCCGCTGATGCTGTAATTGATGGCAGTACTAGCGTGAAGGTCGCAGTCGTGGATGGAATGGTAGTTGTCCAGAAAATGACCAAGAAACCAGCAATGGTCATGACAGTGAAGGACCTCAATGAATGTTTCAATTAAGGGTGATGAGTCTGACCAGAGGCTTCGACCATGTAATTCTTGTTTGATACATACAAGCAAGGTTCCCTCAAGAGCACAACCAAAGACAAATGACGTCAAGGAAAGGCAACAGTCAATATCAGGTCAAGGATGATACCAGTATCAAACACATCACGATGAGTCGATTTCTGTCCCATGATCAAACCAAGGCTGATCTGAAGGAGTACTTGGCAGAGAAAACTCTAGAATACAACCGCGATTCAACAAAGGTGGTAGTCGTTTCGGCATCTGGCGGGACGTCGAGCAACAGGGGTCTCCAATTTGAGGCGAATAACCATGAGGAGGCGATACGTTGATGATCCAGAAAGCAATAGCTGCATCACAGCAACACACGGGAATATGAGCTGACGATATTCTCACCTGATACGGATGTTCTGGTTCTTGCCATAGCAAACTATCATCTCCTGCCAAGACACACATCTATCTCAATGGCATCTAGCATTGTCAAAATCGAGCCAATCTGGAAGGCCCTAGGTGAGGAGAGAGCCCAGCATTGACGGCCTTCCACGCATTCACAGGTGCCGATAATACTGGGGTTCGCTCGACATGGTAAGGCAAAGTGGTTCCAGTGTACTTGAAGGCCGTGACGACATGGTAGATGCCTTTGCTATGCTCTGTAAGGATGCTGAACTGTCAGAGGACCTATACACAACTTTAGCAAGATTTGTCTGTTCAGGTTATTGTCCAAGTGGTGTCAATATTTCCAGCATCCCTGAACTTCGTGGCATCTCTTTCTGTAAGAACATGGCTGAGAATGACAAGTTACCACCAACTGTCGGTGCTCTGAGCAGCATATCATGCGGGTACATATCCAGGCAACGTTTGGGGTCAAGCAGCAATTTCTCAGCAAACATTTCTTGATCCATAAAGAATGGCTTCCACACAGGACACGAGTGGTCAACCTCAAACCGACAACAACAGACATTCTCCCTGCACCAAAGGCAATTATCGAGATGATAAGGTGCCAGTGCAGTGCAAGACAGAATGTTCATCACAGAGATGTTCCTGCAGGGCCAAGAACTTAGCATGCACTGATCTTTGCACGTGCAGCACTTCATGTGAGAATGACGAGGACTCAAACATTGAACGGCATGACCAGGATAGTGATGATGACGATGGCAACGATGAGTGACATTAGAGACGGTGATGCCAATTGGCTACAAACTCATATTTGACATTAAGTACATTTCACTGATCACCATATTCATGCCATTACTTGTTTCAAGATTTGAAAGCAATACATTAAATAAACGGGTAATTTGACAAAATGATAGCACGCTTCCATGGCAACCATTGCTCAAAATACAGATATATGTATTCTATATATAAGAACTGTCTCCAGTTAACAATTATGCATCATCAGTTGCTTGCTTGCGATTAATTTTGAATTTTCAGAACTGAAATTTAAAAAACGGGTTTTTACCCCAAAACGACCTATTTGACAACATTATATGCATTGAAAAAATGTGAAACATGGATTTTCTGTTTTGGTATTGTTTAAGCTTTCCAAAAATGTTGGGGTTAGCTACTCTCCAAAAAATTCCAATGAACGTCAAGTTATGGACAAAAGGAACCTGACTAGATCCTTAAAGTCCTGTAAGTTGTGAGGTGGAGCCGCCGTGGATCGGACTTGTCGGTTCAGCACATCCCACATGCTCATTCGGATGGAGATCTGGAGAATTTGGAGGCCAGGGCAACACCGTGAACACTTCAACATGTTCCTCAAACCATTCACGAACAATGTGTGCAGTGTGTCAGGGCACATTATCCTGCTGAAAGAGGCCACTGCTACCGGGGAATACCATTGCCATGAAGAGGTGTACCTGGTCTGCAACAATGTTTAAGTGGGTGACATGTGTCAAATTGACGTCTACATGAATGGCCGGACCCAGGGTTTCCCAGCAGAACATTGCCCAGAGCATCACACTCCCTCCATCGGCTTGTCCTCTTCCCACAGTGCATCTTGGTACCATCACTTCCCCAGGTAAACGGCACACACGTACACGGCCATCAACGTGATCTAAAAGAAAACGTGATTCATCAGACCAGGCGACCTGCTTCCACTGCTCCGAGGATTAGTACTGACGCTCGCGTGCCCATTGTAGGTGCTTTCGAAGGTGGACAGGGGTCATCATGGGCACTCTGACCGGTCTGTGGCTACGCAGACCCATACGCAGCAGGGTGCGATGCACTGTGGATTGTGATACATTCCTCCCGTGACCACCATTAAAAATTTCTGTGACTTGTGCCACAGTAGACCTTCGGTCTGTTCGGACCAGACGGGATAGCCTTCGTTGCCCTCGCGCATCATTGAGCCTTGGGTGCCCAAAACGTCCTGAAATGTGTGTGTGCATGTCACGTCCGTCGCCAGCACCCAGCCTTGCCGTGCACCCTCTCGCGAACAGCCTTGAATGGCAGTCGACGTCTGGGAGGGCACCGAGATCATCTGTCGTGGGTTTAGACCCTGGTGCTGCGACACAGGCAGTTCCTCACACTTCACGAAACCGGTGACGTCCAGTGACCCACACGGTCCGTCGGTGACTGACCCGCGCCTCACTTGTTGGTGACCGACCCGTGCCTCACTCGTTGTCGGTGCTGCTCACACCCACACGCGCACCACACGTTCGCTTGCTCACTTGCGGGCTTGCACACTTCTCTTGCCCTTTTCCTCTCGCTTCCCTCACCCTTTTCCTCTCACTTCTCCCGCCTCTGCTTTCTTCCTCAGAACGGATCTCCAATTCGTTTTATATCGGCGGGACGTCTCAGCGGGTGCAGTCCGCCCCAAGCTCACCCCGCCCCACTTGCGCATGGTCACCATACATATATATATACACATACATATATATATACATATACACATACATACATACATATATATATACACATACATACATAATATATATATATATAACATATATATACATATATATATACATTACAAAGATAGGATAGACATACATACATATACTATATATATACAGTATATATATATACATACATACATATATATATACATACATACATATATACAGCTCTGGAAAAAATTAAGAGACCACCAGAAAATTATCAGTTTTTCTGGTTTTACTCTTTATAGGTATATGTTTGAGTAAAATGAACATTTTTGTTTTATTCTATAAACTATTTTATTCTGTTTACAACAGGGATCTGTGGCATCCATGCTGAACTTCTCAAGGCTGGTGGAAATGCTGCACTCGTGTCGTTGCATG
>CM068963.1:88210596-88220872 GCA_035128595.1 Eptatretus atami | reverse complement strand
CAAAAGACATGAAAATAACTTTATATTATAAAGAATAATATTAATTGAGGCTTTTTAAGGGCAGTGGAACCTAAAATTTGTTACAAGCTGCTTCGAACGCTGGTGTACTAAATTGTTTTTATTTTCTAAAATAAGGATGATGTCCAATGCTGTGATGTCCACATACAATTTGTGTGGAAAGAATTTGGGAGCATGTCCGATTAATATCAAACCTTGAAAGGCACACACTCAGGTCCCAGCAATATAGCTGGCAAGTTTCAATTAGATCGGAACCAGTGGTTGTCGGGAAACAGCGGGTACAGACACACAGAGATTGCTGGAATTATAGATAGAGATGAGGGCTTGTTCCTGCCCGCACCTCCACGCCGATCAGGGGATATTCAAATGTTGTGATATGGCAGTGTCCACAGCCGCCTCCGTTGCTGTTGCTGATCTGGCCATGGTACTGTGAAAAATAATAAGAATTTCCACTTCGTATAATATGGCTTTATGATCATCAAACAAGACTTCAATGTGAAATTACGCTGAAGTCATGCACATTATAAACTGTCATTTACAGAATTTATTACTCTGACACACTTTATAAAATTCAGGTTCTGGAAAGGTCTCTTCTCATTCTTTCCACACAAATGTATGTGGACATCCAGACATTGACATCATCCTTATTTTAGAAATAAAAAAATTTAGTACACCAGCGTTCGAAGCAGCTTGTAACAATTTTAGGTTCCACTGCCTTAAGCCTCAATTAATATTATTCGTTATAATATAAAGTTATTTTCATGTCTTTGATAACCATTTTACCAAAGGAAACAATTGTGCACCGAAAACTTGAAACATTCCCCAAGTCCAAACTACCACAATGTTGTTGTTGCAACATACCACAACTACCACTTCATTGTTACAAGTGGCAGTTTGTCGGCGGCCAAAGGGTTAATATTTTTATGATAAAACTTCACATTTTTCGCGCAGAACAACTGACAAGTGTTTTCCTTTTGCCTTTGGTTAGGCCTAAACTCGTTAAAAGAGGACATAAAAAATAATATATATATAAAATATATATTAATTGAGGCTTTTTTAAGGGCAGTGGAACTTTAAATTTGTTACATTGCGGTCAATGCAGTAATTGTCGGACCGAACGGCCGAAGACATTATTACACACAGAAAATATTTTAAAAGGTTCTGAACCATTAGACTTGTCCAAAGTATTTTTGCAGTCCCTTTTTGCCACAGACCGGTGGTTTTTTTCACCAGGCCGCGGAAAAATGAATTGATTATTTACCGTCGATTTTTACACATGATCAAGGCCATATCAGCGACAGCTAAACGTGATAAACGATGATGAAATCGTGTCAGAGGATTCGATCAGTCAGATCACGTTCGAGTCCAACGCTCGAACCACTCGAGTGCCCGAACCGGGAGAGTTTCCATATGTAACTATATAGATTCCAGCACCGTAACAGGCACATCATGGATTCTGTGATCTTAAAACGTCAAAAAACAAGCTAAGACACATAAAATCATTTATAATATTAATACATACACATGATACAGCGGAAGATATTTTAACTAAAAAAGCTAAAGTCTTCTGCAGATTAAAGCGGATTGTGTGCAACATCAGAAACATCTGAAAGTTCAAGTTTAACCAACTTTGCAAATGGCGGTCGTGATGCGGAAATAGGAATTAGCCATCAGATTCTCATCTCCAGTGAAGGCAGACACAATCACACGGCCGAGGTGGAAAATCGCTCACCCTGTAACATATGAGCAGAAAAAGCAGTTTTGGATAATCGCTCTGCGTGCTGCGGCTGTACCGTGGTGTGATTGGTTGATACCAAGCGGTATTCCCGAGTCGTGAATCTTTCATACTGACGTCGTGTGTCTGCTGGGATTGACTACCAGAGTGCACAAAAGTTGTTCAAGAGAAGTTATGAAGACTTGGTTTGGCCGCCATGTTGGATTAAAGGTGACCATTTTTAAATATAATCTTCTTAAAGCATTCAACGATTGATGTGAAACTTGGCACATATGATCGAGTACCCCTGGTAATATACATGTTGTTGATGACGTCATAGTCACGTTTGAAATTGCTTGTATCGGACAAAGAGCGCTTTGGCCTGCATACACTGGTCGCAGTTTTATGGTATTATTATCCCATGCTTTAAAAAAAAACAGAATAGAGGCAATGCCAGGGCTCACTGCGTCGAACCAGGGAAATTTTGCAGGTGTTTGGATGGACCCATAAATATGTCAATTGGCCGATGGTTTACAGACTTGTGAGATCACCATGCAGAATATGATTCCTACCAATACATCTAAATCGGTTCAATACCTTTGAGAAGTCAAAGTACCAATGCCAGAATCATAATGACCTTTAACTTTCAAATTGACCTACTACTTAATATGCAATTTTTGATGGGATTTGCCAAATATAAGGAGGTCCTGGTCCTCAGAAGTTCTACACAGTTTGTGACAATAGTCTATTTGTTTTAGCATCACGAGTGATGAATGTTGTGGTCAAGTTTCATCGAAAATGTGTGTGTAGTTTCAGAAAAGAAAGCAAATATCTATTTTGAGGATCAAACCTGGACCCACTTTGACTCCCTGTAGACACTTTAGACCCCAATAATTACTCTGCCACCAAGGTAAGGAGGTTGTTTTAACCCTTTCTGTCTTCTGTTTGTGTAAAGGAATTTTCAAAAAGTTACGATGGATCGGATGACATTTTGTGACAGGTTCGGTGTGTGACAAGGACGAACTGTAGATTTTGTGACGCGGATCCGGTCCACCACTAGATTTTTTTAAGTGATTCTTCACCATTGAGAGATAGGGCCAAAAACGATATTAGCTAAACGAAGAAGATCTGAGTGCTTGATAAGTTGCAGAGCCATGGCTCGGTTCCTCATGGTCAACTATTAAACAAATGAAAAGGAGAGGACATTAAAGAAAATGAATCGCACAAAATAGTGAATTCTACAGTTAATAAGAATAAACAATACAATTGCAACGTCAAATTCAAAATATAACCCGCATGCCACTTTGAAAACACGCACGTGATGCACATGGCCTAGCCACGTAGGCCCAAAACCAACTAGCGACGATTAAGTCAAACTTCTTTACATTTCAAAATTACCACTATATCCCTTCACCCTCAAATATTCTCACACTTTATAGATTATTTATTCCATGCGATACTCCTGGAGTCTCAATATCACGTAGCTTCGTTAAGCTTCACAGCTCATCCTCATGACAACATAAATTTCCTCTTTACCCAGGAAACTGACTCATCAAGAACCACACAACAATAAGCTGAATGCACATATAAAGGTTACAAGGTTAAATTAACAGTGTTTACATACTGACTGCTGAGAGACACTGCACGATGATAATACCTCACCTGAACTATGTTCCGGTGGGCTAAAAACTGGGGATATTTGTAATCGGCATCTGTGTCCATCCGTTCAAAACGCGTGTCCTCCTAAACCTAAAGGGTTGTGCAGCAATTCACCGAACTTGGTAGTTATGATTACCACATGAATGAAGGTGCAAGAGCAGTTATCATTTTTGACCCTGCTTCTGGGGCGAGGTGAAAAGGTCCAATACCAAATGAAATTATGGGCACATTTTGAAACATTTCTTAATGAAACTTGTATATGCAATAAACATTGCGGGAGCATGAAATATGTAACGATTTTCTGGATTTGACCCTGGTTCATGCCATGGGGGGGGTGGGACTTGGGGTCACAGGGGACAAACAGTTTTTATAAAAGTTGATAATGGATCATTCCTCATGGAACCTTTTTGCCATCTTCAACAATGCTTAGGTGTGAAGTGTGGGGATTGCCGATGGGTGCTGTTGACCGCTCTCATTTCAGTTTGTGTTTGTATATACTGAGCAATGATGTTCACATCAAATTTCTTAGCAAGATATTGATCATACCAAAATTACAAAAGGATGTGCATGAATATTTTAGCATTGAAGCGGGAGGTTTGTTCTGGAAACCTGCATAATGTGGTTTTTGTGCTGTCATGCATTTGTGGTTGTCAAGCAAAAAGTGAACTGCAACTGTTTGCTTCTGATATCGTCACAGATAACCTGTCATAGCAAAGGAATGTTTGCTAAGAGTCGTTGCATTTTTCCTGCTCTCTAGGCATCACGACACAGTTGTCAGTGTGGGATGGAGTTGTGGTGACACTTCGGAAGGCTTACGAAAAGCCTGTGGAAAAGAAGGAAGGGAAGAGGAACCTGAGGAGGAGGAGAATGGGTGGAGAAGAGGAAAGCATGGATACTCAAAATTAGGTTTACCATTGCTTTAAAAAAAGAGAAAAAAATGAAGTTTTTCAGCTGCCCATGATTTTTTTTTTTTTTTTGTGGTGTGGGGGTGTTGTCAGGTCAAATTACTGAAGCCATAGCGATTTGACTTTGGCTGAATGAGGGATCGTATGTCAGGTGGAGGAGTTTTAATCACCTACGGACTTTTCCCAATAAACGGGGATAGTAAATGTGTGTGTGCTTGAGGAACACGATCCACCACCTCAGGTTGAGTTACTCAAGTTGGGGCATTCATCATTTTACATCACCAGGGATACATTAGACAGCTCCTTCCTCAACCTCTATTTTTTCTCACTGATTAGGTGAATTTGCGCACGTTAAAACACAACGTGCTTTCTTTTCATTTTGCTGAAATGTATCACAGTTAGGTTTTCCACATGATACAACCCAACCTTGTGTTATGAGATTTAATGTTGTAAGAGAATGGCAGCTGTGCTAATTGTGGTGCACCATGTGGCATCCTCGAGAGTCAAGACAGATGGCTGTTGCCTTTCAAAGGCCACATGATGACCGTTAAAACTTCCTTACCTAATGTTGCTTTGCATTGTTCTTATTGCAATTAAATAAATAATTTCAGCATCTTTCATTGTTTTTAGAAGTTGTTCTCTTTTCCCCAATCGCTGATCCAACAACAAGGTGAGGCATAATTTATGTCACAAGTTCCAAGTCATTTCTTGAAAAATCAGAAGTACTCGCCCACAGGCTTTTGTCCATAGTCCAATGGAGTACTGTATGTACTTCCTACTACTTCCTATGGTCTGTCACCCACTTCACATATGTTTCTCCTGGACTCTCTAGAATCAATGCTAATATTTTTCACATCTCCCATGATTAGGCAGAACAAAAGGCATCTTCAGATCTTGCTCCCTCTGTCCTCCAGATGTACACATTCTTTGATTCGACCTTGGCCTTGCTGTGCACACCTCCATTCTTTTGTTCCTCTTTCTCCCGTTTGCGGATCGCTTTCCAATTAAATCCCACTTTCCTCCAGGGCTTCGTGGTGGTGGTACACACAAATCTTGTGTAATTCCCCATCCCTACCGATGAAAAAACCTCATTATTAGCAGGTTACTGTTTCTCTCTTTCTCTCCTTTTCCTGTTCATTCATTGCTTATTGAGTCCAATTTTGCCTCATACCTCACTCTTCTAAGGGGGTTGTTTTTTTTCTGGTTCCAATCCTAATACATGTGTGTGTGTCCATGCTTTTCATGCCCTTGTAATTTGTTTAAAGGTACACTGATGTCCACCAATGTTTTTGTTATGAGCCTTTTATTTACCTCCGCCACCGAGGTGAAGGAGGTTATGTTTTTACCCCTTTCTGTCTGTTTGTCTTGTACAGGATATTTCAAAAGTTGTGACGGACAGATGAAATTTTGTGGACAGGTTCAGTGTGTGACAAGGATGAGCTGATTAGATTTTGTAAAGATCCGGTCCGACCCTATATTTTTTAAAGTGATTCTTTGTCATTGAGAGATGGAGCCAAAAAGATATATAGCATGATATCTCAAAAAATTTGTGGACGGATTTGGATAAATCTTGGTTGACAGGTTCGGTGTGTTGACCACGACGAATTGATTTGATTTTGGTGAAGATCGAATCTGGATGCGAGAATTATTTGATTTTTAATGATCTTCACCATTGAGAGATAGGGCCAAGTTGCCCTATCTTTGAGAGAATCTTCCCTCTTGATTTGGTGATGCAACTTCCCCACCCAATGTGTCTTGCTCGTCCTCTGTCCCATTTGGCTCATCTGATCATGCCCTTGTGAAGGTCAACATCTCTCTGGCCATTCTCAGAGAACAGCCTCAGTGCTGATGAGTCTGGCAGTTTATCAGGAACTGGCAAGGACTGCAAGCAGCCATCTCTTTTCAGAACTGGTCTCCTATGTCTACTGCCTTGTTATTGATTCTTCTGGGAATTCTTCCACAGAAATATGCTTTCTCTTATGCCAGTATTCCTCCATCTCATCTTGAGTTATCTTACCCACCTTCCCGCTCTGTACTCTGAATCCTGTGGTGAGGCAGTTGCTTTGTAACAAATTGCTTCTCTCCTGAAGGCAAATCCCACGAAGACAACCTCAGATCATTCCACAAAGCTGCAACAAAATGTGTCTACTCTGAGGAGAGGCAAAAAACATCATCTGTCAATTCTCAAGAACAAACTTTCAAACTTGTCTCCCTCTCTAATCTGTGGACTCTTGTCAAGTCTGTCTCTGGTGTATTTACCCTTCCATCCCTTCCCTCACTTCAGATGGCAACCACAGCCGACTCTGCTCGTGAGAAGGCCGGATGCTTCAATTCTGTTTCCTTCAAATATTGTGTTCCTAACCCTCCTCTCTGTAACCATCCTTCCCAGTCGTACCAATTGCTCCTGAATTCTGTTTTGCACCAAAAAGGCAGAAAGTTTATGGTGACTCTAGACTCTGACTCTCCAAATGGAATGGAAGGCATAGCTCATGTGTCCGAAAACTGCTCTGCTGCTGTTGCGCTTCCTCTCTCTGCCCTTTTCACCTTGTCATTCACCATCGCTCATCTTCCATCTGCTTGGAAATCAGCCAACATCACAGCCTTACATAAAAAGGTGCAAAAACTTCCTTAACAACAGCCATTAGCTTCCTTCCATCATCAGCAAGGTCACGGAATCAATCACAGTTACATAAATCATTCCTTTTATCCAACAGCCTCATCTCAGATCATCAATTCGGATTCAGACCTGTTCTCTATCTTGGACATACTTCTTCTACTCTCACAACAATGGATGGAGGCCCTTGATATCAGACATGAGATCAGGACTGTCTCTCTGGACAAATTTGAGCTTTTATAGTCTGGCATCCTGCCTTGCTGTCCTGCTTTGCTCTCCCAACTGTCTGCTTTGGAATCCAAGGACAACTCACTCTTGGATTACTACTTCTTCCACTCTCGTAGGCAATGTGTGGCTCATCATCGAACCCTCTCTTCTCCTCTCCTCGTCAAGGCTGGAGTACCCAAAGGCAGTGTTCTAGGCCCCATATTATTCCTAATCTTCATCAATGATCTCACTGACTGGAATTCCTCTCTATCTCTTTGCTGATGAGCAGCCACTCTCTACCGTGACATGCCGACTGGGCATTCTCCTCCATGCAAAGTCATTCCTTAGCACGCACTGAGCTCTGTCATCTAGAAGGCTTTCATCCACAGCTCGATGGAGTACTGCTTTCCCCTCTTTGCTGGCTCTTCCTGCTCATATCATGCTCAGCTTGATGCCATGGAAACAAGGCTTTCAATGTCAGGACTATCTCGCGATGAAGCGAGTCTATGGGCACCACTTCGCCATTGCCAACAGATGTTTTCTTCCACCTCATTTCTGGACTCGCACCCTCTGCCCTCTCCTTGCTCTGTCCCCCCCCTTTCCCCAGGTATCGGTCTGCAGGATGCACATGGTCCACAAACAACCCCCTTCTATGAAAACCCCTCAATTCTGAACACTGCTCATCTCCACTCATTTATTCCTCTCTCCCGCCTGTGAAAACACCTACCATACTTTATTCGCTCCCTTTGGCTTGGTCTGAAACGGGGGCTTATGGATTTGGTCTCGACTTTCGTGTGTGCGTGCGTGTCTGCAACCATATCTCGGACATATACGACCAATTTTATTCCGACTTGGCACAAAGACAACATATGATGGTGTACATATGCACATCATTTTGCTTTTCGATGCGATCAAAGATGGCTGGCCGTCTGGTGGCCATTTGTTGTAAAAAAAAACCCCGATATTGACACGTCTCTAACCATTTTGGGACATGCATTTTCAGGGTTTTTGAAACTTTGCACACAGATGATGAATGATAGCTTACATACGTATGTCATCCCCCCCCCGAGACAGATCCAAGAGGCCATTTTAGTTGTAAAAATCCCAATGTCTAACACGTCTCAACCATTTATTGGACATGCATTACCGGTGTTGTTCAAACTTGGCACACAGATAATGAATGATGGCTTACATATGCATGTCATTGTTTTTCGAGATCAGATCGAGATGGCCGACTGGCAGCCATTCTGTTACTTAAAAGCCGTTCCCAATCATTTCTCAAACATGTGTGGTCGATTTTGTTCAAACGTGCACAAACACACATACATTATGGGTTGCATGAGCACCTCACTTTATTTGTGATCTGATCAAAGATGCTGACTGGTAGACTTGTTGCTATTTTAGTTGCAAAAAAAGCTGGTATTGAACACGTCCTCAACAATTTCTCAGACATGATTTGCTGATCTTATTCATATGCACTTGCATATGCACATCTGTGTTTCCATGTGCACATTTGCCGTTCAAACTTGCACACATAATGAAATTGGTTCTATATGCACATCATTTTGTTTCGAGATCAGATCCAAAATGGCGCCTGGTGGCCATTTTGTTCTTGATTGTGTACCCAACCATTTCTCAGACATGCATGGTCCGATTTTGTTCAAACGTGGCACAAGCACAGTACACCATGTCATGTACTGCACCTAACCTTTTTGTGATGTGATCAAAGAGCTGACTGGTAGATGGCAGCCATTTTAGTTGTAAATGAATATGGGCTAGCCCTTTTCACTCCAACAGTAAAACTGCAAAATCAATGGGGGCTATGACATTTTATGTCTTTTTTTCATTGGTTCAATCTCTCACTCTTCCTCCTGTTCCCATCTCAAGTGATCCCCTATCCAAAATCATGATCTTTCCTCCACCTGTAATCACCCCACACCCCCACCCTCCTGCACTTTTTTTATTTTGGCACAAAGGTGTTGTTTGCTGCCTTAGCCCTTCCAGTATGTGTGTTTAACCATGACATTATGTCCAACAGAGTAGTACAGAGGTAGCAGCTTACCTTTGAGCTGTCCAGTCTGGTTTGACTCCCGACCCAACTATAAACTGTCAGACTGGTTCTTTACAGGTAGGGTGTTGCATCACTCCGTGTGCTGTCTCTCAGCCTGGATGTTAAGCCAGGTGCCCCATCTGTCGAAAGCAGATCCACAACTAATGCAAGCAAGATGAGTTGTTTTTTACAAAATCCTGGCCAGGGTCAAAGTCCTGCCCCAATCTACAGTGATGTGATATCTGGGGCACAGCCGCAGCCCTCAGAAAATGGTGCTTTCCTAGTCCAATATGTGACACAATACCAGACACGGCACATTTGTTGCTTCCTCTCATTCCTCTACTATTGATGTTTCAAAGGCCAGAACGAGTCTTGCTGCTAGCTCCAATTTATAACCTTAATCTGTTTGGTGTGAAATTCATCACTAGTTTTTTTTTACTTTTCTTCCTCCTTCAATTCAGTTCATTTAAAATGATTCAAATGCCTTCTTTCATATTTGTTTTAGTCCTCGTGGAGGATCTCTAAGTCTTACTCACGTTGTTGTTCTTCATCTTCTTCTTGTGGACTTTTTTGTTTCACAGCCTACAGTTTCATCGAAACTTCCTGAACTTGGCATATATATGTAAAAATACCCTGCGTAGACAGTAACATCTCCGATTTTGAAAATTCCTCCTAGAAAAAAGTATATGACATCAAATATCTCCGCTAATGAAATCGCCGAAAAAAATATCTCCGAAACTAGGCAAGCTTTTTGAATTCTGTTTTGTGACGAATCGAACAGGGCATTGCAGAGATGAATTACCGCACATATGATCATCCTAATGACGTCATAATCAATTTTTATGATGCACCATTTTTTGACATTTTTGTTTCACAACCAGGTTTTCACATCGGATCTTTGTGAAACTTGCCATGTATATGAGAAGCCCACGGGCGCAGGCAGTAACCATCTCCGAATTTGGATTTTCCCGGAAAAAAAGTTTGACGTCATAATATCGCGCCATGGAAATCGCTATACATTATTCTCCGAAACTAGGCAAGCTGTTTGATTTTTGTTGCGGGAATCAGAGCGGGCATACTTAGCACAGTAAACTTCAATCTCTCTCTTG
>CM068963.1:88193591-88208591 GCA_035128595.1 Eptatretus atami | reverse complement strand
AAGTTTCAATTAGATCGGACCAGTGGTTGTCGGGAAACAGCGGTCACAGACACACAGAGATTGCTGGAATTATAGATAGATGAGGGCTTGTTCCTGCCGCACCTCCACGCCGATCAGGGGCATATTTCAAATGTTGTGATATGGCAGTGTCCACAGCCGCCTCCTTGCTGTTGCTGACTGGCCATGGTACTGTGAAAAATAATAAGAATTTCCACTTCGTATATATTGGGCTTTATGATCATCAAACAAGACTTTCAATGTGAATTACGCTGAAGTCATGCACATTATAAACTGTCATTTAGCAGAATTTATTACCTCTGACAATTTATAAAAATTCAGGTTCTGGAAAGGTCTCTTTCATTCTTTCACACAAATTGTATGTGGACATCACAGCATTGGACATCATCCTTATTTTAGAAAATAAAAACAATTTAGTACACCAGCGTTCGAAGCAGTCTGTAACAAATTTAGGTTCCACTGCCTTAAAAGCCTCAATTAATATTATTCTTTATAATATAAAGTTATTTTCATGTTTTTGATAACCATTTTACCAAAGGAAAACAATTGTGCACCGAAAAACTTGAAACAATTCCCAAGTGCCAAACTACCACAATGTTGTTGTTGCAATACTACCACAACTACCACTTCATTGTTACAAGTGGCAGTTTGTCGGCGGCCAAAGGGTTAAATTTTTTATGATAAAACTTCACATTTTTCGGCGCAGAACAACTGACAAGTGGTTTTCCTTTTGCCTTTGGTTAGGCCTAAACTCGTTAAAAGAGGACATAAAAAAATATATTATAAAAAATAATATTAATTGAGGCTTTTTTAAGGGCAGTGGAACTTTAAATTTGTTACATTGCGGTACAATGCAGTAATTCGTCGGACCCGAACGGCCGAAGCATTATCTACACCAGAAAATATTTTAAAAGGTTCTGAACCAATTAGACTTGTCCAAAGTAATTTTTGCAGTCCCTTTTTGCCACAGACCGGTGGTTTTTTTTCACCAGGCCCGCGAAAAATGAATTGATTATTTTACCGTCGATTTTTACACTGATCAAGGCCATATCAGCGACAGCTAAACGTGATAAACGATGATGAAATCGGGTGTCAGAGGATTCGATCTCAGATGCACGTTCGAGTCCAACGCTCGAACCACTCGAGTGCCCGAAGGGCCCGGGAGAGTTTCCATTGAATGTAACTATATAGATTCCAGCACACCAGTAACAGGAACACATCATGATTCTGTGATCTTAAAAACGTCCAAAAACAAGCTAAGACACATAAAATCATTTATAATATTATACATACCAAAAATGATCACAGCGGAAGATAATTTTAACTAAAAAAGCTAAAGTCTTCTGCAGATTAAAGCGGATTGTGTGCCACAATCAGAAACAGCTGAAAGTTCACAAGTTTAACCAAACTTTGCAAATGGCGGCTCGTGATGCGGAAATAGAATTAGCCAATCAGATCTCTCCCCCGTGAAAGGCAGACACAATCACACGGCACGAGTGGAAAATCGCTCACCCTGTAACATATGAGGCAGAAAAAGCAGTTTTGGATAATCGCTCTGCGTGCTGCGGCTGTACCGCGTGGTGATATGGTTGTACAACCAAGCGGCCTATTCCGACGTCGTGAATCTTTCTTACTGACGTCGTGTGTCTGCTGGGATTGACTACCCAGAGTGCACAAAAGTTGTTCAAGATGAAGTTATGAATCACTGGTTTGGCCGCCATGTTGGATTAAAGGTGACCATCTTTTAAATATAATCTCTTCAAAAGCTTCAACCGATTGATGTGAAACTTGGCACATATGATCGAGTACCCTGGGTAATATACATGTTGTTGATGACGTCATAGGTCACGTTTGAAATTGCCTTGTATCGGACAAAGAGCGCTTTGGCCCCTGCATCACTGGTCGCAGTTTTAATTGGTATATTTATCCCCATGCTTTAAAAAAAAACAGAATAGAGGCAATGCCACTGGGCTCACCTGGTCGAACCAGGGAAATTTTGGCAGTGTTGGATGGACCCATAAAATATGTCAATTGGCCGATGGTTTAAACAGACTTGTGAGATCACCATGCAGATATGATTCCTACCAAATTACATCTAAATCGGTTCAATACCTTTTGAGAAGTCAAAAGTACCAATGCCAGAATCATAATGACCTTTAACTTTCAAATTGACCTACTTAATATGCAATTTTTGATGGGATTGCCAAATATAAGGAGGTCCTGGTCCTCAGAAGTTCTACACAGTTTGGTGACAATAGTCTATTTTTGTTTTAGCACTCACGAGTGATGAATGTTGTGGTCAAGTTCATCGAAAATGTGTGTGTAGTTTCAGAAAAGAAAGCAAATATCTATTTTGAGGATCAAACCTGGACCCACTTTGACTCCCTGTAGACACCTTTAGACCCAATAATTTTACCTCTGCCACCGAAGGTGAGAGAGGTTGTTTTCAACCCTTTCTGTCTTCTGTTTGTGAAAGGATATTTCACAAAAGTTACGGATGGATCGGATGACATTTTGTGGACAGGTTCGGTGTGTGACAAGGACGAACTGATTAGATTGGTGACGATCCGGATCCGGATCCAACCACTAGAATTTTTTTAAGTGATTCTTCACCATTGAGAGATAGGGCCAAAAACGATATATAGCTAAACGAAGAAGATCTGAGTGCTTGTAAGTTCAGAGGGCCATGGCTCGGTTCCTCATGGTCAACTATTAAACAAATGAAAAGGAAGGAAACTTAAAGAAATGAATCGCACAAAAAATAGTGAATTCTACAGTTAATAAGAATAAACAATACAATTGCCAACGTCAAATTCAAAATATAAACCCGCATGCCACTTTGGAAAACACGCACGTGATGCGCACATGGCCTAGCCACGTAGGCCAAAACCAAACTACGACGATTTAAGTCAAATTCTTTTTACATTTCAAACTTACCACTATTTTCCCTTCACCCTCCAAATATTCATCAACACTTTATAGATTATTTTATCCATGCGATACTCCCCTGGAGTCTCAATATCACGTAGCTTCGTTAAGCTTCACAGCTCATCCTCATGACCAAAATAAATTCCTCTTACCCAGCGGAACTGACGTCATCAAGAACCACACAACAATAAGCTGAATGCACATATAAAAGGTTACAAGGTTAAATTAACAGTGTTTACATACTGACTGCCTGAGAGACACTGCACGATGATAATACCTCACCTGAACTATGTTCCAGGTGGGCTAAAAACTGGGGGATATTGTAATCGGCATCTGTGTCCATCCGTTCAAAACGCTGTCTCCTCCTAAACCTAAAGGGTTGTGCAGCATTCACCGAACTTGGTAGTTATGATTACCACATGACATGAAGGTGCAAGAGCAGTATCATTTTTGACCCTGCTTCTGGGGCGAGGTGAAAAGGTCCAATACCCAAATGATTATGGGCACATTTTGAAACATTTCTTATGAAACTTTGTATATGCAATAAACATTCGGGAGCATGAAATATGTAACGATTTTCTGGATTTGACCCTGGTTCATGCCATGTGGGGGGGGGTGGACTTGGGGTCACAGGGGACAAAACAGTTTTTATAAAGTTGATAATGGATCATTCCTCATGGAACCTTTTTGCCATCTTTCAACAATGCTTAAGGTGTGAAGTGTGGGGATTTGCGATGGGTGCTGTTGACCGCCTTCATTTCAGTTTGTGTTATATACTGAGCACGATGTTCACATCAAATTTCTTATGCAAGAATATTGAATCATACCAAAATTACAAAAGGATTGTGCATGAATATTTAGCATTGAAGCGGGAGGTTGTTCTGGAAAAACATGCATAATGTGGTTTTATGTGCTGTCATGCATTTGTGGTTGTCAAGCAAAAAGTGAACTGCAACTGTTTGCTTCTGAATATCGGTCACAGATAACCCTGTCATAGCAAAGGAAATGTTTGCTAAGTAGTCGTTGCATTTTTCCTGCTCTCTCAGGCATACGACACAGTTGTCAGTGTGGGATGGAGTTGTGGTGACACCTTCGGAAAAGGCTTACGAAAAGCCTGTGGAAAAGAGAAGGGGAAGAGGAACCTGAGGAGGAGGAGAATGAGGTGGAAGAAGAGGAAAGCATGGATACTCAAAATTAGGTTTACCATTGCTTTAAAAAAAGAAGAAAAAAATGAAGTTTTTCAGCTGCCCATTGATTTTTTTTTTTTTTGGTGTGGTTGAATGGGGGTGTTGTCAGGTCAAATTACTGAAAGCCATTAGCGATTTGACTTTGGCTGAATGCAGGGATCGTATGTCAGGGTGAGGAGTTTTAATTCACCTACGGGACTTTTCCCAAATAACGGGGATAGTAATGTGTGTGTTGCTTGAGGAACACGATCCACCACCTCCAGGTTGAGTTACTCAAGTTGGGCATTCATCATTTTACATCACCAGGATACATTAGAACAGCTCCTCCTCAACCTCCTTATTTTCTTACTCTCCTGATTTAGGTGAAATTTGCGCACGTTAAAAACACAACGTGCTTTCTTTTTCATTTGCTGGAAATGTATCACAGTTAGGTTTTCCACATGATACAACCCATAACCTTGTGTTATGAGATTTAAGTGTTGTAAAGAGAAATGGCAAGGCTGTGCTAATTGTGTGCACCATGTGCATTCCTGAGAGTCAAGACAGATGGCTGTTGCCTTTCAAAGGCCACATGATGACGTTAAAACTTCCTTACCTAAATGTTGCTTGCATTGTTCTTATTGCAATTAAATAAATAATTTTTCAGCATCCTTTCCATTGTTTTTAGAAGTTGTTCTTCTTTTCCCAATCGCTGATCCAACAACAAGGTGAGGCATAATTTATGTCACAAGTTCAAGTCATTTCTTGAAAAATCAGAAGTACTCAGCCCACAAGGCTTTTGTCCATAGTCCAATGGAGTACTGTATGTACTTCCTACTACTCCTATGGTCTGTCACCCCCACTTACATATGTTCTCCTGGACTCTCTAGAATCAAATGCTAATATTTTTCACATCTCCATGATTAGGCAGAACAAAAGGCATCTTCAGATCTTGCTCCCTCTGCTCCTCCAGGATGTACACATTCTTTGATTCGACCTTGGCCTTGCTGTGCACACCTCCATTCTTTTGTTCCTCTTTCTCCCGTTTGCGGATCTGCTTTCCAAATTAAATCCCACTTTCCCCTCCAGGGCTTCGTGGTGGTGGTACACCACAAATCTTGTGTAATTCCCCATCCCTACCGATGAAACTAACCCTCTATTAGCAGGTTACTGTTTCTCTCTTTCTCTCCTTTTCCTGTTCATTCATTGCCTTATTGAGTCCATTATTTTGCTCATACCTCACTCTTCTAAGGGGGTTGTTTTTTCTGGTTCAAATCCTATATACCATGTGTGTGTGTCCATTGCTTTTCATGCCCTTGTAATTTGTTTAGGTACACTGATGTCCACCAATGTTTTTGTTATGAGCCTATTATATTTACCTCCGCCACCGAAGGTGAAGGAGGTTATGTTTTCACCCCTTTCTGTCTGTTTGTCTGTGTACAGGATATTTCAAAAGTTGTGGACGGATCCAGATGAAATTTTGTGGACAGGTTCAGTGTGTGACAAGGATGAGCTGATTAGATTTTGTAAAGATCCGGGTCCGACTCCTATAATTTTTAAAGTGATTCTTTGTCATTGAGAGATGGAGCCAAACGATATATAGCATGATATCTCAAAAATTTGTGGACGGATTTGGATAAATCTTGGTTGACAAGGTTCGGTGTGTGACCACGACGAATTGATTTGATTTTGGTGAAGATCCGAATCTGGATGCGAGAATTATATTTTAATGATTCTTCACCATTGAGAGATAGGGCCAAAAGTTGCCCTATCTTTTGAGAGATCTTCCCTCTTGGATTTGGTGATGACCAACTTCCCCACCCAATGTGTCTTGCTCGCTCTCTGTCCCATTTGGCTCATCTGATCATGCCCTTGTGAAGGTCAACATCTCTCTGGCCATTCTCAGAGAACAGCCTCAGTGCTGATGAGTCTGGCAGTTTACTCAGGCAGACTGGCAAGGACTGCAAGCAGCCATCTCTTTTCAGAACTGGTTCTCCTATGTCTACTGCCATTGTTATTGATTCTTCTGGGAATTCTTCCACAGAAATATGCTTTCTCTTATGCACAGATTCCTCCCATCTCATCTTGAGTTATCTTACCCACCTTCCCGCTCTGTACTCTGAATCCTGTGGTGAGGCAGTTGCTTTGTAACAAATTGCATTCTCCTCCTGAAAGGCAAATCCACCGAAGACAACCTCAGATCATTCCACAAAGCCTGCAACAAATGTGTCTACTCTGAGGAGAGGCAAAAAACATCATCTGTCCAATCTCAAGAACAAACTTTCAAACTTGTCTCCCTCCTCTAAATCTGGTGCATCTTGTCAAGTCTGTCTCTGGTGTATTTACCCTTCCATCCCTTCCCTCACTTCAGATGGCACCACAGCCGACTCTGCTCGTAGAAGGCCGGATGCTTCAATTCTGTTTCCTTCAAATATTGTGTCCCTAACCCTCCCTCCTGTACCATCCTTCCCAGTCGTACCCAATTCTCCTGAATTCTGTCTTTTGCACCCAAAAAGGCAGAAAGTTTATGGTGACTCTAGACTCTGACTCTCCAATGGAATGGAAGGCATCAGCTCATGTGTCCGAAAAACCTGCTCTGCTGCTGTTGCGCTTCCTCTCTCTGCCCTTTTCACCTTGTCATTCACCATCGCTCATCTTCCATCTGCTTGGAAATCAGCCAACATCACAGCATTACATAAAAAGGTGCAAAAAACAGATTCCCTTAACAACAGCCAATAGCTTCCTTCCAATCATCAGCAAGGTCACGGAATCAATCACAGTTACATAAAATCATTCCTTTTATCAACAGCCTCATCTCAGATCATCAATTCGGATTCAGACCTGTTCCCTCTATCTTGGGATACTTCTTCTACTCTCAACAATGGATGGAGGCCCTTGATATCAGACATGAGATCAGGACTGTCTCTCTGGACAATCTTGAGCTTTTATAGTCTGGCATCCTGCCTTGCTGTCCTGCTTTGCTCTCCAAACTGTCTGCTTATGGAATCCAAGGACAACTCCACTCTTGGATTACTGACTTCTTCCACTCTCGTAGGCAATGTGTGGCTGTCATCAGAACCCTCTCTTCTCTTCCCTGTCAAGGCTGGAGTACCCAAAGGCAGTGTTCTAGGCCCCATATTATTCCTAATCTTCATCAATGATCTCACTGACTGAAATTCCTCTCTATCTCTTTGCTGATGAGCCACTCTCTACCGTGACATGCCGACTGGGCATTCTCCTCCATGCAAAGTCATTCCTTAGCACGCCTGAGCTCCTGTCCATCTAGAAGGCTTTCATCCACAGCTCGATGGAGTACTGCTTTCCCCTCTTTGCTGGCTCTCCTCGCTCATATCATGCTCAGCTTGATGCCATGGAAACAAAGGCTTTCAATGTCATTGGACTATCTCGCGATGAAGCTGAGTCTATGGGCCACCACTTCGCCATTGCCAACAAGATGTTTTCTTCCACCTCATTTCTGGACTCGCACCCTCTGCCCTTCCTTGCTCTGTCCCCCCCCTTCCCAGGTATCGGTCTGCAGGATGCACATGGTCCACAAACAACCCCCTTCTCATGAAACTACCTCAATTCTGAACCACTGCTCATCTCCACTCATTTATTCCTCTCTTCCCGCCTGTGAAACCACCTACCATACTTTTATTCGCTCCCTTTGGACTTGGTCTGAAACGGGGGCTTATGGATTTGGTCTCGACTTTCGTGTGTTGCGTGCGTGTCTGCAACCATATCTCGGACATATACGGACCAATTTATTCCGACTTGGCACAAAGACAACATATGATGGTGTACATATGCACATCATTTTGTTCTCGATGCGATCAAAGATGGCTGCCGTCTGGTGGCCATTTTAGTTGTAAAAAAAAACCCCGATATTGAACACGTCTTCAACCATTTTGAGGACATGCATTTTCAGGGTTTTGAACTTTGCACACAGATGATGAATGATAGCTTACATACGCATGTCATCCCCCCCCCCCGAGATCAGATCCAAGAGGCCATTTTAGTTGTAAAAATCCCAATGTCTAACACGTCCTCAACCATTTATTGGACATGCATTTACCGGTGTTGTTCAAACTTGGCACACAGATAATGAATGATGGCTTACATATGCATGTCATTGTTTTTTCGAGATCAGATCCGAGATGGCCGACTGGCAGCCATTCTGTTACTTAAAAGCCGTTTCCAATCATTTCTCAAACATGTGTGGTCGATTTTGTTCAAACGTGGCACAAACACAGTACATTATGGGTTGCATGAGCACCTCACTTTTTTTGTATCTGATCAAAGATGGCTGACTGGTAGACTTGTTGCTATTTTAGTTGCAAAAAAAGCTGGTATTGAACACGTCCTCAACAATTTCTCAGACATGTATTTGCTGATCTTATTCATATGCACTTGCATATGCACATCTGTGTTCCATGTGCACATTTGCCGTTCAAACTTGCACACATAATGAATGATGGTTTCCATATGCACATCATTTTGGTTCGAGATCAGATCCAAAATGGCTGCCTGGTGGCCATTTTGTTCATTGATTGTGTACCCAACCATTTCTCAGACATGCATGGTCCGATTTTGTTCAAACGTGGCACAAGCACAGTACACGATGTCATGTACTTGCACCTAACCTTATTTGTGATGTGATCAAAGGCTGACTGGTAGACTGGCAGCCATTTTAGTTGTAAATGAATATGGGCTAGCCCTTTTCACTCCATACAGTAAAACTGCAAAATCAATGGGGGCTATGACATTTTATGTCTTTTTTTCATTGTTCAATCTCACTCTTCCCTCCTGTTCCCCATCTCAAGTGATCCCCTATCCAAAATCATGATCTTTCCTCCACCTGTTAAATCACCCCACACCCCCACCCCTCCTGCCTTTTTTCTATTTGGCACAAAGGTGTTGTTGCTGCCTTAGCCCTTCCAGTATGTGTGTTTAACCATGACATTATGTCCAACAGAGTAGTACAGAGGTAGCAGCTTACCTTTGAGCTGTCCAGTCTGGGTTTGACTCCCGACCCAACTATAAACTGTCAGACTGTTCTTTACAGGTAGGGTGTTGCATACTCCGTGTGCTGTCTCTCACTGGATGTTAAGCCAGGTGCCCCATCTGTCGAAAGACAGTCCAACACTAATGCAAGCAAGGATGAGTTGTTTTTTACAAAATCCTGGCCAGGGTACAAGTCCTGCCCCAATCTACAGTGATGATGATATCTGGGGCACAGCCGCAGCCCTCAGAAAATGGTGCTCCTAGTCCAATATGTGCACATACCAAAGCACGGCACATTTTTTTGCTTCCTCTCATTCCTCTACTATTGATGTTTCAAAGGCCAGAACGAGTCTTGCTGCTAGCTCCAATTTATAACCTTAATCTGTTTTGGTGTGAAATTCATCACTAGTTTTTTTTTACTTTTCTTCCTCCTTCAATTCAGTCATTTTAAATGATTCAAAAGCCTTCTTTCATATTTTGTTTTAGTCCTCGTGGAGGATCTCTAAGTTCTACTCACGTTGTTGTTCTTCATCTTCTTCTTGTGGACTTTTTTGTTTCACAGCCTACAGTTTCATCGAAACTTCCTGAAACTTGGCATATATATGTAAAAATACCCTGCGTAGACAGTAACCATCTCCGATTTTGAAAATTCCTCCTAGAAAAAAGTTATGACATCAAAATATCTCCGCTAATGAAATCGCCGAAAAAAATATCTCCGAAACTTAGGCAAGCTTTTTGAATTCTGTTTGTGCGAATCGAACAGGGCATTAGCAGAGATGAATTACCGCACATATGATACATCACTATGACGTCAATATCAATTTTTATGATGTCATTCCTATTTTTTGACATTTTTTGTTTCACAACCCAGAGTTTTCATCGGATCTTGTGAAACTTGCCATGTATATGCAGAAGCCCACGCGCAGGCAGTAACCATCTCCGATTGGAAATTCTTCTCGAAAAAGTTGACGTCATAATATCGCCGCTAATGAAATCGCTATACCATTATCTCCGAAACTAGCAAGCTGTTTGAATTTTGTTTGCGGGAATCAAGCCGGGCATTAGCACAGATATTTATCGCAAACTGATACATCACAATGACGTCATATTCGTTTTTTTGACGTCATTCATTAAGGGACGAGGATCTTATGCTCATTTGAGCTTGTTCATAAAAGCTTTGATAGCATCCCACATTCATGGATATAAGTGCATGCGAATGTACAAGAGAAATCCCCAAATAATGAAGATGGTTAAGAAAGCCATTAATCTGTTGAATACCATACTAATCCTGCAGCACTCTGAAGGACAGATCGAAATACCAGAAGTGAAGATACGAACACAGGGGGATTTCTTCCCAAAGAGACGGCCTTTCCCCCCTCCTATTTTGCCTGGCTCTGGATTGCATGAAGTAACCTCATTAATGAGCAAAGGACATGGATACACCCTCACATCCAATATAAAAAGTCCAAAGAAACAAGAAAAGGTGTCGCATCTACTGTTTATCATGGATGAGTTAAAACTCCTTGCACCGAATGCCGAAATATTGGCAGAACATCTGAAATTATGAAACGGTACTCTGACGACATCCAAATCTAATTTTGGCCTCGATAAGTGTGCCAAGTGCACATTAGTGCAAGGTAAACCAAGAAAACGAACATAAAAATCGACCTAGATACAATAATACACGAGCTAGAATGAAGCATTTTACAAATACCTTGGAGTATAAGAGGGCACCAAATATGTCATTAAAATGCGCAAGACAATTACCAAAGAAGACCTGTGTAGAACGAGGCTGATCATGAAAACATACCTCTCCCCAAGGAACAAAATCAAAGCTATAAACCAACCAGCAGTACCAGTGTTTCCAATACAGCTCAGAATAGTAAACTGACCACAAGCAGAAATCAAAAGACGAGATATCAAAACAAGGAAACTCCTCACTATCTACAAAAATCAATGCATCCCAAGATGTACCTGCCAGGAAAGGAGGCGGCAGCCTGATGGAACTAAATCAAGTGCAGAGAACGATTACTGTGGGATTAGCAGAGTACATGAAAAGTTCAACAGATTACGATACAGTTTGATTAACGGGTATTAACCCAACAGATCAGAAAAAGACTCTCACCTTGCAAAAAAAAACTGAAAAACAGGTGCGAATAGAACATGTCACACATCAAACCATAGCTGCAACAAATACAGCCCCAACGATGCAAACAAAAAGAAAAATACAACAAAATAGCAACAGATATATAGTGACACTGGGAGAAAGACAAAAGAGCAGGGAATATTTTTTAAAGAAAAAGTAAAAAAGTCTGGATGGATTGGGGACAGACAACAGAAGGATCAGTTCAATGGTCAGCTCAATGGACGGAAACAAATCATTATAAATACCAAGACCAAGCACACTACACATTGGCTTAAAAAAGGTGGGACTGAGCCAATCGGACAAGTGTAGATTTTGCAAGTAGAAACACCTATCAGGATGTAAAAAAAAAAGAAATTGTCAGAACAGCTGTACACACAAAGGCACAAGGAGATTGGGGCCAAACTTTGTGCAGAGCGTTGGTGCTGCTTAAGCAGTCTCCTTGGCTGTTGGGCAACATCCTGGACGGCTTCGCCACTCCGACACAGTATACCAGCATGCTGGCACTCATTTTGCGGACCTCGGGAGGATGACAGGCCGAGTTAACCCCACTTGGTATAAATTCAAGCTGAGCGGATTTGAACTCAGGACTCTAGGTATGTCGAGTAATCCACTGCACAACAAGTGTATGTCGAGTAATCCACGGCACATCTGCAGAAATTTTAATATCCCAGTCCCACAAAACTCATGGAAACACGAACCAAAAGCAAATCATTGAAAACAAAGAAGTAACGCTCACGTGGACTGATGATCCCATCGAGCGTGACACTAGAAACAAACACTGCGACCAGAATCGTATTCCATGTAAAATGAAAAGAATGATTGCTAATTGAGGTTTCAGTACACAGTGATTTTGTTCTAAATAATGCAGAAATCTAGAAAATGGACCACGACACCTCAAGAATGAAGTGAAAGATCCTGGAATCTGAAGAGCGCCAAATTATTACCAGTGATAATTGGAGCAAGGGAATGGTGAAGAAGAACCTCACAAAGTCTAACAAAAACCATCCCTGGGAACATTACCACAAACGAACTACAGTTGGAGGCTGTCCGGGGCTCAGTGACGATCCTTAAAGAGCCCTCGGAGCAAAGCTCTGAGAACAATGCAACTTAGGCCAATGAATGACGCATTCACCGAAAACAAAGGTGGATTCTGAGTCCTGGAGGACTCCGCTCACCTTCTGAAACTCGATAATGGACATAATCGACGAACCAACCAAAATACACCACATAAACACAATACACCAGCACACAAATACGCCACAAAACAATTTCTTCCGCGGGTCTGCAATGTGAAATTCTCTTTCTAGTTACCTTGCGCCACCTAGGTGGACGGAGGTTACATTTTCACCTGTTTGTCTATTTGTGATGCAGGATATCTCAAAATTTTTGGACGGATCAGTGAAACTTGGTGACAGGTTTGGTGTGTGACAAGGACCAAACTAATTTGTTTTGGTGAGGATCCGGATCCCAGAATTTTAATAGTGATTCTTTACAATTGAGAGTGGGCAAAAAAAAAAGATTTACGCACGATATTTCTTTATGTTATCAGATGGGTTATGACGAAACTAGGTGGATGATGTGGGTAAGTGACAGACAAGCCAATTTGATTTTGGTTCAGGTCAGCAGATCTGGCCAATCAGTGGGATACAAATCGTTATACTGTTTAGCCTGGCAGAGGTATGCCGCTCAAAACACCGTGCAGTTTCTAGTTTTATTTTTGTGAGGTGCAAAATCGGTAAAGAAAATATAATGTGTAGAATTTGAATATGAACTGTATGGTTGAGTTGAGTGCAATCAGCACATTAATGAAATATGTGATTGGATGGATGTGACTGATGTGATTGGAATCTATGTTACATGGTGGGTTCTTGCTAATGTTCATGAGCAGGACAGGAATGATTCTAGACATCACATTTTCAGCAGTATATGTGATATTGATTGAAGTGTTGAAGGATTTATCTGCATGTCAGTGGTTGGTACCATTCATTCCATTATCTCCAAGCGGTTTGTGCTGTTACCAAAAGATGGCGCTCATGTCATTTGTTTGCGCAATATCGTGCTGAATACGTGGTTGAAATTATTCCGTGAAAAAATGTTAAATTTCTTCCATTGTCGGGAAACATTGCAGCCTGTACGTGATGAAGACGAGAAGCCGGTTGCGCAGACTATCAATGAAAATTTATATTACTTGGTCACAATTGTATTGTTTGTAAATAATTATCAACTAAAACGTATTATATGTGGTGGGCCATTGCCAATTGTTGGCTTCGAGCAAATCGCATTCGGATGCCCGTTGTGATGTTCATAATGTTGGTTTGTGTTGTCAATAAACTAGGTGTGCGTGTGTGTGTTACAGAGCTTCTAGGCCACAGTCATGCTGGGGATTTGCCATCCATCTCCAGCAGTAGTTGAGGGCAGGAATTTGGAATTTGTTGATTGTGCCGGATAGCTCACATACTCTTTTGTGAATGACCCTTGAACATCAATCGACTAATTCTGTCAGAAGGAACGCCCAATTTTAATGTGCGTTCGAGAGAGACGGCACCACCATTGATGGATCACCTGCCATAAATCACCGGTGACAGTTTATAGCTGTGATGGATTCAACCCAGGCTCGGCGGCTTTGAGGCGAGATGTGTGTGTGTGTGTGGTATATGTATGTATGTGTGTATTATAACAATTATATATATATTATATATATTTATATTATAAATAATATATATTGTGTGTGTTGTGGTGTGTGTTGTGTGTATATATATATATGTACGAGGTCCGTCTAAAAAGTAACGGGACTGACCACAGAAATTTATTCCAAAAAAATATATTGAAATCACAGCTTGTCCCCTTCAAAATAGTTTCCCTCCAGTCTCACACACTTGTCCATCCTCTTTTCCATGCTTCGATGCACCCCCGGAAGACTTCTTCTGGAATCCTCCGGAGCTCCGTCGTCATGGCCCTTTTATGGCCTCCACATCAGGAATTCGGGTCCCCTTGATCACCCCCTTGAGCTTGGGGAATAAGAAAAATCACAAGGGGCCAAGTCTGGCGAATACGGGGTTGCTCCAGATTGGACGTTCCTGTCTGCCAGAAACTGTCGGATGCTCAGGGCACTGTGAGCCAGGGGCGTTGTCATTGGTGGAGCACCCAGCGTTGTTCTCCCACAGATCCCTCCTCTTGTCCCGGACTGATCTCATGAGGTGCCGGACGATCTCCTTGTACACGTATTTGATTCACTGTTTGACCCTGTGGTAGAACTCGAAGTGGACGATGCCCTCGATGTCAAAAAACGCGAAGAGCATCACTTGAATTTCGACTTCGACATCCTTTCTTCCTTTGGTCTGGTGATGCCGGACTTTTCCGCTGATGACTCTGCCGTTTGGTCTCTCGGGCGTATTCGAATATCCATTGAATTCATCGCCAGTAATGACTCCCGAGCAGGTCTGGATTCTCGAGGCACTCGAAATGTCTTGACAGACAGTGACTCTTTGCTGTTTCGGCTGCTCGACAACAGTGGGACCATCTTTGACGCACACTTGCGCATTTCGAGATTTTAGTTGATGATGCTTCAGACAGTGTCCTTGTTGAGGGGAAGTTCGCTCAGCAATCCATCCGCAATGTGGCGACGTCTTGCGCCGCACCATCTGCATCACATGCTCGATGTTGATCCACGTTGCGCTCGGTTGAAGGTTTCAAGAGCAGTGATAATCTTCAATCTCCTCCCGTATCTTCTGCTTTTTT
>CM068963.1:88152960-88193566 GCA_035128595.1 Eptatretus atami | reverse complement strand
AATAAAGATATTATTATTGTTAATACTGCTTGTATATTTTTGCCGCAATCATGCTCTGTGTGATACGTGATAATAAATTATTATGAATTACAGTTGTTTTCAAGTTGTGGTCATTATGTGTTTCTGTGCAATGTATAATGATGTTGCAATACAACTTCATTGTTTTGATAATGGCACCGGTGGAACAGCGGTGCTCCGCTTGCCCCAGACCTACGGGTCGAGGGCTCCATCAAGCTGGAAGCTGAAGGGTGTCATGCACTGCAATGTTCGTTTCTTTGGCGTGCAAAGAAAAGGGTAAAAACAAAAAAACTCCATTTTATGAACGTTGTGATAAAGTTGAAAAATAAAGTCATGCTTCAATGTTGTGACAACGTTGAAATCTGACGTCATGGGTGTTGCAAATACAACTTCCCACTGACCCAATTCTGACGTCAGGTACAACCAGAACACGACGCTGCAACAACGTCAGATTTCAACGTTGTCACATCGTTGAAATCTGACGTCATTGGGTGTTGCAAATACAACTTCCCACTGACCCAATTCTGATGTCAGGATACAACCAGAACACGACGCTGCAACAACGTCAGATTTCAACGTTGTTCACATCGTTGAAATCTGACGTCATGGTGTTGCAAAAACAACTTCCCACTGACCCAATTCTGACGTCAGGATAGAACCGGCAAACGACGTTGCAACAACGTTGTGTGCCTGCTGGGTCATACCCTACCAAGTATTGAATCAACAGCATTTGCGGTTTCGGATAAGAAGTTTTTAAGTTTTTGATAACTTAAAACCAAGCTAGTTGCCATGGTGATTACAAAATCAAAATTCAGACAAAAAGATGACATTTTCCCTCCCATTTTTCCCAACGTTTCTGGGAAGGTTTAAACTTAATTGGAGTAGCAGTTCTGGAGAAATAGCTTTTTTGGTGAACCAAATAAAGAAGTACTCCAAGATGGTGTCACCTTTGTCATCAATTTTGGTTTGGTTTTCATTGCCAGACCATGTGACTGATCAAAAATAAACTTCATATTCAAGTTCTTATTGTTGTGTAAACACAAAAACAATGTTTTGTGTTTATCGGACAATGTTTTTTTTTTAACCTCAACATGGCTGGCAAACCACTTCAATGATCACATCATCTTATACATTTTTTGCACCGTGGATACTCAATAATAACCTGACAATAATCAAATCGATAGCATTTGCAATTTCGGAGAAGATGATTTTTTTTTAAGTTTTCACTTAAATCCAAGCTAGTTGCCATGGCGATTGCAAAATCAAAACTCATAAAAAACATGCATTAATTCCCATTCACCCCGACATTCCTGTGAAGTTTCAACTTAATCAGAACAGCGGTGCCGACGCTACAGCTTCCATAAAATTTGGCGGAAAGAATAATGATAAAATACCGATAGCATGAAGAGACCAAGCATTTTCTTGCTTGGTCCTCCAATAAACTAGACATGCCACTTTATAACTGCAGGTAGTTATGACTGGAACCCAAGCCGCCCCGCTTTGATAAAACGCGGCTTTGATAGAACCCTGCTTTGATCTGACACATGACCCATGACATACTGTTTATAAAATTCAAACCAGAATGAGATTTTAAAAAATAAAAATATGGCTGCCAAATCATGTGGCCTTATGATGTTTAAATTATCAAACGATATTCCCAAAGACTCAATCATGTGTGAAGTCTCACATCGATCGAATAAGCTGTTCTGGAGAAGATAAAATTTTAATGTTTATTCTTCAAAAAAATATGGCTGCCAGACAATGTGACCGATGATGTTGAAATTTTTAACATATATTCCCCATGCCTACTAGATCATGTGTGTTGAGTTTCGCATGGATCGATGAAGCGGTTCAAGATAAATTTTTAAAAATTTCAACACAATATGGCTGCCAGACCATGTGACCGATTATGTCTTCCTTGTCACCCTTTTTGTGTCCCACTGATACAATTTCTCTCCCCAGGTTCCTCTTGATGACTCAATCTTTGCTCTTTACTTATTCGGGTTCCTTCTGATGACTCCAACTGGTCTTCCATTTGATTATGTTTGTCCCACATCCTGATGCTGTGTGGAGTGTGTTTCCCTGCTGATGGACCTCTGGTGGCTTGCTTGTGCCTGTTGCTGTGTTTATAACTGCAGGTAGTTATGACTGGGACCCAAGCCGCCCCGCTTTGATAAAACACGGCTTTGATAGAACCCTGCTTTGATCCTACACATGACCCATGACATACTGTTTATAAAATTCAATCCAGAATGTAAACTGGCGAGTAACTGCTGAAATAAATCTATCTGGGTTCTTCCCGACATCTTTGTTCCTTTCACACTTCTTTCTACTTTTTCACATTTATCTTTATGCAATCTAATTCTTGCTTTTTCTTTTCTTTCTGTTACTCTTTATTCCTCTTTCTTTATCTATCTGTCTAGCAGAAGTGAATTATTGCAGAAGTTTTTCTGTAAGGCGCACTTGGCTGCGCCTGGATGGGGTTGAGGGTAGATGAGTAGCGGCTGAAACCCGAATACTATCCAGGATCCTCCTCATGACTCCATATTTGCTCTTTACCTATTCGAGTTCCTGATGATGAGAATGCAATATTTGGTCTTCCGTTTGATTGTATCCCCAAGGCTTGTGGGTCACGTGTGTTAAGTTTCACCTCGATCTGTCAAGCCATTCTGGAGAAGATAAAATTTAAAAGTTTATTCTTCAAAAAATATGGCTGCTAGACCATGTGACCTAGAAGGTTAAAATGTACACCCTAAGTTTCCCAAGGCTAGTAAATTGTGCGCATGAAGTTTGGCATCGATCTAATAAGCTGTTCTGGTATCTGTAGCTTGCACTCAATAATGTTAGTATTGATCGAATAAGGATTTGAGGCATCTAATTATGGCTGGCATACTTCACTGATGATGATCGTTATCAAGACTTATTCCCCATGTGGGGTGTACTTGACATGTGCCCAGTTTCATTGTTTGTTTTTTTCATGCAGCGTTTTCAGAGAAGAGGTGCAGAGTTTTTCCTTTTTCCAACATGGCCGCCACACCACATGACCTACGATGCCATAATTATCATTAAAAAATATTCCACATGAGTAGTCATTCAGTCCTATACTGAAAATTGTCAATCGCTCAAGCGGTTGCAGAGTAAACTAGAGGGGGAGCACTCGGGAGAGTGCAAAACCTCCGCCGCCAATACTGCTGGGTCACTCAAGTGAACCTTATATCTTATTCATTGAATATGATGTCAACAGTGCTGACAGAGTTATAGTTCTTTTCTCCAACATTTTTTTTTTTGGGGGGGGGGGTTGGAAATCACTTAAAACATGTAGAAATGCAAAAAAAAAAATATTTTTTTCTCTAACAATTTTTTTTTGGGGGGGGGGGGGTTGGAAATCACTTAAAGCATGTAGAAATGCAAAAAAATATATATTTTTTCTCTAACAATTTTTTTTTGGGGGGGGGGACCAAGTCCAAAATCTAATGGCATGATCCTTGGACCATCCCTAACCCCCCCCCACCAAGTTTCGTCGAAATCCGTCGAGTTTTTCCGAAATACTGTTCACAAACAAACAAACAAGCAGTCATAGACTGGTACTTACGAAATCGTCAACTTGACCTCTGACCTTGTCTAATAAAAGCTGTCTCTCGAGAAGGTAGCGACGCAAACCAGAAGTTTCTACGATGATTCTGTATCAAACCATCAAAAATCGTAACGTCGACCGAAGCAAAAATCTCCATTTCTCCACGCAATTATACCTTAACGTAACTCAACGACCGCGTCTGCTCGAGCGCACTGCATCATGGGACGACCCGTGACGCGTCGAGTGAAATATTTTTTATACAATCTTTAAACGTCTCCAAAACATCCGATTTTTACCAGAATTTCGACAACCGAGTTTTAAGCGTCCTAAGCGATCGCAAAAACCGAAGACAAAATTAAAATCGAAGTTAAAACGAACTCGTAACGTCGAGCGAAGCAAAAATACTCATTTCTCCACGTGAATTTACGGAATTATGTTTGACCTCACTGTGACCTTGACCTTTGACCGATTTTGACCAAAATCTAATCAGCACTAGCCATCACCTCCTGAATCACGTGGTGTAATTTGACATTGGTAGCTCTTCTGTTCTCGAGTTATCGTGGCCTTACAAACAAACAAACAAGCAGTCATAGACTGGTACTTACGAAATCGTCAACTTGACCTCTGACCTTGTCTAATAAAAGCTGTCTCTAGAGAAGGTAGCGACGCAAACCAGAAGTTTCTACGATGATTCTGTATCAAAACCATCAAAAATCGTAACGTCGACCGAAGCAAAAATCTCCATTTCTCCACGCAATTAAACCTTAACGTAACTCAACGACGCGTCTGCTCGAGCGCACTGCATCATGGGACGACCCATGACGCGTCGAGTGAAATATTTTTTATACAATCTTAAAACGTCTCCAAAACATCTGATTTTTACCCAGAATTTCGACAACCGAGTTTTAAGCGTCCTAAGCGATCGCAAAAACCGAAGACAAAATAAAATCGAAGTTAAAACGAACTCGTAACGTCGAGCGAAGCAAAAAATCTCCATTTCTCCACGCAATTATACCTTAACGTGACTCAACGACGCGTGCTCGAGCGCACTGCATCATGGGACGACCCGTGACGCGTCGAGTGAAAATATTTTTTATACAATCTTAAAACGTCTCCAAAACATCCGATTATTACCAGAATTTCGACAACCGAGTTTTAAGCGTCCTAAGCGATCGCAAAAACCGAAGACAAAATTAAAATCGAAGTTAAAACGAACTCGTAACGTCGTGCGAAGCAAAAATACTCCATTTCTCCACGTGAATTTATGGAATTATGTTTGACCTCACTGTGACCTTGACCTTTGACCGATTTTGACCAAAATCTAATCAGCACTAGCCATCACCCTCCTGAATCACGTGGTGTAATTTGACATTGGTAGCTTCTTCCGTTCTCGAGTTATCGTGCCTACAAACAAAACAAACAAACACACAAACAAACAGAAACGGAAGTCATCAATATACTTACGAAATCTTTAGATTTCGTAAGTAACAAACAGAAACGGAAGTCATCAATATACTTACGAAATCTTTAGATTTCGTAAGTAACAAACAATCAAACACACAAACAAACAGAAACGGAAGTCATCAATATACTACGAAATCTTAGATTTCGTAAGTAACAAACAGAAAGGGGTGAAAACAGTAACCTCCGATCTTCGATGGCGGAGGTTAATGAATTTAAAAGGAAATAAACCCGCAAAACGGTGGCGGAAGTATAATAATACAGTAAACAAAAATAATAATAATAATAATAATAAACAGAACAACAACCTTGTTCTTCACAGAACAACAATCTTGAAAACAACCTTCATGTCAGGTCCAAGTTTTTTTTAATTTATTTTTTAGAAACTTTCTGCTGTCTATTAAAAATGAACTCATCCCTCCTGTCATCTAGTAAAATACACACATTTACCCTGTGACGTAAATCTGACTGCAATTTTATGGTGTACAATTCTCATGGATTTATGTGCGGTCCAAAAGCTAATGCCAGTTTCCATAGAGGCAGGCAGGCAGATCCATTTTTCACAAAGGCAAGTGATAAGGCATTGCAGGAATGGTGGTGAGGGGAGAGGGTGGGCAGAGAGCAGGGGTAAACAGCATCACCTGGCAAATTCATTAGTAACTGGTGGTGTGGTTTTAAATTCCATGCTGTGCTGGTGGAAAAAAAAAAAGAAAGAAAAAAAGAAAAAGGAAAAGCTTTTTGTACTAAAATATTTTCTCTAATGGGCCTGGTGCATTCAAGCAAAGAACACCAAGCCCATTCACATCTCAAACATTCGTTAAATCAAGTTAAAGTCGATAAAACAACGGGGACCAAACGTCTCTGGCACAAGCAAAGCATGTATGTATGTAACCACTTACCAAAGTCTCTTTCAAGTCCCAATATCTGTTTGTAACCTCCATGGGCCAAGACTCTCAACAACGTTTGTGCGGTAAAACAAACGCTGTCCTGCAAATGGAAAAACAAATTATTACATCAGCAACTTTAGCAGTGGAGCAGGGGAAAGGGGGTTGAGCGGAGGGGCAAGGAGGAAGATACTTAACTGCCCAAAGTATCAGATCGCGAACCCCAAAGGGGTTAACCCTATACTTGGGGGCTTTCACATGCTTCACAGAGATTTTTGTTTTTTTGGCATTTCCTTTATTCGACTATTTTGACACATTCTTTGTCATTAAAAATATGACTATTTCAACACTTTTCTGGTTAGATGATCAAAGATTTAATGAGTAATTCATGCTGTAAAATGTATTTGCTTACTTTTCTTAACTTCAAAATTGTCTTAGATGGGAAATAAGGTATATATATACCTAAATATATATATATATATATATATTTTATTATATATATATATAATATATATATAATATAATATAATAATATATATATCTTCTTCTTCTCTTCTTCTTTCGGCTGCTCCCGTGAGGGTCGCCACAGCGGATCATCCGTATGATCCGCATAGTGATTTGGCACATGTTTTACGCCGGATGCCCTTCCTGACGCAACGCTGGTCGCCTCTTACGACACAGGGATATGGTACACCTATTTTAACCGGGGTATACACCGGCCCAGTATACTGGTACTCATTTCACTGACCTCGGAGGGATGACAGGCTGAGTCAATCCCTGGTGTATTAATTCAGTGGCCCAACGGGGCTTGAACTCAGGACCTTTTGGATCCCAAGCCGCTGCCCTAACCACTGCGCCAACACCAGGCTTTATTATATATATATAATATATATATATATATATATATATATATATATATATAAAAATTATACTGTATATACATATACATACATATATATATATACATATATATATAATATATAGTTACGGTTGTGGGAGTACATGTAAGGATTTAACAAGGAAGTTTAGCACTGTGTAGAGTTGCTTGGTCCGTGGACAAGTAGAAGCCTCTCGATGGAACTAAGTAGGGAATCTGTGAGCTTAAGTGTTACGTGTCACCGCACAAGGGTGTTGCGGTGTTAATTAGCCTAGGGAGTAAAAATGTTTCCTATACGTGATTCCCCTGATTTTCCCTATGTGTTTTTTATATTTCAAGCCAGGCAGTAAAGCTGGGAAACCTGTCCCTGAAACCACAACAGGAAGCCCCAACCTCCCGGGATTTGGGGGGCGAGCAGGCCACGCCCCAGAGGCAGAGGATATAGAGAGCACCAGGAGGAGGCTGGGGATAACAAGACAGGAGAGGCTGGTGCATTGCACGGGTGGATTGTGGTAGGCTTCCATCTGGAAAGGACGGGAGTTCGGCAGAGCACACACACGAGGTCGGGATGAGAACCGCACGAGGCAGGTGGCACCTTTGGAAGAGGAAGGCTGGGTCATTTGGAGCCTTTGCGTGTGAAAAGCTGCTTGCGGATTGCCTGGCATACGTCTGCCTGGCTCCGAGTAACGGCGCCATTTTGCCTGCGTCTGCACATGCTGGTGGAGGGCCTCCATTCCGGGTTCGACAGGGATCAGTTCTGGCCCAAGCTGAGTACCAGTGTACTACAAAAGGGGGTTTTTGTCACCCTTTGTCGATGTTTGCATCCGTGTGCCAGGCCTCGACCACAGGAGTTATTTACTTATTCGTATCATTATTTCCTTTTACTTTATTATCTTTGTAAATATTTGTGTGTGTGCATTAAATGTGTTTATTTTGAAGAGATTGTATCCGTGTAATTGTCGTGGGTTCGTAGATTAAACCCCCTTGTGTTGTCCTTGTGTAGTGCTCCTGTGCTGTAATCCTCCGCATGTCCGCTCTTGCCCTCTGCCATGCCCTTCGAGCATGTGTTGAAATCTCCATCGATCAACGTGTCCGCCACCTCTTAATAAGGAATCGCTCGGCCGTCCGGGGGCTGTCAGTGTTAACCGCCTGGCTCTAAAAAATTTGTGTCGGGGGGTTATAACTTGGGCCGGCCACGCCCACGACAATATATTGTATATAGTTGGACTCCTTACATCCGCGGTTCCGCTTTTCGCAGTTCAGAAAATGTGACCTGCTTCTCCATTTGCTGCCCTGTACTTTGTGTATTCGTGGGTTTTGTCACGTTTTTGTGTGCGTATTCGTGGTTTTTCATGGGATTTTTTATTTTCCCTCATCATGGGTGAAACTGCAGAATTTAAAAAAAACAAAAGAAAAATTAAGTATCGACAGAAACCACTTGTTACCAGGGGGGTCCTGGGGCATGCCTCCCCCAGGGAATTTTGAAAAATTGATATCAAAATTATTAATTTCTTTAATAAAACTGGGTGATCCTGCCCAAATTGTAACAAAAAAAAAACTATGCAAATGAAAGTGATATTTGGGGAAGAATTTTTTTTTTATTTCAGCTGAACATCCATTGCTGGGAAGATTATTTTCAGTTAGTACAGCATTTTGCTATCATCGAATAAGTGAATTCTGAATACCACATACCTTTCCAGGACTTTTAATACAAGTGTTTTATTTAAATAAATAAAAAGGGGGGGGGTCACGCATCAATTACTGGAATCACCCTCGACGAGCACAACCAGAGCATTCACTGCCCCTTTAAACTCATGCCTCATGTAATGGAGTGGTTTCTCGGAATCACCCTTGCTCCAGTGTCAACCAGAGCATTCTATTATGACTATTACTACAAATACGCATGCCCAACTGGGGAACGTAGGGACCCCCATAACTGTCGGTCTTCCACCTTCTGCCAACATTCACGTGGGGAAACTCGGTGGCACACTGACGTAACCAAGAAAGTCTTGGGCATCCTAGAGCACGGTGCCAGGTTGGATCGGGTCGGTGACCATGGTAAAGATTTGTGACAAATTCCAGGGAAATATGAGCCGGTACACCTTCATTTAAATGGCGGATGTGTTCAAACAGAGAATAGTGTCTCCTTGCAATATCGAGTGTGATGGGACCGAGTCTAGTGATCTCAGAAATAGTCCTGTTTGAAACTCAGTTATACCATCATACCCCAAGGATGTGATGTTGACATTGCATGTGGAAAGCTTGTAAAGTGTCTTGGTCCTTTTTCAAAAGAGTCCATGTCTCACAACTATGGAGCAGAACAGGTGGGACGCATGCTCTGTAAATGTGGAGCTTTGATGGTAATCTAAGCCGGTGCTGTTTCTAGACAGCATCTTGTTGCCCCATGACAGAGCCAGCCATGCCGATTCGTCTACGCACATCAGGGTTGCAGTATCCAGATGAATGAATGTTGGAGCCCAGGTAGGTAAAATGTTCCAATGACTCCACAACTACACCAGAATAGGTACTGACAGGGGAGAAGGACCAATGGCAACATTCTGTACTTTGATTTTTTTTTGTCATGAGGGCTTAAGGCCTTGGCTTTTAGCAACCGATTCAAAGCGGTTGAACACAACCAGCCAGTAAACAGGGTCCCTCACAAATAGGGCATCATCATCTGCATAGAGTAGATCAGTGATGATTCCCCTTCCGACATCAATTTCAAGCTGATCTGTACACTTTGACATCATCCAATCTATGGCACAGCAGAAGAGGGAGGGAGCAAGGACACAACCCTGACAAACTCCAGAAGACTTGGGGAAAGGTGATGATAAGTCGGTGTCCACTCCAATGTGGGTTGTGGTATGTTCAAGGAGGTTCCGGATCAGGTTAAGATGTGATGATGGAACTCCATTGCCTCTCAGCACCTTCCACAGGAATGTTCAGTCAACAGAGTCAAATGTGGCCTTGATGTCGATATACGCCACATTTAATGGACGCTGAAATTCCCGATGAAGTTCTGCAAGAATATGTAGGGATAGTATGGCATCCATTGTTGACCTGTTTGATGTGAAACCAGATTGCTGGGGGCGTCTACGTTGTAGCAGGAGGGGGTGAATATGGTTCAAGAGAACATGAGCAAAAACCTTCCCAGGAACTGATAGCAAGGTGATCAAGTGATAGCTACTACAGTTGGGGGGGGGCTTTGCAGATAGGGATTATTTGCCATTTTTCCACTTGGCTGGAACATGCACAGAATTCCAGACATTTATAAAAAGCCAGTGTAATACGTCACAAATTGGAGTCTCGGCACATTTCAGCAGTTCTGCGGTGATGTTATCACACTCAGCAACTCGAACATTTTTGAGTTTCCTCACTGCGTGGCTGACCTCAGAAAAGGATGGAGGATCCATACGCACAGCAACATCATCGACAGCTATGGGTGCCTCTTCCTCTAAGTCGGGAGAGTGTGTACCAGGGGGAAAGTTAAGTGCCTGCTCAAAATGTTCTTTCCAGCAGTTGAGGCTTTCCTCATTAGTATGGCAGGGGTTACCACTTGCCTTCATGATCGGAATGCTGCTTTTGATTTTATTTGAATTTCGATCAACACACATGCGCTGGATTGACCGGAAGGCAGGTATCAGGTCGTTATGATGAATAACTTCCTCAGCTTCATTTGCCAGGAGCCCATACTAAGAGTCAAGATCTTTCCTAGCCTTTGCCCGATAGACAACTCTAAGGCGCCTTCTTTCTGGGATATTTCCTTGATGTCGTGCTTGCCACTTCATATCAATAATGGTCAGGGTATCAGTTGACAACCAGGGCCGTTTCTGTTGCCTACTGAATCCAACTGCCTTGGATGCTGTTGAGATGCTGTTGACAGAATCCAACTGTCTTGGATAGTGTCACAGATAAGAGGCCAAGACTTCTCAACACCGTCTGAGAGTTCGCCCAAAGTATCAAAACTGTTCTGAATGGTGATGTTATATTGAGCTGACACCTCTGGATCACAAACCATAACTTCCACATTCAAATTTCACCCAAGTCTTGCTTGATAATGGTATACAGAGTGCAGACGAATATCAGCCACAACTAGTCTATGGTCAGTGTTTGCCGGAGCTTCGGCGCCTCTGAAAACCCGATATGATTTGAAAATTGATAAAAATGTGATCCAGTTCTTTACGGGTGTAAGCATCATGAGAGAGCCAGGTGAATATGTGTATGTCTCTCCTTCTGAACCAAGAACCTATAATGGATAGGTTATGAGAGGAGCAGAGGGAGATCATATGAAGAGAGTTGTCATTCATATAGCCTGATCCGTAGTTCCCGATAACACTTTTGAATCCTGTACGATCAGTGCCAGAGGATGCATTCAGGTCGCCGAGAATCAAAAGTTGGTCATGAGGGGAGACCGATGCTACAAGAGAATCCAAGTGCTCATAGAATGCGTCTTTCTCTGAACTTGCAGAGACCTCGGTAGGGGAGTATGCCACAATCAGAGAAAGGGCGTCATGTCGATGCTTTCGGCGAGCCATAAGTAGACAGCATGAGACATCAATGAGAGCCTTGACATCAATGAGAGGCTCATATAATTTGCCAGGCGTAGGGCTACCCCATAGTTGCACTGTAACTGTCCTGAATGCATGAGGGTGTCGTTACTGACTTGTTACTGTCCAAAACATGGTATTTTTGTTTCAGACAGGCCTGGTACTGATATTCAGAGCCTTGTCATTTTACACACCGTAGCTTTCTGATTTCCTGCTGCTTTAACAGCCCCCACTCTTCTGGGAAGGCTTTCCATGAGATGGTGGAACATTGCTGTGGGGATTTGTTTCCATTCAGCCACAAGAGCATGAGTGAAGACGGGCACTGATGTTGGGTGATTAGGTCTGGCTCACAGTCGGCGTTCCAATTCATCCGAAAGATGTTCGATGTCGTTGAGGTCAGGACTCTGTGCAGGCCAGTCAAGTTCTTCCACGGCAATGTTGAGAAACTATTTTTGTATGGACCTCACTTTGTGCACGGGGGCATCGTCATGCTGAAAGAGGATTGGGTATCCCCAAACTGTTGTCACATTGTTGGAAGCACAGAATTGTCTTGAATATCATTGCATGCTGTAGCATTAAGATTTCCCTTCACTGGAACTAAGGGGCTGAGCCCGAACCATGAAAAACAGCCCCAGACCATTATTCCTCCTCCACCAAACTTTACAGTTAATACGATGCATTCAAGCAGGTAGCGTTTTCCTGGCATCCACCAAACCCAGATTTATCCGTCGGACTGCTAGATGGTGAAGTGCGATTCATCACTCCAGAGAACGCGTTTCCACTGCTCCAGAGTCCAATGGTGGTGAGCTTTACACCACTCCAGCCGACACTTGGCATTGCGCATGGTGACCTTAGCCTTGTGTGCGACTGCTTGGCCATGGAAACCCATTTCATGAAGCTCTCGACGAACAGTGCTTGTGCTGACATTGCTTCCAGAGTCAGTTTGGAACTCAGTAGTGAGTGTTGCAACTGAGGACAGACGATTTTTCCACGCTACATGCTTCGGCGGTCCTGTTCTGTGAACTTGTGTAGCCTACCACTTCGGGGCTGAGCTGTTATTGCTCCTATACGCTTCCACTTCACAACAACAGCGCTTACCGTTGACCGGGGCAACTCTAACAGGGCAGAAATTTGACAAACTGACTTGTTGGAAACGTAGCATCCTATGACGGTGCCATGTTGAAAGTCAGTGAGCTCTTCAGTACTTGTTTGTCTATGTGCTCAATTTTATACACGTTAGCAATGGGTGCGGCTGAAATAGCCGAATCCACTAATTAGAAGGGGTGCCTGCATACTTTTGGCCATATAGTGTGTACATTCCATGTAGTGATACGTCAAGTATGCTGAATATCAGGAATTGGTGGAGCAGAGGATGCACTGCATCTCATATCTCAACCTACCACCTCCCCAAGAAGGGGTTTGGGTGGTAGGCGTCATATTTGCTGGAGACACAGCTCCAGGTTGTCCTATGGGTCCTAGATAGCTATGGGCTCTAACCCTGGTGCCATAGATAATTGCCATCATGTCACAGTGTGTGTGGGTGTGTGTGTGGGGGGGGGGGGGGGGGGGTTGGTTTAACCCCTGATACTTTTCTCCCTTGGGATAGAGAGAACATGAAGCGCAGTAGACAGAGCCAGTTCTTCATAAAGTTGAGTAATGTGCCTCCATCTACATCAGACATTGCCGTTGATTCCAAAAGGAATTCATGCGCCAATGCGTGGCTCAAGGAATCCCTGCTGTCCAGTGCCATGCTATTTAACCGACAGATAGGGATTTCAAATCGGAGTCATCTTTTCCTAGGTGGGCTGCCATCCAAGGCTGGTGGGCCCCACCTGCCCGGAGCAATCTGGTTTTCGGCGCAGTTCACTTCAGGACTGGTCTCCTAAATCCACCGCCGCTGATATCAATTCAGCCTAGGAATTCTTCCACACATTTGACCTTTAAAAGGGATAGTCAGAGCATTCACTACCCCTTCAAACTCACGTGTCATGTAATGGAGTGGCTTCCCGGAATCACCCTCACTCCAGTGTAAACCAGAGCTCATTCACTACCCCCATAATGTTTTTTGCTCTTTTTTTTATTTGGCCAATACTGGACTTGTTAACGCCATAATGTCTGCCCAAAACACCTCGCCTGGCATTTTTTTTAATTTTTTTTTGTATACCTTGTCGATGCTCGTATGAGAGCTAACACACAACGCACATCAAGGAGGGCATGAGACAGGAGGGGAGGGAGTGGGTCAATGGGTACAAACAGTGGGGAACAGAGACATTCGGAGATCTGTGGAAGGGAGAGGGATGGGACGGGGAACATGGGGAATAGAAGATGGACATTACAGGACTTTCAGGAGGAAAACAGGGAATTTGAAGGAGGTGGGCTTGGGTGGATTATCGGGGTAGAAAAGATCGAGGATTTGAATGGGGGATGATAGGTGGTGGTGAACAGCTGTTTTGAAGGCCTGGAGGGAACAATGGGAATGAATAGAGTGAGGGAGTTTATTCCAAAGGCGGGGAAAAAGAGGAATGAAAGAGTGAAGGTGAGCAGTGATTCGTGATTTTGGTAGTTTACAGAAGGGGTTGTTGGGACCTTGAGCGCCCTGTAGTGGGGGTGGATGGTGGGACAAATCGCAGAGAGGGCTGGAGAGGGGCGAGGTGGAGAGGAGAGGTAGAAGACAGAAAGACCACCGACCAACCTGCGGTGATTGAGTGAGAGGCCCAAAGACTCAGCCTCATTGCGGAGATGCCAATGATCCGAAATGCCTTGGTCTTACAGCGTGAAGCCGAGAAAGGTGGGAGGCAGGAGCACCAGCACAGAGGGGAGAGCAGTACTCCATCAGGCTGCGGACAAAAGCTTTTAATGGTCAGGAGCTCAGGTGGGCCGAGGAAGGACTTTGCTGACGGAGGATTCCCAGTCGGCGACTGGCTTTGAGGAGAGGTTTGAAATGTGGCTTTCCCAGGAAAGGTCATGGCAGATAGTGAGACCCAGAAGCTTGAAAGAAGGAATTCTTCCAGAGGATTGTTGAGAAAGTGGATGGGGGTTTTCTAAACGGTCCTTTCGAAGAGACATAGTGAGAGTGTGAGATTTGTCCGGATTGAAAGACATGTTCCATGTGTTGGATGACCGATGTACGGCAGAGGGTGGAGTCATCAGCAAGAGATATAGAGGATTTTCAGAGAGTCGGAGAGATATTTGATGAAAACAGAAAAAGAACAGGGCCCAGAACGCTACCTTGAGGAACTCCAGCCTGGACAGAAATGGGGGATGAAAGAACTCCATTTAGGGCCACACGGTGACTGCGACAGGAGAGGAAGTCTGCGAGCCATGAGTGAGATGGCCTTGGATACCATAGGAAGAGAGTTTGGTGAGCAGCGCAGGGTGCCAGACTGTGTCAAAAGCATGTGATATGTCCAGGGATACGGCTCGGATTCCTGTCTGGCATTGAGGGCTTCCATCCATTGTTGGGAGAGCAGAAGCAGCAATCCAGGGTAGAGTGACCTGGTCTGAAACCAAATGATGATCAGAATCAAGCCATTGGAGAAGAGGAAGGATTTGATGTCTGAAGCGATGATGGATTCCATAACCTTGCTGATGATTGGAGAAGGCTGATTGGTCTGTAGTGCAGGGATCTATTTTGCACCCTTTTTGTGCGGCAGTGGTGTTTGCTGATTTCCAAGCAGATGGGAGATGGCCTTGAGCAAATGAGAGGGTGAATAGAACAGAGAGAGAGGGTGAGCAAGAGCAGAAGAGCAGGCTTTGAGGACACGTGGGCTGATGCCGTCTGGACCGGTTGCAGAATCTGAGTCGAGGTTTGACAGCAAGCTCTCCACCTTGTCAGGAGAAAAGGACACAGAGTCCAGGAACAGTTGGTGTGACTGGGTAAGGTGGTAGAGAAAGTGATGGGTTTTGGACACAAGATTTAGCCGCAAACAGCGAGTTTAGGCATTCAGCTTTTTCACGTGCGGTATCAGCAGTGCTCGCATTTGAGGTAAGGGAGGGGATGGAGGGGGAACATACACCAGAAACAGATTTGATTAGACGCCACCAGGAATTTGAGGAGGGGAGAGAGTTTGAGAGTTCAGACTTGAGATGAGAAAGATGTTGTTTCTGGCTCTCCTGAGGATAGATACACACTTGTTCCAAGCTTTATGGAAGGAACTGAGATTCCCTCAGTTGGGTTTGCTTTCCATGAGGCAAAGGCAATTGTTCAGGACAACTGCCTCACCACAAGCTTCAGTGAACCAAGTGCGGGAGGAAGGGTAGGACAACTGAAGACAGAGGGGGATAAATCTGTGCATGAGGAGAGAGCTTTCTTTGAAAGAATTCCCAGGATGAGTTGATGTTGGAGAAGCGATAGGAGACCAGTCTAAGTTTGAGGGCTGCTTGGAGACCCTGCCAGTCAGCTTGAGTGAAATGCCAGACTCGACGGCGGTGAGGTGGTTCTCTGATAATAGCCAGAGAGATGTACACTTTGACAAGGACGTGGTCAGAAGAACCGATTGGAGCGGAGGAAGAGCAGAGCGATATTGTCAGGGAAATTTGTCAAAATCAGATCCAGAAGAGATGGGTACCCTTGGTTGAGATCCGGGTAGGGAAGTTGACCGATTGAGTCAGTCCCAATGAGTCGTAGAAAGCTTTTGCTGAGTGCCATGACAGGTGGAGAGGTACCCACACCTAGCCAACTGCATGATGACAATTGAAGTCGCCACATATGAGAGGAGAAGAGTTTGGATAAGATAGAAGTTGGTCCATGTTTTCAGATAGTGAAGTGTAGATGGAGTCATCACTGTTAGGTGGACGGACGAGTAACAGTAACATAATAAGTGATGGAGGGATGGGAGTGGAGGGGAAGCGTAGCCAGAGGTATTCCTGGGGGTGTAGGGATGAGGACAGTGCATGGAGAGTGAGGAATAGAGTCTTTGATGAAGAGAGCAACTCCTCCACCAGGGCGAGGCTCAGGTCTGTCAAACGGAGGAGGAGTAACCAGGGAGATATTTGGAGTCAGACACGTCTTGGGGAGGAAAGTTTCTGTTAGGCAGATTATGTCTGGTTTGTCAGTGGCAACCTGTATGGAAGAAAGTCTGAAAGGTTTGAGCGAAGCCCCGGATATTTGAGGTCCATACTTTTAATGAAGAGGTAGGGAGGAGGCTTTGGCTGCAGGGGTGGGGGGGGGGGAGGTAGACAAGGGACGAGGGGGGAGGTAAGGAGTGTTGTTGAAAGAGTGTGGGGATTACGAATAGCTGAGAGGGAGGGGCCGAATGAGGAGAGAAAAGGCTCTGTGCTGCTGGGGGAGAGGGGACAAAGAAGAGGGAAGAAGGCAGTTGAGGATTTGAAGGAGTGGAGAGGGTGAGAGGCAGGGAAGGAGGCAGCTTTGTGGATGGGAGGGGGGCAACTTTGGGAAGGATGTGGGGATGAATGGTGGGAGAAAGTGAGGGGGAGGTTTTGAGAGAGGTGAGAGGGAGGCTTGGAGGAGTGGGATGGTTGCTTTGAGAGTGAGGGTGAGAGAGTGAGTTGGCACTGAAGTTGGAAAAAAAGAATGGTTGATGGAAAGGAACATCATAGCAAACTGGGGTTTTTTGTTTAAGTTTTAGGTCAGTTATGCGATTAAACACATTTCTTGAGGGATGCAATAAAGCAAATTCAGAGAATGGAGAGAAGAAACGCTGTAACAGTTGGATTTTTTAGGCAAGGTATGAAGGAAAGGTCGAATTGAGAGCAGTCTGTTTAAATAGCAGAGTAGTGCATTCTGATACAGTAAAGAGTACCACACGTGTGAAAGGGAGAATGAAGATTATTAAGAGATCGTTTTGTTATTATTAATGTTTGAGAGAGTTTTCAACAGATTAGTTCATGGAAGTGTTGTAGAAAAATCGAGGAAGACGAGGAGGAGAGAAGAAGAGATGAAGAGAAGAAGAAGAAGAAGAAGAAGAAGAAGAAGAGAAGAAGAAGAAGAAGAAGAATGAGAAAGGTAGCGTTTTTTTTTTTTGTTTGTTTTTTTAAGATAAGAATAGAGTGATTAGTTGGGAGGGATGGGGACGTTAAGAGAGTGGGAAAGACAGAAATTGAAGATAATGGGAGAGAAAATAAACAACCGATCGTACACCGAGGGGAACAAAGGATAGGCCCTCAAGCACCCAGTAAGACAAGTTCGACGAAATCTCACAAAATAGCACGAATTTTGAAACAAAACCGAACTAGAGTGGGAGCATGCTCGGTAGCGTGCAAAACCTCCGCCGCCAATACTGCTAGGTCACTCAAGTGAACCTGATTCCATTCATTTCAATTTGACGTCAACAGTGCTCACAGAGTTATAGTTTGCAACTTTCCCTTTTACTTTTAACTTTTACATACTCAATTCATTCGTCATAACTAGATTCCTTGAGACAGAAATTGATTTACGTGGGTATATCCACCTGAAGTTCCAAAATCAGCCAGCAATTATAATTTTGGCATGTTTTTTGTTGGAAATCACTTATAACATGTATAAATGCAAAATAAAAATCGAAATTTTGTTGAAAAAAAAGTTGCAAATTTTTTTTTTCTCTAACAATTTTTTTTTATGGGGGGGGGGGGGGTTGGAAATCATTAAAACATGTAGAAATCCAAAAAAAAAAATTTTTAATATTTTTTCAAAATGGCCACGATAGCGGCCATATTGGATTTGGACAAGTCCAAAATCTAATGGCATGATTCTTGGACCATACCAATCCCCCACCAAGTTTCGTCGAAATCCGTCGAGGAGTTTTTCCGTAATACTGTTCACAACAAACAAATAAACCAATGTCACCGCGAGGGTGACCGTATCTTGCCACAAAGGTGACCACGTGTGACTTCTTAAGGTCACATGAGGTGAACAGAGCTGCATCCACCAGGAGCGACTCCTTGAGGAATATCTGCCTAGAGAGATTCCGATGAGAATCGTTCTACAGAATAACCATGAAACATAAACAATGTCACCGCTATGCGGTGATCCTGTATCTTGCCAAAACGGTGACCACGTGTGATTCTTTAAGGTCACATGAGGTGACAGAGCTGCTATCCACCAGGAGCGACTCTCTATGAGGAATATCTGCCTACGAGAGATTCGCATGAGAATCGTTCTTACAGAGTAACCATGAAAAATATGTGTTTGCCTCATAACGTCCCAAATGACGTATAATGTCTCAAGCTTGACATATCTAGAAAGCACTCATCGCGCGTGTTCAATTGAGGTACTACACGATATGTTCCTAAAACTTAAAATTGACCTGGGGTCAAATATGTTTGTTTATGCGCTGAAAGGACCTCTATGTTTTGCGTTACAAAAATTTCAATGATAACTGTGCTTGCAGAGTGATTTATATGATTACAGACAAAAAAACAAACAAAAAAAACATATAAAGGTCAAGGCCAATAGCCACCAAAATTAATCAGCTGAGCGCCAGACCATGAACTATATTCCCATGAAGTTTGAAGGACGATCGATCAAAATTACTCAAAAAATAAGGGTTTCGTCGACTCCCCTGATTTGCGACAAAGTGACTTGACCTTTGACCTTCAAATTTTGTGCGCTGAAAGGGACCTCTATAGAGCCTCTGATATGCGAAGTTACAAAAATTTCCAATGATAACTGTGCTCTGCAGAATTTTTTATATGTGATTACAGACAAAAATAAATAAACCAATGTCACCCGTAGGGTGATCCGTATCTTGCCAAAAGGTGACCACGTGTGACTTCTTTAAGGTCACACTGAGGTGAACAGAGCTGCTATCCACCAGGAGCGACTCCTTGAGGAATATTCTGCCTACGAGAGATTCCGATGAGAATGTTCTACAGAGTAACCATGAAAAATATGCGTTGCCTCATAACGTCACCAAATCACGTCATAATGTCTCAAGCTTGATATATCTAGAAAGCACTCATCGAGGTGTTCAATTTGAGTACTACACGATATGGTTCCTAAAACTTGAAAATTTGACCTTGGGGTCAAATATGTTTGACCTTAGGCGTTAACCATGAAGGTCAAGGCCAATCGCCACCAAAAATTAATCAGCTGAATGCCAGACCATGAACTATATTCCCATGAAGTTTGAAGACGATCCAATCAAAATTACTCCAAAAATAAGGGTTTCGTCGACTCCCCTGATTTGCGACAAAGTGACCTTGACCTTTTGACCTTGACCTTCAAATTTTATGCGCTGAAAGGACCTCTATAGGCCTCTGATATGCGAAGTTACAAAATTTCCAATGAAAACTGTGCTCTGCAGATGATTATAGGTGATTACAGATAAATAAATAAAATACAACAACAAAAAAAAACACATGAAGGTCAAGGCCAATCGCCACCAAAAATTAATCAGCTGAGCGCCAGACCATAAATATATTCCCATGAAGTTTGAAGACGATCCGATCAAAATTACTCAAAAAAATAAGGGTTTTGTCGATTCCCTGATTTGCGACAGTGACCTTGACCTTTGACCTTGACTTCAAAATTTATGGCCTGAAAGGGACCTCCATAGGCTCTGATATGCGAAGTTACAAAAATTTCACATGAAAACTGTGGTCTGCAGAATTTTTTTTTCGTGATTACAGACAAACAACAAAAAAAAAAACAAAAAAAAAACATACAGACTGACAACATATCTTGCAAAAACTTCGTTTTGGCAAGATAAAATAAAAAAATAAAACATACAGACTGACTAACATATCTGCAAAAACTTCGTTTTGGCAAGATAACAAACAAACAGAAATGGTAAACAGTAACCTCCGATCTTCGATGGGGGAGGTTAACTAGGAACACACAGTAACATGTAGGTGGAGAAATAAACAGTTAAAACGGCAGATAACGACCGGAAACTTAACTTTTGAGATCGTCAGCAGGGAGCCCCCAAGGAGACCTGCCAATGCTCCAAACCCAGAACCGGAAGTGAATCTGTTGTGCGCTCGTGGCCATTTTGATGAGCTTATATTTTCTGTATTAAGTGGGTTTTCGTGATAATCGGATCGAGAGTGTACTTTATTTATTTATCTGTCCGTGTTCATGTCCGTCTCTCTTTTGGCCGAGGATTCTCAGTTTTCGTCATTGCATGTCTTCTGATAATAAACTATTATTGGTGTGGTGACTGACCATTGCAGATTTAGCACATGAGAAACCATTTTGGCACGGCTTTAATGGCAAATCCCAGTGGAAGGTTAAAATTGGTCATGTTAACTAAAAAGAGACCAATGGAATGAAGAATTCTAACCACCCCTTCTCGCAGGAATCAGTCAGTAAAGATGCACAATGCCACGTGTGACATGTACAAGAGAAAGCTGCAAGTCATTATAAACAAATGAGTTTTAAAACTGATTTTATAACACTAGAGTCCCCATGCGTGCCACACTTTTCTCATCCCCAGTCCTCCATCCATTGAAACCGAGTCGGGAGCCTGATGGTCTTATTTAATAGTGGTGGTGGTTGTGCTGCACAAGCACAATGGGCCAAATGGCCTCCTGCATCAACGTTCCTTGTTAAGATTTATTGGTTTCGTATCTATGTGGTCACAAACTTCATCGTGACCAACAGACACCAGGTTTTGCAGCCTTTACTTCATCGTGTCTTTTTACACGTGTCTTTACTCGTGTCTTTCGTGTGTGAATCGTGTCTTTACTTCATGCAATGTAAAGACAGCACTTCAGCATTTTCTGTGTAATTCATATAGGAAGGAACGGCGATGGGAAAATCCAACAATTGACGCCATTTCCATATTTAGTGACATAGACAAACGTTCTCCTCTGCCTGGCAGACATCTGATCACGGTAACGCACTTGTAAGATTTTGTACCTGGCCATCTTCTACAGAAATACCTCATAATAAAACGACGATGGGAGTAATTCAAGTAACCATGGTCATGATGTGTTAGCATTGCACCCCATCTGGATGAAAGGGGTTGAGAAACAAATCAGCATATCGGAATAGCACCTCAATTCCCCATAATTGCAGCATGATTTCTGATGACGAAAATACGGAAACCTCCGTATGGGTCGTTACAAAATTACGGATTTCTGTACACAGACGGAACAGTGTCACCCATGCCTTATGAATCTCAAACCGCCGGGAACCAATCTACCTTTTCCCAATGAAACAATGCACGGACATTTTTCAGGAACGTATCCCTCGCAAATATCATGGTCTGACTGTACGCGCGCACGCACACACACACACACACACTTTTTCTCCAAAACAGGTAGATATTCGAATGAAACAAAGTGAAATCCACACACTATAGCTTCCCACCACTGGGCGCGAAGGTTTGCGATTCCAGCAATGGATGTCTCAGTGATACGTTAGTCAAAATGGCAGAAGGCAGCACGATGCTGTCAGTGCTGTAAAGTATGAAGCACCAGAGATGAGAGTCGGAATGACTGATTGGAGATTAAATGACTGGAGGTAAGAATTGGGGTGCACCATCACGATCCTGAGAGTACAAGACGTTCAATGGAGTACCACCACAAAGGATAACCAGCCCTGACTTGGCTCCATCTGATTTTCATCTCTTCCCCAAACTTAAAGAACACCTTCATAGAGAACATTTTTCTTACACCGATTATGTCAAGACCACTGTAAAGAGCTGGTTAAGTCAGCAGGATACACAGTTCTTTCATAACGTCATCACAAAACGACTTTGATGTTGGCAGAAATATGTTGACCACAGTGGTGATTATGTTGAGAAATCTCTACCCGTTAACCCACCCCAAGCCCACCTCCTTCCAAATTTCCACTTTTTCCTTCCTGAGAGTTTCCTTCTGTATTCATCTTGTCCACCCTATGCATCCTCTCCTGCACATGATTCCCCCCCACACCCATTGTTTGTCCAAGTCTCCTTCTAGTTTATCCTTCAACTCTTCTGTCGGTGTTTCCCCCTCTCGCTACTGTTCCTTTTGTTCTGTTGCATCCTGATCCAGTGTTCCAGCTCTTCAATGAGCAATGACGTTGTATCCAAAGAAATAAAGAAATATGCACCATGGTCGAATAAAGATTGATGTAAATATCCATCTGTTTCATTAAAATATCTTTACCTGTTTTGGAGAAAAAGAATATGAAGCATTACTTTTCAACACACCCTCATATGATTAACTACCAATATATTTTAGAAATCGAAATTTCGAAGCGTTGAACCCATTTTAATTAAAAAGTAATTCATGAAATAAAATATATAAGAGCATCAGCAGCCTTCATTAATCGGAGGAAAATAAAATATACAATGATGAACACACCTATCACCCCCTGATTGCTTTCATATTTGACCTGTTTGCTTGTGTTAAAATCAAGTTTATTTACAATCAAATAGGCCCCAAGGGTAAGCAGAGGGGGAAATGAAAAATGGAAGCCTTGATGGTTTTTCAGTGCTCGCAGCAACACCTGCAGTAATGAGTTTTGAAACTGTAATTACCACATGATTAAAGCGCATATAAGACAATGAACTGCATGCATCTCCAGACTAATAAACTACAGAAATCTAATCAATGTGCCAAAATGTAACAAAATACATATCTTAACTCTTGCATCCGTACCCTGCCAAGATCAACTTTCATATTCGGGTTGAATGATTGGTAAAATTTACGAGGAATAGGATTTTCAAAAGTTATTTTTCGGCATCTCCAGTGACATTATCATGATTTAGAACCAAAACTGTTTCTTGCACATAAAACATACAAATTGAAATAAGAACTACAGTGAAGTCGATGGCATGCCACCGCAGATCCCCACACTTCCCAACTAAAGCAAAGTTGAAAGATGCCAATAAGCTCCAACAGGAATGACCCTAAATCAAATTTTGGGTTAAATTTTTTAAAACGTTTTTTAGGGGAAGGCACACGATGGAAGGGAACACTCCTCATGCTCCTAAAAGGCCTTTATTGTTATCATCTATCTATAATTCCAGCAATCTCTGTGTGTGTGTCTATGTGTGTCTGCGACCGCCGTTTCTCGACAACCACTGGTCCGATCTGATTGAAACTTGACAGGAATATTGCCGGGGACCTGCGGATGTGCCTTTTCAAGGTTTGATATTAATCGGACGAGCGGTTCCCAAGTTACGGCCATTTATTTATCAACCAATGACAGGACACGGTGCTATGACATCACTATTGACGTCACAATAATTTTTTATTTTTTTTGCACGTACAGCCACGCACAGTGTTATGACGTCACGACACGTCATGACAGGACACGGTGCTATGACATCACGAATGACGTCAATTGTTCTTTCTTTCTTTTTTTTGCACGATTGACGTCACAAGTCTTCTTCTTCGTTTGATATGACGTCACAATTGACACTGGGGACCTGAGTATTTGCCTTTTCAAGGTTTGATATCGTTCTTCTTCATCCGTTTCAGCTGTTTCCCAGGTTATGCCAGTGATGTCTTGGCCACGCACGTATGGCCACGCACCTACGGCCACGCACCTACGGGCATGCACCTACGGGCCCGCACTAGTCCATCTATAATTCCAGCAATCTCTGTGTGTCTTTCTGTATGTGTGTGTCTGCGACCGCAGTTTCTCGACAACCCCTGGTCCTATCTAATTGAAACTTGCCAGGAATATTGCTGGGGACCTGAGGATGTGCCTTTTCAAGGTTTGATATTAATCGGACAAGCGGTTCCCATGTTACGGCCATTTATTTATCAACCAATGACAGGACACGGTGCTATGACATCGCTATTGACGTCACAATTAATTTTTTTAATTTTTTTTTTTGCACGTACGGTCACGCCAGTATGGCCCACACACCTACCGGGCACACACCTACGGGCACGGCAACCTACGGCACGCACTAGTACCACAAAATAGCATATTGGAAACGTTTCTTGTTTCTCTCTTAACAACACTGTTCTACATTTTTAAGTGTGTGACATTGTCAATTTTCTTGATCGGTTGTGCATTTTTCAAAATTTACTCTCACCATCAAAACGAAGTGCATACATAATGGAAATAGTTTTTTTGTAAGTATTTTTGATTTTTTTTTTTTCTTTTTGCCTCGAAGTGATGACCTGCAAAGTTGTACCATCAAACCAGTGATTAAGAGATGGTCAACATGGTGGATAAATAATCTTAAGAGCACTTTTACTTCCCAATCCCGTTAAATCAATGTTGATAAACCTGAGTATTCGCAAAAACAGCATTCCTGCCTTTGGCAGCTATTTGGTTGAGTTTAACTCAACGCTTGCTTGAAAATTGTACTGGCATGCTCTTGCCCGATGAATTGACAATATGCTTGTACCAATGAAGGGTGCATGTGACTTTCTGCCAATGCTTTATACACCGACTGAATGGGAAAATTATCCGATATGTCAGTAGCCTCCCTTTATTATAGCATGGCAGCCTCAAATTCAACATGCCCTGCAGTTTTTTTTTTTAAAGCTCCTGCAGCTGAAGGCTGGAGGCATTATGTTTTCAGGTTGTCCGTCTGTCATCAATTTATAACAACCGAGATAATGTGTAAACCACTGAAGGGATTTCAACCAAACTTGGCCCAAGTGTGGACTGTAATACAAAGATGAAGTGGCTAGATTTGGGATTCAAAAGGTCAAAGGACATGTTCCCTCGAATTGAAAATGTTACCATAAGAACTTATGAACCGTGAAAGTGATTTTATCCAGACTAAATACGGACTGATAATGTGATAATGTGATATTTTGGGTTCAAAAGGTCTATCTATATACACTGATGAGCCAAAACATTATGACCACTGACAGGTGAAGTGAATAACATTGATTATCTTGTTACAATGGCACCTGTCAAGGTTGTGGGATATATTCGGCAGCAAGTGAACAGTCAGTTCTTGAAGTTGATGTGTTGGATGCAGGAGAAATGGGCAGAAGTAAAGACCTGAGCGACTTTGACAAGGGCCAAATTGTTATGGCCAGATGACTGGGTCAGTACATCTCTGAACGGAAAGGCTTGTGGGGGCTCCCGGTCAGCAGTGGTGAGTACATACCGACAGTGGGCCAAGGAGGCACAAACCACAAACCGGCGACAGGGTGTTGGGCACCAAGGCTCATCGATGCATGAGGGCAACAAAGGCTATCCCATCTGGTCCAAACCGACAGAAGGTCTACTGTGGCACGTCACAGAAAATTTTAATGGTGGTCACGGGAGGAATGTGTCACAATCCACAGTGCATCACACCCTGCTGCGTATGGGGCTGCGTAGCTACAGACCGGTCAGAGTGCCCCTGATAACCCCTGTCCACCGTCAAAAGCGCCTACAATGGGCACGCGAGCGTCAGAACTGGACCTTGGAGCAGTGGATCTACTACAGGACACGCGGCCACTAAGAGTCATACAAAACAAAAGGAATGGAAGACCTCCTCAAGCAGGCAGGGATAGACGGGGCCTGAGACCTTTAATGGTCGTGGCCCGGGATGAAAAAAAGGCCACGTAGACCGATGAAGGTTACCTGCCCCCTCGAGTGGTTCTCGTGGGCAGGTCGCGACGTCTCGTCCCCACGGCAGCTAGCGTGCCGGTTTGATCTCCGGGCTTGCGACTATGGGCGTAAGCCTTCTCCGCGCGCTCGCCAGCGGAACGCAGGTTGCACCAACACAGCCGGCAGAGCGCGCTCCCGTCTCGTCCCGGATGCGTCGCCGCGGACTCCGCACCTCGCCGCGCTCCGCCAACGGTGCTCAACAGGACTACAGAGACAGGGAAGAATCAGTCGCAAGACGAGAGGGAGGGAGTAAGGAGACTGACCGTCGTGCCACGAGAGATAGAATCTCGACCTCAGACCACAAAGACAGCGAGAGCCCGCGTGGCGGTCGCCTATATAGCGCGGGGTTCCGCCCTTCGTTCGTCTCCCGTGTTCGCTCCGCTCCCTTCGAGAAGCTTCTCGAAAGGGGCGTCCTACTCTTACTCGACTGCCTCACGCCGTGCTCCACCAATCGGACAGCGAGCTGCCTGCCCCTTCCCTTCACACCAAGCGGGGAAAGATAGGTCGGGAAAAACCCCACAGCTCCGCAAGAGTTTTGTTTCTGCCAATTCCCTGCCCCCGCCCCGCTTCTCGGACGGTTCCCAGAGCGCGGAACTGTCGTAGCATGGACGTGGAGGTGGCGTTCGAAGGCGGGTAGTGGCGAAGATGGTGGGGTTGTGTGAGGAATTGTGCGTGTGTGGCGTTGTGACGTACTTGGTGGCGGTGTGTTGTTTGCGTGTAGGTTGGTTGCGTGTTTGGCGTTGCGGCGTACTTGGTGGCGGTGTTGTTGCGCTGTCGTTCAAAATAACGATAGGTAAAGAAAAACGCTATCTCAAAGGGTCGCAGCCCGGTGAACACGAAAATTCCCATTAAACAAGGTGGGAAATCTAACTGAACACAGACTTATCGATCTAACGAACTAAGGACCCTTTTAGGTGGTCTGCGAATTTCCACAAGCCGTAACAATATATATAATAATATAATATATTATATATATAATAATAATATATAATGTATGTATAATAATGAAATATATATATATAATATATATCATATCAATACATACAAAATATAAATTTTGTTAAGGATTCAGCGACGGAGGGATCTCAACCACTCTGGCCGTCTCCGGGGTAATAAGCCGCTGCTCGCACAGGCTCGGGTCACGCGTCTTCAGTCGGATACCCTAAGTAATCCTGACCTTACAGGTTGGGATAGACCGGTACAGACTGGTTGTCAATGCCGAGCGTTTCTGCCAGTCCTGTAACCATTTTGTGTATATATACCAAGAACGAATCGTTCCTCGACGCGACACGAATGAACCATAGCGGCAACTTCATACGAACCAACCAGATTTATTTGGAACATCGGGAACACAACACAAGCAAAACATTCATGACAATGTTTATTAACAACTTTAACCCGTCTTAACTAGGGAACTACGGATTACGGTTTTGAGGGATCCCTACTGTAATACGTTAAACAACGTGCAGACAAGACAGACAAACAGCATGCATGCAAGACAGAGTACTTGGTGATGTTTCAATGATGAGAGGAAAGTGTCAAAAGCACGAATGTCGCTCGTAACAAGCGGATGTCCCACGATAGAGCCCCCAGCTCGAACACCCCGCGTGGCAGATGGCGGCGCCGTACTCTTTCTCTCAAGGCACCGCGTGTCCGCCCCTCAGCGCGTCCGGCCCGCGCAATTTCACGGCACAAGACCGTTAGATCAACGATGGGTTTCAGCTGATTTCTCTCAAGTCCAGCATACAAATCCAGGCTGGCCGTTCACTCAGACAAGGCGAATCGAGGTGCCGGCTCCGCTGCGGATCGACAAACGTTCGACCTGAGGTGAGTTAAGGACGGAGGCTCCGCGCCAGACGCAGGTTGAACCTGCCGATCACTCCTCATAAGAGTATCATCGCCGACTCGACGTCAGCCCGCTCTAGTCGTTCTCCTGCCTCCTTCACGAAGCAGATCGCAGACAGACACTCGTCGTTTCTCTTGCCTTCCCTGCCTTTCTTTCGGCTCGTTCTCACGAAAAAAACAGACAGCGCCCTGTACAGCCGATCGGCGCCACCTCGCGCTCACCCTTCAACACATTTTTCGTTCGCTCGCTTCGCCCGAGCACGCCTCAAAACGACTGTTTCCCAAACTGAACCATCCACGAGGTCCTCGTTCGCTTCGCTTCGAAACCGGCACGCCGGAAAACCGACTTCGCCCAACTGAACCTTTTCACGAGGTCTCGTCGCTCGCTTCGAAACCCGAGCACGCCTCGAAAACCGACTGTTCGCCAAACTGAACCTTTCACGAGTCTTTCGTCGCTGCATGCGAGAACACTGCTCCTCCCCCTTATACGAAGCGACAAACCTCCTCCCCTTAGCTCCACCTCCCTCTCAGGCCACTCCCCCTCAGCCGACTGGGCGGGGCTATCTGGAGAGGGAGAAGAAGAAGCCCTCGGCACAGCAACCACTGTACGAACAATGAAACACTTCCCTACAACTCCGACACACATGTAACGTCCATTTATACCGAACAACCTAGCTAAACATGCATTTAATGGGGATCTGAGCTAATCCTAATTTCGTACCTGCTAAGAGCCATTTCCGTAACAATATAATATATATATATATATATACAATATATATACACATATACACATATAAATAAAATATATATATATATATATATATGTTACGGATTTCAAATCTGGTCTGATGAATGCATCCACCACACACCAGTCCTCAGACAGTTATTTCCTAAAATGCATGTTCAGATTAGCCCAACCCCATGTCTAATGGATCTTAAATGTGTGTTGAGAAGGTTAAAGGATAGATCCCCTCTCGTATGGAAGCTTTTTCTTTACGACAGACACGTTCACCACACATTTCTTTCACGAGCTCTGAAGCCCGCCTCATTTTTCCTCAGCAACATTCTTTCACGAGCTCGAAGCCTGCCCTCATTTTTCCTCACAACATTCTTTCACGACTCTGAAGCCCGCCCTCATTTCCCTCAGCATCAATTCTTCGAGAGCTCCGACACCACACCTTTTTTGAGACACATGGGTCATTATGGTAACCGTGCCCACTGGGGCGGGTGACTTGGCGGGCACCCCGCGGAGACGGCCCGGGATATAAAAACGACGAGAGAAAGCGTGAGGTACGTTCTGTGAGGAGAGACGTTCTGTGAGGAGAGACGTTCTGAATAAAAAAAAGTGACGAAAAAGCGAAAGAGGGAGTCTGAGGGAGAGAGACGTTCTGAAGAGAAAGAGATACGTTCTGAAGAGAAAGAGATACGTTCTGAGAGAAAAATTCCAGAGAGAAAATGTGAAAGAAAAATCCGAGGAGAAAAAGGAGGAGAGAAAGGAGGGGAAAAAAGCGTTCTGAAGAGAAAACGTGAGGAGAGGAAAAAGCAAAGGGCGAGAGAAGCGACCAAGAAGCGGGGTCTGACCAGCGCCGAAGAGACAATTCCCCTTCCGATGCTTCGGCAAGCGAGCGTGTGGTGCGCGTGTGGGTGTGAGCAGCGCCGCCAACAAGTGAGGCACGGGTCGATCACCAACAACACCAGGGTCTAAACCCACGACGGACGATCTCGGTGCCCTCCAGACTTCGACTGGCGTTCAAGGCTGCCCCGCGAGAGGGTGCACGGCAAAGCTGGTCGGTTGACGGACGTGGCACGCACGCACGTCATTCAGGACATTTTGCTTCAACGGACGACTTCTGGTGAGCGAGACGATCTCCCCTCCCCCCCCCTGAATGATCTCGGACCCTTGTCTGCATTATGCTGTAAGAAAGTCAACCCCGATAAGCATCTGCTCTTTGTCTTTCCTGCATTTTGATTTTTTGCTTGAAATTCATTCTTTATTAACCTCAGCAAATAAAAGGTTTTTATTTCTATTTATTAATTAATAAATATTTGTCGATTCCAACCTGTCCGTGTTTGTCCTTTTCCTTGTATTGGTCTGGCATTGTTCGAACTGAGATAGACTGGGAGGTAATTACCACAAGATTGACCAAAAAATCGTCGGCATGCACCAGCGTTAAAGCGCTCGCCGCCCTAATTAAAATCTAATCAAATAAATTGTGCTTTGCCGAGGTGCGCTCCCGCCTCAGGTAACCATGTGACTTTAGTTAGACGGCGGACACTGGAACTCGTGGTTACTGGTGGCGTTCATGTTTAAAACAACACACCGTACCATAACGTTAATTGTGAGCGTGGGCCCCAGGTCCGCTCGACCGAGGACAACCGGGGATTATACCCCCTGATGACAAGCTGGTGTCTCGGTATCCGTGCCGCAACAATTATTTTTATATATATATATATATATATATTATATATATAATATATATATATATTGTTACGCTGTGGAAATTCGCAACCACCATTTCAGGTCCCGTAGGTGAGGTATTTCTGAAGTACATGTTAGTAGTTGCCCCAAACCCGTTGTCTAAAGGGAATTATATTCATTCTTTGGGCTCGATCGCTTGAGTCAGTCCGTTTCTGTTCTTTCTTTATTTCGAACACCCACATGTCACCACAACCACGCCATCCCCCACACAGCGCCAACCACTGCAACACGCCACCTCCACATCTACGCTGCAGCATCTTCGTCACTCGCCATTCAACAGGCTCCGGCGTACAATCTCCGCAGAGGGAACTGCGAGGATGCGCAAGTTTTCCCGCCTGTTTCTCCCGTCGCACCCCGCTTTGGAGTGGAGGAGGGCAATGCCAGGCAAAGGTCAGAGGTCATGTGAAGGAGGGGCCTCTTTTGGGGAATAATCCTGGCCCTGCGCCAAGACTGACTTTCCTCGCCCCCCGCATGGCGCGGAGGGGGAACAGAGAGGGCACGCCCCTTTTCGGGAACCCTCTCGAAGGAGGGTGAGCCGAAAACGGGGCGGAGTGGAGGCGGGGCCCCGCGCTATAAAGACGGACACGGCCGGGTGCAAGGATCTCTCTCTGTCTTTTTCCCCTTCGTGTGGAACTGGTGAGTGGAGCTCTCTGTCTTTTCCCCTCTGAGTGGAGCTGTGAGGAGTCGTCGTTTGTGGAGGACGCGGAAGAGACGGAGCTCAGATTAGGTCGTGGGAAAAGGGCTCGACGGCCGCACCAGGAAGTCACCTTCTCTTTTCTTCGGGGTCTTGGGCAAATACTGTGGGAGGCCTGTCTGTAAAGTAGAACTGTTATAGTGTGCCGTGTGTGCGCGTTAGTCGGTAGTATCGCTGCGGTCGTGTGCTTTGGTTTTAAATTGAATATGCATTTGGATACAATACGTGCTGTATATGTGTGCTACTGTGTCGTGTAATAAAAATGCTTGCTTGTTGAATTGTTCCCGTTCGCTGCGTCCTTTCTTGTGGGTCTCCATCTGCTTCACGTAAAGGGTTCGAGTGGCGTGATACGCCCATAATTAATTGGAACCGTCAAGGTCGACGATAACTCCGCTCGGTATCCCTGTAGCACGGAACGAGCCGCTTAAGCGGTTCGTGTCCGGAGTCGACCTGTGGCGTGGTGCAACCCCTCGGAGGTTACCCGTGCGAGTACTTAGGTATATCGACTTTCGGCGATTCACCCTACCTCACACGGGTAGAATGCGACTGGGTTGTGGGAGTTAAACCCCACCCGTGACTGGCTCCCGGCGTTAGTCCAGAGAGGTCACGACAGAATTGTCCGTCCGGTGGGCGACGTGCCGCGATTCGAGTTACGTGGCCGATCGCACGCGCGGCGCGAATTCGCAACATATATATATATATAAATTATAATATATATATATATATATATATTAATATATAATATATATATATATATAATGCAACACAACACTGATGAGCCAAACATTATGACCGCCTCCCTAATATGCTGTTTGTCCTCCGTGTGCCGCAAAACAGTTCCGACCCCTGAGGCATGGACTCTACAAGACCCCTGAAGGTGTCCTGTGGTATCTGGCACCAAAAAATTAGCAGCAGATCTTCAGTCCTGTAAGTTGCGAGGAGAGCCGCCGTGGATCGGACTTGCGTCCAGCACATCCACAGATGCTCAAGTCGTTTGAGATCTGGAGAATTTGGAGGCTAGGCAACACCCTGAACACTTCATCATTCCTCAAACCATTCCGAACAATGTGCAGTGTGGCAGGCGCATTATCTGCTGAAAGATGCCACTTGCACCAGGGAAAACCATTGCCAATGAAGGTGGTGACCTGTCTGCAACGACGTTTAACTCGGTACACGTGTCAAATTGACGTCCACATGAATGGCCGGACCCAGGGTTTCCCAGCAGAACATTGCCCAGAGCATCACACTCCTCCACCGGCTTGTCGTCTTCCCACAGTGCATCCTGGTCCATCACTTCCCCAGGTAAACGGCGCACACGTACACGGCCACTCCACGTGATCTAAAAAAAACGGGACTATGACCAGCGACCTTCCACTGCTCCAAGGTCCAGTTCTGACGCTCGCGTGCCCATTGTAGGCGCTTTTGACGTGTGACAGGGGTTATCAGGGGCACTCTGACCGGTCTGTAGCTACGCAGCCCCATACGCAGCAGGGTGTGATGCACTGTGGATTGTGACACATTCCTCCCGTGACACCAATTAAAATTTTCTGTGACGTGCCACAGTAGACCTTGCGTCGTTTGGACCAGATGGGATACCTTTGTTGCCCTCATGCATCGATGAGCCTGGGTCCCAACACCCTTCGCCGGTTTGTGGTTTTGTGCCTCCTTGGCCCACTGTCGTATGTTACACCACTGCTGACCGGGAGCCCCCCCACAAGCCTTTCCGTTCAGAGATACTGACCCAGTCATCTGGCCATAACAATTGCCCTTGTCAAAGTCGCTCAGGTCTTTACTTCTGCCATTTCTCCTGCATCCAACACATCAACTTCAAGAACTGACTTGTCACTGCTGCCGAATATATCCCACAACCTTGACAGGTGCCATTGTAACAAGATAATCAATGTTATTCACTTCACCTGTCAGTGTCATAATGTTTTGGCTCATCAGTTATTAGATAGAACCTTTGAACCCAAAATATCACATTATCACATTATCAGTCCGTATTTAGTCTGGATAAATCCTTTCACGGTTCATAAGTTCTTATGGTAACATTTTCAATTCGAGGGAACATGCCTTTGACCTTTTGAATCCCAAATCTAGCCACTTCATCTTGTGTATACAGTCCACACTTGGCCAAGTTTGGTTGAAATCCCTTCAGTGGTTTACACATATCTCGGTTGTTATAAATTGATGACAGACGGACAACCTGAAAACATAATGCCTCCAGCCTTCAGCTGCAGGAGCATAAAAAAAAACTGCAGGGGCATGTTGAATTTGAGGCTGCCATGCATAATAAAGGGAGGCTACTAAATATCGGATAATACCCATTCAGTCGGTGTAATAAAGCATTGGCAGAAAGTCACATGCACCCTCATTGGTACAAGCATATTGTCAATTCATCGGGCAAGAGCATGCCAGTACAATTTTCAACAAGCGTTGAGTTAAACTCAACAAAAATAGCTGCCAAGGCAGGAATGCTGTTTTTTGCGAATACTCTAGGTTTATCAACATTGATTTAACGGGATTGGGAAGTAAAAGTGCTCTTAAATGATATATTATCCACCATGTTGACCATCTCTTAATCACTGTTTGATGGTACAACTTTGCAGGTCACACTTCGAGACAAAAAAAAAAAAAAATCAAAAAACTTACAAAAAAACTATTTCCATTATGTATGCACTTCGTTTTGATGGTGAGAGTAAATTTGAAAAATGCACAACCGATCAAGAAAATTGACAATGTCACACACTTAAAAATGTAGAAACAGTGTTGTTAAGGAGAAACAAGAAACTTTTCCAATATGCTATTTTGTGGTACTAGTGCAGTCCCGTAGGTGGCTGCCCGTAGGTGTGCCCGTAGGTGTGTGGCCATACATGCGTGCCCGTACGTGCAAAAAAAAAAATTAAAAAAATTAATTGTGACGTCAATAGCGATGTCATAGCACCTTGTCCTGTCATTGGTTGATAAATAATGCGTAACATGGGAACCGCTTGTCCGATTAATATCAAACCTGAAAAGGCACATCCTCAGGTCCCCAGCAATATTCCTGGCAAGTTTCAATTAGATAGGACCAGGGGTTGTCGAGAAACTGCGGTCGCAGACACACACATACAGAAAGACACACAGAGATTGCTGGAATTATAGATGGACTAGTGCGGGCCCGTAGGTGCATGCCCGTAGGTGCGTGGCCGTAGGTGCGTGGCCATAGGTTCGTGCCAAGACATCACTGGCATAACCTGGAAACAGCTGAAACGGATGAAGAAAACGATATCAAACTTGAAAAGCAAATACTCAGGTCCCCAGTGTCAATGTGACGCAATCAAGTCAACGAAGAAGAAGAACTTTGACGTCAATCGCAAAAAAAAAAAGAAAACAATTGACGTCATTCGTGATGTCAAGCACCGTATCCTGTCATGACGTGTCGTGACGTCATAGCACTGTGCGTGGCTGTACGTGCAAAAAAATAAAAAAATTATTGTGACGTCAATAGATGTCAAGCACCGTGTCCTGTCATTGGTTGATAAATAAATGGCTAACTTGGGAACCGCTCGCTCTTAATATCAACCTTGAAAAGGCACATCCGCAGGTCCCCGGCAATATTCCTGTCAAGTTTCAATCAGATCGGACAGTGGTTGTCGAGAAACGGCGGTCGCAGACACACATAGACACACACACAGAGATTGCTGGAATTATAGATATATAATAACAATAAAGGCCTTTTAGGAGCATGAGGAGTGTTCCCTTCCATCGTGTGCCTTCCCCTAAAAAAAGTTTTAAAAAATTTAACCCAAAATTTGATTTAGGGTCATCCTGTTGGAGCTTATTGGCATCTTTCAACTTTGCTTTAGTTGGAATGTGGGGATCTGCGGTGGCATGCCATCGACTTCACTGTAGTCTTATTTCAATTTGTATGTTTATGTGCAAGAAACAGTCAGTTTGGTTCTAAATCATGATAATGTCCAAGAGATGCCGAAAAATAACTTTTGAAAATCCTATTCCTCGTAAATTTTACCAATCATTCAACCCGAATATGAAAGTTGATCTTGGCAGGGACGGATGCAAGAGTTAAGATATGTATTTTGTTACATTTGGCACATTGATTAGATATCTGTAGTTTATTAGTCTGGAGATGCATGCAGTTCATTGTCTTATATGCGCTTTAATCATGTGGTAATACAGTTTCAAACTCATACTGCAGTGTTGCTGCGAGCACTGAAAACCATCAAGCTTCCATTTTTCATTCCCCTCTGCTTACCCTTGGGCCTATTTGATTGTAAATAAACTTGATTTTAACACAAGCAAACAGGTCAAATATGAAAGCAATCAGGGGGTGATAGGTGTGTTCATCATTGTATAATTTTCCTCGATTAATGAAGGCGGCTGATGCTCTTATATATTTTATTTCATGAATTACTTTTTAATTAAAATGGGTTCAACGCTTCGAAATTTCGATTTCTAAAATATATTGGTAGTAATCATATGAGGGTGTGTTGAAAAGTAATGCTTCATATTCTTTTCTCCAAAACAGGTAAAGTATTAATGAAACAGATGGATATTTACATCAATCTTTATTCGACCATGGCATATTTCTTTATTTCTGGAAACAACGCCATTGCTCCATTGAAGAGCTGGAACACTGATCAGGATGCAACAGAACAAAAGGACAGTAGCGAGAGGGGAAACACAGACAGAAGAGTTGAAGATAAATCAGAAGGAGACTTGGACAAACAATGGGTGTGGGGAGGAATCATGTGCAGGAGAGATGCATAGGTGGACAAGATGAATACAGAAGGAAACTCTCAGGAAGGAAAAAGTGGAAATTTGGAAGGAGGTGGGCTTGGGGTGGAACGAAAGAGATTTCTCAACATAATCACCACTGCGGCTAACATATTCTCGCCAACATCAAAGTCGTTTTGTGATGACGTTATGAAAGAACTGTGTATCCTGCTGATCACCAGCTCTAACAGTGGTCTTGCAATAATCGGTGTAAGAAAATGTTCTCTATGAAGGTGTTCTTTAAGTTTGGGGAAGAGATGAAAATCAGATGGACAAGTCAGGGCTGGTTTACCTTTGTGGTGGTACTCCATGAACGTCTTGTACTCTCAGGATCGTGATGGTGCACCCCAATTCTTACCTCCAGTCATTTAATCTCCAATCAGTCATTCCAACTCTCATCTCTGGTGCTTCATACTTAACAGCACTGACAGCATCGTGCTGCCTTCTGCCATTTTGACTAACGTATCACTGAGACATCCATTGCGGAATCGCAAACTCGCACCCAGTGGTGGGAAGCTATAGTGTGTGGATTTCACTTTGTTTCATTCGAATATCTACCTGTTTGGAGAAAAAGTGTGTGTGTGCGTGCGCGCGTACAGTCAGACCATGATATTTGCGAGGATACGTTCCTGAAAAATGTCCGTCATTGTTCATTGGGAAAAGGTAATTGGTTCCTGGCGGTTGAGATTCATAAGGCATGAGTGACACTGTTCCGTCTGTGTACAGAAATCCGTAATTTTGTAACGACCCATACGGAGGTTTCCGTATTTTCGTCATCAAGAAATCATGCTGCAATATGGGGAATTGAGGTGCATTACGATAGCTGATTTTTCTCAACCCCTTTCATCCCAGATGGGTGCAATGCTAACATCATGACCATGGTAACTTGAATTACTCCCATCGTCGTTTTAATGAGGTATTTCTGTAGAAGATGGCCAGGTACAAAATCTTACAAGTCGTTACCGTGCAGATGTCTGCCAGGGCAGAGGAGAACGTTTGTCTATGTCACTAAATATGGAAATGGCGTCAATTGTTGGATTTTCCATCGCCGTTCCTTCCTATAGAATTACACAGAAAATGCTGAAGTGCTGTCTTTACATTGCATGAAGTAAAGACACCGATCACAACACGAGTAAAGACGCGTGTAAAAAGACACGATGAAGTAAAGGCTGCAAAACCTGGTGTCTGTTGGTCACGATGAAGTTTGTGACCACATAGATACGAAACCAATAAATCTAACAAGGAACGTTGATGCAGGAGGCCATTTGGCCCATGTGCTTGTGCAGCACAACCACCACCACTATTAATAAGACCATCAGGCTCCCGACTCGGTTTCAATGGATGGAGGACTGGGATGAGAAAAGTGTGGCACGCATGGGACTCTAGTGTTATAAAATCAATGTTTAAAAACTCATTTGTTTATAATGACTTGCAGCTTTCTCTTGTACATGTCACACGTGCATTGTGCATCTTTACTGACTGATTCCTGCGAGAAGGGTGGTTAGAATTCTTCATTCCATTGGTCTCTTTTTAGTTAACATGACCAATTTTAACTTCCACTGGATTTGCCATTAAAGCCGTGCCAAAATGGTTTCTCATGTGCTAAATCTGCAATGGTCAGTCACCACACCAATAATAGTTATAATCAGAAGACATGCAATGACGAAAACTGAGAATCCTCGCCAAAAGAGAGACGGACATGAACACGGACAGATAAAATAATAAAGTACACTCCTCGATCGATTACACGAAACCCACTTAATACAGAAAATAATAGCTCATCAAAATGGCCACGAGCGCACAACAGATCACTTCCGGTTCTGTTTGGAGCATTGGCAGGTCTCCTTGGGGCTCCCTGCTGACGATCTCAAAGTTAAGTTTCCGTCGTTATCTGTGCCCGTTTTAACTGTTTATTTCGCACCACATGTTACTGTGTGTTCCTAGTTAACCTCCGCCATCGAAGATCGGAGGTTACTGTTTTCACGCCATTTCTGTTTGTTTGTTATCTTGCCAAAACGAAGTTTTTGCAAGATATGTATACAGCTGTGTGTTTATTTTTATTTTTATTTGTCTGTAATCACGTATAAAAAATTCTGCAGAGCACAGTTATCATTGGAAATTTTTGTAACTTCGCATAATCAGAGGCCTATAGAGGTCCCTTTCAGCGCACAAAATTTGAAGGTCAAAGGTCAAGGTCACTTTGTCGCAAATCAGGGGAGTCGACGAAACCCTTATTTTTTGAGTAATTTTGATCGGATCGTCTTCAAACTCATGGGAAATATTTTCATGGCTGGCCGCCAGTGATTAATTTTTGGTGGCGATTGGCCTTGACCTTCATGTTTTTTTTGTTGTTTTTTTTGTCTGTAATCACGTATAAATCACTCTGCAGAGCACAGTTATAATTGGAAATTTTTGTAATTCGCATATCAGAGGCCTATAGAGGTCCCTTTCAGCGCATAAAATTTGAAGGCAAGGTCAAAGGTCAAGCCACTTTGTCTTAAATCAGGGGAGTCGACGAACCTTATTTTGAGTATTTTAATCGAATCGCTCCAAACTTTATGGAATGTAATATATGGTCTGGCGCTCAGCTGATTAGTTTTTGGTGGCAATTGGCCTTGACCTCATGGTTAGCGCCTGAGGTCAAACATATTTGACCCCAAGGTCAAATTTTCAAGTTTTAGGAACCATATCATGTAGTACCTCAAATTGAACACCTCGATGAGTGCTTTCAAGATATTCAAGCTTGAGACATTATGACGTCTATTGGTGACGTTATGAGGCAAACACATGTTTTCATGGTTACTCTGTAGACTATCTCATCGGAATCTCTCCTAGGCAGATATTCCATCAAGGAGTCGCTCCTGGTGGATAGCAGCTCTGTTCACCTCAGTGTGACCTTAAGAAGTCACACGTGGTCACCTTTTGGCAAGATACGGATCACCCTACGGTGACATTGGTTTATTTGTTTGCTTGTGAACAGTATTACGAAAAACTCCTCGACGGATTTCGACGAAACTTGGTGGGGGTATTTGTATGAGTCCAAGAATCATGCCATTAGATTTGGACTTGTCCAAACCAATATGGCGCTATCGTGGCCATTTTGAAAAAATATTAAAAAAATATTTTTTTTTGATTTCTACATGTTTTAAGTGATTTCCAACCCCCCCCCCCCCCCCAAAAAAAATTGTTAGAGAAAAAAAAATTGTGCAACTTTTTTTTTCAACAAAATTCGATTTTTTTTTTGCATTTATACATGTTAATAAGTGTATTCCAACAAAAACATGCCAAAATTAAATTGCTGGCTGATTTTGGAACTTCAGGTGGATATACCCACGTAAATCAATTCTGTCTCAAGGAATCTAGTTATGACGAATGAATTGAGTATGTAAAGTTAAAAGTAAAAGGGAAAGTTGCAAACTAAATACTGTGAGCACTGTTGACGTCAAATTGAATGAATAGGATATCAGGTTCACTTGAGTGACCTAGCAGTATTGGCGGCGAAGGTTTTGCATGCTACGAGTGCTCCCACTCAGTTCGGTTTGTTTCAAAATTCGTGCTATTTTGTGAGATTTCGTCGAACTTGTCTTACTGGTGCTTGAGCCTATCCTTGAGGCTTGAGGCCTATCCTTTGTTCCCTCGGTTACGATCGTGTTTATTTGTTTTATCTCCCCATTATCTTCAATTTCTGTCTTTCCCACTCTTAACGCCCCACTCCTCCCACTAATCACTCTATTTTTATCTTAAAAAAACAACAAACAAAAAAACGGCTACCTTTCTCCAATTCTTCTCTTCTTCTTCTCCTCTCTTCATCTCTTCTCTCTCCGTCGCTCCTCGATTTTTTTACAACACTTCCATGAACTAATCTGTTGAAAACTCTCTAAACATTAATAATAACAAAAACGATCTCTTAATGTTTCATCTTCTCTTTCACACGTGTGTACTCTTTACTGTATCAGAATGCACTACTCTTCTGCTATTTAAACAGACTGCTCTCAATTCGACTTTCCTTCATACTTGCCTAAAAATCCAACTGTACAGCGTTCTTCTCTCCTATCTCTGAATTTGCCTTTATTGCATCCCTCAAGAAATGTGTTTAATCGCATAACTGACCTAAAACTTAAACAAAAAACCCCAGTTGCTATGAATGTTCACTTTCCATCAACCATCTTTTTTCCAACTTCAGTGCCAACTCACTCCTCTCACCCTCACTCTCAAAGCAACCATCCCACTCCTCCTCCAATCCCCCTCTCACCTCTCTCAAAACCTCCCCCCCAACTTTCTCCCACCATCATCCCCCTCACTCGTCTTCCCAAAGTTGCCCCCCCTCCCATCCACAAAGCTGCTCCTTCCACTGCCCTCTCACCTCCATCTCTTCACTCCATCTCCTCAAATCCTCAACTGCCTTCTTCCTCTCTCTTGTCCCCTCTCCCCCAGCAGCACAGAGCCTTTTCTCCTCCTCATTCGGCCCCCTCCCCAGCTATTCTGTAACCCCACACTCTTTCAACACACCCTTACCTCCCCCCTGTCCCTTGTCCTACCTCCCCCTCCCCCCCCCTGCAGCCAAAGCCTCCTCCCTACCTCTTCATTAAAAGTATGGACCCTCAATATCCGGGGCCTTCGCTCAAACCTTTCAGATCTTTCCATACAGGTTGCCACTACAAACCAGACATAATCTGCCTAACAGAAACTTTCCTCCCCAAGACGTGTCTGACTCCCAAATATCTTCCCTGGTTACTCCCCCTCCGTTTGACAGACCTGAGCCTCGCCCTGGTGGAGGAGTTGCTCTCTTCATCAAAGACTCTATTCCTCACTCTCTCCATGCACTGTCCTCACTCCCTACACCCCAGGAATACCTCTGGTACGCTTCCCCTCACTCCCACCTCATGGTGTTGCTGTGTACCGTCCACCTAACAGTGATGACTCATCTACACTTCACTATCTGAAAACATGGACCAACTTCTATCTTCTTATCCAAACTCCTCTTTCCTCATATGTGGCGACTTCAATG
>CM068963.1:88112283-88122906 GCA_035128595.1 Eptatretus atami | reverse complement strand
TGTCTGGTGAGCGGTTCTTGCCGGCGTTTAGGTCATCTTGCGGAAATGGACTGTTGCAGTTCTGGCGATTCGCGACCAGGCCGCGCAGGGGGCGGGCCAATCAGAGGCCGATTCGGGGGACGTCACTGAATCTTGCGGTGACCCTCAGCCCGCGCTGCGGCCTATAAATGGAGCGGGGTCGTTCGCTTTCTCTCCGCTCTCGTCCTTCTCCGCTTCGCTCAGATCCTGGACCTCGAACTCCCGCCTTCTGTCGTCATCACTGGCTCCTCCTTCCTCTTCTCTCGCCCACTACGATGCTGACCTCCAACCCGGTCCAACTGAAGCCCCTCCTTCACGCCCGACGGTCTCACGCAACTGCCCGAAACAGAGACACTACGCCACGGAGCACTCCCCCCCCAAACGTATTGGTTTGGCACGTCGTACCCAGTTTACCTCGCATCGCGTATCGGTATATACAAAGGAAGTCCTGAGATGACCGTAGCCTCAAACTCTCTCCTGTCTTGCCTCAATCCCTCTTCCATCGGTTTGTGGTGGTTGTGTGTGTGTGTGTGTGTGTGTTGTGTGTTGTGTGTGTGTGTGTGTGTGTGATGTGTGTGGGTGTGTGTGTGTCCCTTGGCACCTGTCTATGTAATCATTTAAAAGCCCCGCCCTAGAGAAATCTGGTATATAATTCGGTTTAGTCTTCTCGTTCGCTTTTAATAAGTTGCTTCTTTAATTGTCTGCACCACCACCCTCTCCCCATATCTCTGCACAAACACACACCCAATAAAATCTCTGATCGAACCACATACGCTTTCTCCCAATGTAAATTAAAATCATTATTATAAATTTCCCTGCTCGTTTTTGTTCCCTTTTTTTTCCCTTTCCAATTGAAAAAATCCACATGGTCCGGAATCCCGCTTAGCTGGACTTATTCCCAAGATTCGTTCCTTATCCGTTAGCGTCCTTGCAGTTCGCTCGTTGACTGCATTCCGATCCGTGTTAGACGTCCGTTTGGACAACGTACCGAGGGCGTGTTCCAACGTTAAATTAAATCACGTGGTTATTTTAGGTAAACGATTACACTAGACTGAGGACCCCTAAATCACGTGTTGAGTTATGGCATCCACGTCCGGAGTTAACCGACTCACCACTTCACGGAATTATCCGTGTGCGAACGCATACAATTCGGGATCTGTAAGGAGCCGATGATTAGCTTCCCCCACCTCGTGTCTTCTCACCGACCCCTCAGCCCACAATCAATATATATATACATAATATATAATAATAATATTATATATAATATATATATATATAATCATTCTATATATAGCCTTGTCGCGCAGTGGTAGGGCAGCGGCTTGGATCCAAAACCGTCGAGTCAAGCCCCGTTGGGCCCAACTGAATTAATAACACCAGGGGGTGACTCAGCCTAGTTCAATCCTCCGAGTCGGTGAAAATGAGACCAGTATAACTGTGCCGGTTATACCTCCGGTTAAAACAATGAGGTGTACCATATCCCTGTGTCGTAAGAGCGACCAGGTGTGCGTCAGAAAAGGCATCCGGCCGTAAAAACAAGTGCCAAATCACTATGCGGATCATACGGATGATCCGCTGCGACCCCTAACGGGAGCAGCCGAACAGAAGAAGAAGAGGAAGAATAAGTTATAATATATAATACATATATATAATATATCAATATATATATATATATAATAAACTATATATATACCCGTTGTGGTGCCCCCAAAAAATCCTAACGCCCATGTGTTGAAACAAAATTGGAATCGAACAATTTTGATCGAGAAATTTGCCCTAATAAACCGAACAACATTTTCAAAACCAAACACATTCTAAAAACCGAACACAACGTGCATTCATGTTGTCACGTCGCGTTCTCCCCGCCCTCCCTATTAGAACCGATCTTCTAGTCGCTTTTTTCATTCAGATCCGTCGGTGAAAGTGACTCCGTAAAGGCATCTCTCTGTGATGTTCGATCGCTACTTACCTCGTGTTTCACTTGATTTGTGTGTTTTTATTTAACGTCATCCTCTATATCATCATAGAGAGACTAATAACCCCAGTCTCGAAGTTCTGTCCGTCCGTACGTCCGGCCGTCCGTACGTACGTCCGTACCGGTACGTACTCTCACCCGTAACTGTAGCGTCCACAATCAAACCGAGTGGAGACAAAACCCAATAGTGACATGGGAATAGAGTCGAAGTGAACATGCACAACGATATAACTACAAGTCGTCCAAGGTCGAGGTCAACGTCGAAGATGTTGTCAAAGTTTCGAAAATCGATCGATTCAAATCGTATTCTCCTCCCTCTTTACAAAGAGAGATCAAATGTTATTATATGGTCCCAGATACTACGGACTATGATCTAGAACAACAACGAGCCATTTTTTAATTTGCTCGTCGTTCCGTCTTTTATACCCTTCAAACTTCGTTCTGTATTCCCCGTATGGGCATTCATAAAGTACGTACAAAAAAACCAAGTATTAAAAAATAACAACCGTAACTCTCCGAGACAAATATTGACATTTGAAAGCTTTTGTCAGATTTAACTAAAACAATGGAACACAGGTTTATATGCACACTTACTTTCATTATGTCATTACATCGTTTGATAGAATTTGTATCTTTATTTTCAAAAATTACGTGCTGCCTATATTAAAAGAGAAAAAGGTAAAATTACACACACTGGGACGCATCGTCATGGCTTACAAAATCGGTTCATAAGGAACTGCTGGCTTATGCAAGACATTAGCGATGATGAGGGTGGGCGGTGGTGGTTCACTACCTGCATACAAGGAGGGTGGGTGAGTTTCTGAACAACCTGGAAGTAGAGCGTAGCGTACTTTATGATAACTGCCCCTATTCTCAGTCTGCACAGATTACTTTCGAGACCTCTGCAGAGATGACCGGCACTCCCACCGCGAGAGTATTTTTTTACTACATCTTGTGTTTATTAATAACAAAACAAAACGCAATGCCGACACGTGGTGTGACGGATTCGGCAAGCGATTTTATTCACAGAAAATACCGGTTGTTAATTTGGAATAATCCATGATTACCTCAGCCCGATGCAGTAGATGTAAATGATTGGTTCTGGGCATCATGTCTTGATCGAGCTGCCCTGGGGCAGCCTGCCTCGCAGATGTGCCGAGCGATCGACCAAACCAGGCGGAGCAACGAGCCTGTGTGACCTTTGATATGGTGATTTACCAGTTACATACACAACTACACCCCACCATAGAAGGTCATTTATAGTCATCCTATTTTACCTTAAAATGGGAAATTTCAGTTGCAAAGTGTCTTGAAGTCGTTTTCCGGCGTCGCAGAACGCATTATCAATTTCCACATTATTGTTTTATTGGAAAATAGTCTTTGGAATCCGAAATTTTGTGCAATCCGAACAGCTTCTGGAACGAATTAAATTGGCTTCTGGCACCACTGTAATATATATATATAAATATAATATAATAGTATATAATATATATATATATATAATATATAATTATATAACCTATATATCTTCTTCTTCTACTTTCGGCTCTCCCTTAGTGTCACCATACGCACTCATCCGAATTGATAGTCCGCAGTGAATGATTTGGCACAGGTTTACGCCGAAATCCCTTCCTGACACAACCCTCGCTCGTCCTCTTTACGACACAGAATACGGTACACTCAATTCTAACCGGGGCCATACACCGGGCCCAGTACACTGGTCATTCACTTCGCCGACTCGGAAGCTGATCAAACCTCCTTGTGTGTATTAATTCAAGCGGGCCAACGGGCTTAAACTCAGGACCGTTTTGATCCCAAGCCGCTACAACTTAACACCACTACGCAAACACCAGCGGTATGTATATATACTTATATAGATGTGCGTGTGAGAGTGTGCGTGTGTGTGTGTGTGTGTGTGTCTCCATAACTCCAAAACCATGACAGGTTCTACAGTCCTGAACTGAATGCGAAATTCCAAGGACCGTTAGTTCCGGAAGTGCTTTCCAAGGCCAACCTATTGTACCATTTCAAAGGAAAACATAATGGATTGTGTTATTAGCCTTGTGTTCATAGCACTTTACTGATTAAGAACGAAACCACAGGAGGTGACGGGACTACTTTAGCATGCACAAATTCATAATCATCTTTTTCTATTAATTGTTCATTGCATGATTGCGAGACTGCCTAGATATCATTGTAGTAGTGATAAGGCATTTCACCCAATATCTGCTTTTACTTTTACTTACTTGAATTGTGCTCGATGCTCGTACGGTGACATGGCCGTACGTAGCCAGCCAATAACAAAAAAAAAAAACTTTTCAAACCGGACGAGACCAGAAACAACAACGACGACACATTATCGCTCCGTTCCTCGCTCTCGTGCAACGTACGTGCACATATCCCGGAATCGCAAGTTCGTTACATATTCGCCAGTTAACGATTTAATGCCGCAATTTCGCATATGTTAATACAGCCAACCTTATCTAATGACCAACTCTTTGGCTTTGCAATGTCACCCAAGGAAGAATATCAAGCTTGGAAGACGCAGAGAATAAAGAAGAAAAGAAAAAAAAAACAATCGTGCATAGAGGGCCCGCTCCCACCACTCCCCCAAAAAAACTTTCAAAACAACCACACAGGCCGTTCCTTCTGCTGATCTATCTTGAAACAAAGACCGACTTGGATGGGCATCGTTTATCTATAAATGGCGCATAAAGAAATTCGAAGAATTATTAGAATACACGAAGTCATCACTATCCGGAAGTCCGTACGTTGTTAGCCCGCCTAATTTTGGACCTTCACTGGAACCGGGCTAAGATACTTCTACTTCCCGCGAGTGGCCACTGCCTACGCAGCAAATGTTCTGTCTTGTTTGGTAAAATAAATGCAAATAACTCCTGGATGCAGCTCACTATAGTCCGATTATTGAATCAAACTTGAAAAGCGCAACATCACACTATGAGCCCTAGCAATATCCCTGGCAGTTTCAATTAGATCAGACCGTTGGTTGTTGAAAAGGGCCCGCTGCAGGCGCGGTGATGCCGTCGGTAGCGCGTTTTCCACGCTTGTATGGCAACCGGACGATTAGGCTGGCCTGTTGATCAAACGCCACGCTAACTTCACACACATACACACAACACACACACACACACAACACACACCACACACACACACTAGACCCACGCACGCACGCACCACGCACGCACGCACGCACACACACACACACACACAGACCTGGAATTATAGAAGAGCAAACATGAAAACATTATATTAATTAAATAATATAAAGTGGAGCAACTTAGCATAACAATTGTGCATTTGATAGAAGCACCAACAATTGCGCAGAACTATGCCTGATCATATTATGAAACACGATTTGATATTGGCATCTCAAATTATTTGTGCAGTGTAAATATGGTTGCCAACAGCCATCACGGCTGAAATGAGATGCGCCCAAATATCCAAATCTGTTCATAATAATCATAGGTACTAGTCTGCCCCAAATTGTGTTTCCTCATCAAAAATGCACAATTGTTATGCTATAATTTAGCTAAGTTGCCCGCACTAATAATAATCAATTTGCTAACAAAACAAACAAACTTTTGCAACTTTCTCAACTTTTTGTACATAAAAACCCAGAGCCCATGCGACCCAAGGAAGACATTAGAAGTAAGTCAATATACAACCAGAACAGCCGCTCCTGCCAAAAAAAATTGCAAATTTTTTTTAATGCATTTCCTTAATGTTTAAGACTCTAACTTAGAACATATCAAAAGTTGACATGAATAGTGAATCCATGGGAAAAGTAAAAATGTTTGACATGATACAAAATGTCAACAAAAACCATGCACGACTATCATACAGCGAAAATGAACCACTATGCAGATTATTCCAATATATGTTTCCCCTCAGCAATAATATATTACATAACAGTGGGGAAACAAGTAATTGATACACTTGCCGATTTTGCAGGTTCCCACTTACAAAAGCACGTAAGAGCTCTCGTAATTTTACATAGTAGCACTTCAACTGTGAAAGACCAGAATCTAAAACAAAAATCCTGAAAATCACATGTATGATTTTTAAATAATTAATTTGCATTTTTATTGCATGAAATAAGTATTTGAACATCAAGAAAACATGAACTAATATTGTTTGTACAGGGAAACCCTTTGTTGCAATTACAGAATCAGTACCGTTTCCATAGTTCTTTAACCAGGTTTGCACAGACTGCCAGCAGGATTTTGCCACTCCTCTATACAGATCTTCTCCAGATCCTTCATGCGTGCTACTCTCCGGAGTGATCCGCAAACCACAGACTTTCATGCTCCCTTCCTCAAAAGATTTTCTATTTGGGTTCAGGTCTGGAACCCGTCTAAGGCCTACTCCAAGCCAGACCTTGAGAGGCTTCTTACGGAGCACAACTCCTTAGTTTGCCTGCTGTGTTTCGGGTCTTGTCATCGCTGGAAGAACCCAGCCACGCCCGCATCTTCAATGGCTCATTGTAGCGAAGGAGGTTTGTTGCCAAGATCTCGCGATTCGATGGCCCCACAATCCTCCTCCCCGTCAATACGTGCAGATCCTGTCCCCTTTGCAGAGAAAAGCAGCCCCAAGAATGATGTTTCCAACTCCCCATGCGTTCACGGTGGAGGTGTTCTTGGGTGTCCTCATCCTTCTTCTTCCTCCAAACCATGGCAGGGAGTTTAAACCAAAAAAGCTCTAATTTTGTCTCATCAGACCAAACCTTCTCCACATTCCTCCTCTGGACATTCCAGATGTCCACTGGCAAACTTCAGACGGCCTGCGAACTATGCGCTTGGCTGAGCAGAGACCTGCGTGCGCTCGCACCGATTTTATCGCAGACGGCGTAGGTGCTTAACTCATGGTTTTTCTTTACGATGACGTGGTCCCAGCTCTCTTACAGGTCATTGACCGGTGCCTCCGTTATTCTGGGCTGATCGCCCACCTTTCTCAATGATCATTGAGCTCCACGAGGTGAGATCTATGCTATGGGGCCCTTCAGAACCAGGGTATTTGATGACTGTTATCTTGAAACTTCTTCCATTTTCTAATAATACTAGGCAAGCCATACGTACAGATATTTGCCTTCTCACCAAGCAGCTTGCCTATTGTTTCCTGTGAGCCAGGCTCCCAGCCTTGTGGAAGTCTACAATCCTCTTGTTGCCTCGAGTCCTTAGACAGCTCTCTGGTCCTTGCCTTGGTGAGAGTTGAGTCTGATATGTCATGTGGGTATCAAGCGTGCTTCGTTATGCAGATAACGAGTTCAAGACCAGGTGCATTACATACAGTAATGAGTGGAGAATGGCGGAGGCGCTTCTTAAAGAAAAACTAACATGGCCTCTGGAGAGCCTGGAAATCTTACTGGTTGGTATGTATCAATACTTGAGTTCATGCAATAAAATGCAAGAATTAATTTTAAAAATCATACAATTTGCCCATTTTCAGATGGGTTTTGTTTTTAGATTGGTCCGTCTTCACAAGTTGAAATTACCTGATGATAAAAATTACGAACCATCTACTGCTTTGGTAAAGTGGTAATAACCTGCAAATATCGGCAGTGTATCAAATACGTTTCTCCCCCCTGTAAACTATCGTTGTTATCAGGAACTGGAGAATGCTCTACCTGGATGCCATTCAATTGGTTAACTGCGCCAATGTAAAATTACTGACACCATCTTCGTAGAAAGATCTCATTTTTGTATTTTCAAAGCCACTAGAGAAATCAACTTCTTAATCGTAAAGAGAATCCTGCCCTTTAGCCTCAAAGATTGGCTGTGAGGAACATATTAGTTGTGTAGAAGATAGCAGAAGGCAGTCAACCCATGTCAAGTGCAATCGAGAAGGTGTGTTGCACGATATCAGTAATTTCGTAGCTGGTACCAGTGGTTCACAAAGTCTACGCAGTAATCACCATAAACAAAAGACATGCTTTAACCAGAAGGATCATGCCGTTAAATCAGGTCCATCAGTACTAAGAGGAGTGCTCCGCACTTCCCTCGGACCATATGACATGTAAAACACATTGCTCTTTTCCCTGCGCGCACGGGAAGATTAAGGAAGAGGACCAAAGCGAGGCATGCAGAAAACCGCATTTTGCTACGTGAAGACTGACATTGTTAAACACTATATCAGTTCATTGCAAACATAGAGGCGAAATGGGCCGTAGTTGACATGTATCAAGGTCGGCATTGAATAATTTTGAGGGTGTATTCTCCATCAGCTACTGTGTGTAACAGTCCGCACACTATTCAAGTTAATCTACAATCCGCCAACTGCGAGAACAGCCACAATCGTTTCAACGACCTGAGTCAAACGGAAGAGGACGAAAATAATGGGAAGGCCATAAGCGACAGATGACACAGAATTGAGCCTTCGATAAGTGTGGGTCTCTTTCTTGAAAGACAATATGAGGAAGCACTAACAATATATCCACGGGACCTGTGTCCTAGTAGAAATCGGAAAATACCTTGGATGTAGAGTGAATACCGAATGCGATAAATGGGAACCGAATAGCATGAAGAACAGCACTATACAAAACGATATGGTGGAATACATGTATCTATGTCGATTACATGGGCAGAGGGTAGAGGCGGTTCAAGAGACATTGTGCATTCAGAGAAAAACTGTCCAGATCCTACCGTGACCACTACAATGCACGCACGGAGAAATTGAATGACACAGAAGCACAAAGAAACGTGCAATTTCCTTGCAGATTACGCTAGCAAAAATAAATAAAAAAGTGACAATAAGGTAGACAACAGTTGAGCACCACGATGGGGATACATACCATCCGCAACTTACGCAGACCTAAGCCTTACTGCTGGCATTGGGGTAATGTCCCAGGCTAGCCGTGCGATTCTTGCTAGCAGCATCTTTTGTCTGGACAAATACATCTAGGAGGTTGCTAGGTATTGGATACAAGCAGTCATCAAGCAGTGCTCCAAGGATAGGTAATGGCACCCATTGCCAAGCTTGTCTTAGCAAAGTGCAAATGGCATCACTTGTATAGGTCTCCAGGGTTTCTTGATAGATAGTCTCAAGTCAACCTTGGTCTTTGTCCTCCATCTTTACGTCGAAGTGCAACGGTTTGAATGCAGAATGCACGCCCTTCTCTTGCTTACCGAGGGGTGGTTTGGAGAGGTTTGAAACACTTCGACACTTCAACGATAGCCACCTTTTATGTGCTGCGACACATGTGGACCCACAACATCAAACGTTGGATGGAAAGGTTACCTTTCATGGATGCATATACAGCTATTCACCACCAGGCGGCAAATCTAAACGCAACATCTATCCTAGAAAAGAAAATCATGTCGTGACAGGAAAGCTCTCGAAACTCCGACGAAGATCAATATAATAGATTACCGCTATGCAAGCACTATCAACGATACCCCACTATCAACTTTCAGCCCCTCCCTTTGTTATCAATTTGTGATCCGCACAATTGACATTATATCGGAGATGTGTCATTTGCCTCAACCAAGGGTACTGCAACAAATGCAAGCCATATGCACTTTCTCTGTCTATAGGAGTGGTGATCACCCAGGAAAGCCTTCAGATGAGGCAGTTCTCCCGGGATATGATTGATATGAACCCAGGTGACTAAAACCTGCGATCTGTCACAACTATTAATTGATACCTGAGCAAATATCTTACATCAAAACACTAACATCTCAGCAACATCACAATTGTACCTCAATATTCTCTGCTGTTTTTAGATAGCCTCTGAGATAGTGATATCTCTTCCTGCTTGATAATCCAACCATAATGCAGTGCTACTGTCTTGAGCTTCCACAGACATAGATGATTTGTGTGGTGCCATTGGGAAGTTGATCCGGATAAAGTGACTGAAAGAATATCTGAAACAGTGTATGGTCGTACAAATGGCTGTGTGCACAGCTGAGTGGGAAGGCGGTGCAACCTAGCTTTTCGTGCCATTGCTTGTGATCAGCGTCTTACACCAAGGTTGTTTGGCTAAATTGTGGAAGTGACCCTGGTTGTCCAAAAAATGGTGGCAGAACTGAGCACTGTACATTTCCCTGGAGACTGTCCGATAGGACACTTATAGAGTCTGGTGTTGCAATCAAGAGGCATTTCATTACATTGACCAATAGATTGAATCAGAAAGGAAAAACTTTGCAAAGGACCGCGAAAACCAGTGCACTTGGTGCAAACTACCAGCGTATGTTGGAATTGCAAAGGCCACTTATGGCAGCTGATCGACGGTCCGAGATATCCTCTCTATATACCGTGGTGCCCCCAGAATCCGTACGCCCCATTGTTTGAACAAATTGGAATCCGAACAATTTTGTCGAGAAAATTTTGCCCTAAAAACCGAACACATTTTCAAAAACCGAACACATTCTCAAAAACCGAACACAACGTGGCATTCATGTTTGTTCACGTGCGTCTCCCCCGCCTCCTATTAGACCCGCATCTTCGCGCTTTGTTCATTCAGATCGTCGGTGGAAGTACTCGTGAAAGCATCTCTCTTGTGTGTCGATCGCTACTTTACCTCGTGTTTTCACCTTGATTTGTGGTGTTTTTTTAGGTCATCTCTATCATCTCAGTAGAGATGACCTAATAACCCCAGTCTCGAAGTCTGTCCG
>CM068963.1:88092171-88102184 GCA_035128595.1 Eptatretus atami | reverse complement strand
CTCTCAGATTTTCCACCTCAAATTCTTTGTTTTCGAGAAGCCCCTTTCAAGTTGTAGCCTGTCCATGGACAGTAGCAAAATTTGTCTTCACACCTCCACAGATTACGAACTCGCTTTTTTGCAATGTCTGCATGCCACAGTATGGTCGAGGCAATTTTATTTCGATCAAGCGTGCTGTTTGACTGAAGCGTCAGTCAGATATCTTGAGTACTGGCGGACAGTCTCATCGCCATTTCGGTGTTATCCACTTGGCGTCACAAAGGGCACTCACTGTTCTGTGCAGTAGCAGATGGCCTACTTCCTTTTCGTTGAAATGTCTTGGGTCCAGATATGCTAAGTGTTCTGGCAAGGCATATGTTATTGGTGCCTTTTCAATCAGCTTTGACACCAATTCCACAAGGAAGCCGTCTGCATTCATTGCGAAAACTACGAAAAGTGTTCTATCAGATGCTTCCTTGGAGCAACAGCTTCTTTCAGAGCTTGTCGGCAGCCAGTCTAATGTCAATCTTGGACAGATCGGCATAGTTGGCATCTTTCCTTACATCAAACGACGCCAGCTTAACAGGTGTGAGGGGTTCTGTGACTGAGTGCTTTACAAATCTCTGAAGTAAGCTTAGTATCAACTCATGCAAATCAAGTGAAAAAAAGGCAACAAGGGCCGATCATCTTGATAGGTGTCAGGAATGGCGAAATTTCCTGGGATACGGCAAAGAAGAATTTCAATTTTCCAGCGTGAGGGGAGTTTGAACAATTTTTTTCACAGTGGAAAAGGACTGCGTGTGCAGGGCTAGGAACTGATTCTTTCTCACTTCTCCAACATACTTGCAAGCACTGTCCCATATTCTATCGCGCCTTTTGTGCACAGCGTAGAGTGTCTAACCATCTTGTTTTGCAGAATTTTAGCAGCAGCTTGTGCCATCTGTGACACGAAGATAGTTTCTCTCTACGCACAGGTGAGTCACGAAAACAGGGTGTATAGGCCCTTAAAAGTGAAGAAATTATCCTATATCCGACATCTCCACGCCCGGTCTGAACGCACCATGGAGGATGTCAGTCCACATGAGCCTACATCCAACAAGGATTTCCCGTAATTGTCTCCATTTGTGATTGCATGCTGCGATGGAACTTCCAATTCACGCTGGGCCCGTCCATGCTGATCTGTATCAGATTGCGTGGATTTAAACCCTCCAACATGGTGTTAAATTTCCTCTAGCGTGTCATCAGCAGTACAATGGCCGACAAACTTTGAGTCCAAGTATCGTGATTTTACCTCATCATTGTCCCAAATACGGATGTAAAAAATCATCTGCTTCTTCTGATTTTTTTATTCAAGGACTCATCAAAGAGTAGCACATAACGTGCTATTAACCTTTTGCTCAGGAAACGCTTGAAGTGCGGTGCAAGACCAAATACATTTAATAGGAGCCTTCTTTTTCTGCACATTGAAATTGTGCATGCAACGCCGCTATCTGGGAACATCCTGTGAAAGTGTGTTCAATACCTTGACAGGACCTGTATGATTGTGGGACTCTATAACATGTAAAGCCCAAAGATTCTCTGCTTAGCACCTCATCCTTTGACAAAGTCCTGTATTGTTGTTGTCTCAGTGTAGCAGTAGTTGCTGTGCTGGCTGGGGTGCCGGTCTTAGCATCAACCCTCTATCTGCGGATCCACTGTAACATAGTTCATATCACAATTTATAAATACATCAGCAATCAGTAAATAAAAAAAATATTCTCTAAATTTCAAACCACAACTTTAAAATTGTTCCCTTAATTGTTTTTATTTTTTTATTTCATTAAATATCAGTACGAATTTATTTCTCAGTCGGTTTGATCCAAAGCCATAAACTTTAGAACAATTCTATGATAAAAAAATGATTATCATAACCTTATTAATATTTACCGTTTTACAATTTTCAATTATGTATTTTATATAATTATATTATATTATATTTTATATAATCATAATTTCATATCATTCAATGTTTATTTAATTATTGTTTTGTACCATTAAAATAAATTGAACGGTTTGTGTGCTCAAGAAATGAGGATATTATTTCACTCATCATTCATATAATCATTCAAGGGAGACAACCCGTTATACTGTTATTTTAGCTGTGGCTCAATCTATCTCCCTTGTGTTACAAAAAGTTCAAATTTATAAACTGGAATTTTCTGATGCTTGTTCATTAAATCTAATTACGGCAGATGCGTTTTACGCTTAATAGTTTATTTCATAAACAAATATCCATGACGATACCTGCTGGTGCGATGTGCTCGCCGATCCAAAAAATTATGTAATTCGCGAAACGGAAATCGGCCGCCGTCTGCTGCATCAAGCACACGTGCTTGTTCCCTTGGCATGACTTTGAGCGCGCTTTCGCCCATGTTCAAAATATCTACAACTTTCTTGCACACATGACATCTTGCCTTTGTGATGGACACCTTTCTCGCCAAATCCCTATAGTCGGATGGCTGAGCCACCCGGTGTTGAAATAACAAACTTTGACATTTGCTCTCCGCTCTGCAGCCGAAAAGTTTTTCCGCACAGAGACATTCATGCAGTTACTCAATAATGAAGTCAATATGATACTGACAGGAAGATTATGGCAGCGTCATCGATCAACAGCCAATGAATTTGTAGGAGCATATATTCCAATGCTTTTCATTGGTTGATATTTACTACACTTTACAACCGCATACAAATCAATGAACATAACCCTAATCCAGGTCAATCAATCCTTTGGCGGCAAAATGACCGATGCGGCTTATTTCTTACAAAAAAAAAGAGGTAAAATGTAAGAGCAGTGCACACAAAAAGGTTTATTTTCCAGGAGTTTCCAAAAGTTTCAAGGAGTTTTTTTCTTTTTCTAGACTTTCAAGTACTGGAAAAAGGAATCTTATTTCCCAGGAAATTCAAGGAGTTTCAAGGAGTGTGCAAACCGTGCATGAAACCTAGCAGCCTGAAAACTTTACAGCACACAAAGAAAACTACAAGGAAGTGCATGACTGAAAATTGGGTGTTTGGGTTAATTAAAACACCCCTTTTGAAGATAATTAACGGCCTCATAAAAATTCTATCCTTTATCAGGTGCCATCCTCGGCAACTCGCATTCTGGGGGTCTTAATGGCGTATCCTGGTTACCTCACTGGGGTCCTGAAGCCGCCATGTTTTTTGGCCTGCTCAACCATAACTTGACTTGGAACAGGCCGCCAACAATTTCTTAACGATAAACCCCCCTCCCCCACACAGTTTCCTCACTCATATTATCCGAATATTGCTCATCGTGGCTACGAATCGTTGCATAAACTCCTTTGTAGGTGCTATAATTTTAAAATTAGAGCTTGGGCGATTTCATGCAGTATGTGATGCAATTTTCCACGATCTACTTTTACGGACAAATTAAAGTATATCATCGAAATATTATTTCCGCTTGGAGGATCGGATATCGGCTGACTAATATGTGTTGAAAATCTGGAGTGAAATCTGATAATTTAAAAGAATTAACAAGTCTTACAAACTAACCATATATACCTATTTACTTTAAGCAAGCAAGGCTGTGTTCATTCATCTCCACATAAACAAAAGAAAATGTGAAATTTCCAAAGCATTAAAAATCCTTTCTCCCGTTTGGAGAATTATATTTGTGAACAAAAGATTTAGGAATGTGCCAAAATTAACCAGCTTCATAGAGCTATATGATTTAATGCATTTCACTGTGAGACCCGTGCCCTGTCCCCCAGAGAGATGCCTATGCAGAGCGTTTGCCAGATCTGTGTTTATATTTTTGAAGGGTTTGGAGTGCTCTGCAAGGAATCAAAGCAAATCTGGTGAAAAATGGACTTCTAAAAATTACCCCCGTTGCGAGTGACGGTCATCTCTGCGAGAAAATATATAGCCTCCTGAAGGTAGGGCAGTTTTTGCAAACTTTGAAGTCACGTGACGCGAAAACGAAAGCGAATATCGAAAATCCGCCCGACAAAAATTTGGATATTGTCCCATAGATTTATATGCCACAATCAAATTCAAGATCGCTTGAGAAATGTAGGAGGAGATAGATTTTGAAAATCGTCATTTCGCAGAAAATCGATTTTCGCATTTTTTTTTGCCAACTTTGAAGTCACGTGACACGAAAACGAAAGCTGAATATCGAAAATCCGGCCTGATCAAAATTTAGATATTGTCCCATAGATTCATTAGCCACAATCAAATTCAAGATCGCTTGAGAAATGGCGAGATAAAGAATTTGAAAATCGTCATTTCGCATTTTTGACTACTTGAAGTCACGTGACACGAAAACGAAAGCGAATATCGAAATCCGCCTGATCAAAATTTAGATATTGTCCCATAGATTCATATGCCACAATCAAATCAAGATCGCTGAGAAATGGCGGAGATAGAATTTGAAAATCGTCATTTCGCAACTTCAAAGGCCTCGTACCTTGACCTTCGGTGACCTTGAAAGTCATACCATCGTGTACGTCTCATCGACCTCTATCAGGATCACTAATGACCAGATCTCCCGCTTCAACTTCATTTGGACGGACGGACGGACGGACGGATCGTCACCTCTCCTCTCAACACCAATATTTAGGTCAGTGCTCGAAGAGATGACCTAAAAATAAAGTTATAACATTTACGCAGATGTACTACGTGACGCGTGAACAGACAAGCAGCAACGTGGTGGATTATCTGCAATGTTCATATCACGGGCAATAAAACTTTGTCGATGCCTCAGGGTCGTTCTACGTTAAACAGCAACTCTTTTGTGGATAAAATCATTATTGAACAAATTCATTGAATGTCTTAAACTGCTGTAGGTGCGGTGAAGAGCGGCTTAAAAGTTAAAGGGATCCTATATGGTATGCAGCCACAAACCTGGCCAAGCGCTCCTTATCAACCATATAAATGAAGTGCTTGCTTGAGTGGCTAAGCACTTGCCGAGTGCCCAACAGTCGATAGCGTACAGTTCGTGTTCCCAATCAGGATGTACAGTCGGCAGGATACAAGGTAGAGGTACATTATTTACAAAGTTATGTTGTTCTCTTTGTGATTATCAAAGCAAAAATATATTTAAACACCCGATTTCCAAGCCGTTGCTGTACTAATGTGTTTTCTAAAGTAAAGAGCCAAATGTTTTTCTACCCGTCATATGACGAAAGGCAGCTGTTGTAAAGATTAATGTGTTATGCACATCTCCATGAAAAGTCTATAATGCAACATTGTTTTTATAATTTGTTTCTTGAAATTCCCCAGACAAGGGTGAAAGCGACTCAAGGTTTTTGGGTTGTATAGTCAGAACTGTAGTTGGTAATCACACCACTCCAATCTGCCGATTCATGAAGAATGCCGATATCGGCCAAGCAACAATTACTGTGTGCGTCTGTGTGTATGTGTGTCTGTGTGCATCTCCCCCTCTTTCGTCCCCTCTCCCTGTCTTCCCCCTCTCTATCACACACATCCTCGCTCCTAGTACAGAGCAGCACCCTCGCACACATCTCCTCTGTCCTGTCTCGATGCGTCAGGGTGTGTTTGTTGTCTCTGGATCTGTCCAGCAGTATATATTTTTGACCGGTTAGATTCATTAGAAAATGGATTTCAGACATTATTTTGTTTCCATCTCAATGTTATTCCATGCAGAAGCATTTTTATGAGACAGTCGGAATCGTAATTAAGGCTCCACCGCATATCTGCCTTCTCTTCCTCTCACCTCCCCGCTCTTTCCCCGTCCACCTCCTCGCCCTTTCCACCTCCCCCACCTTCCACCTCCTCGCCCTTACCCCCCCCCCTCTCTTCTACCTCCTCACTCTCCCCCCTTTTCATATTCCTGTCAGCGAAGTGACGGGTGGTATTGCGAGTAAAAAAATAAAGGACAGACGGAATGAGAAAACAAAAAACAGAACAAGTCCTCAGGTCAGTAGCACTGAAACCTTGGAGTAGGGATCATATCTAAATAAAACAGTGAAAACATACACGTATGTGTCTATCATGGTTCACCTGGAAGCCAAAAGCCTTCACGAGTGACTTAATGGATCACTTCATTCTTGCATACCATTCAATTGACGGCAGTATGGGAGAAATATGCAGCATAATTAATTCACCCATTTTTATTCTATTTCCAATGTTTGCCACTATCACTCACACTTTGTACCACACTTAGGAGATATCAGGTGTAATATTGTGCTGTTGCCTCCTTTAAGCAAGGGCATGATCAATTGTAAATGTCGTCATTGGGTTGAATTCAGGGCACTGGCTTGCCACATCAGATTTTAACAATTGTTATCCTCAAAACTAACGGATACGCTAACGGTAAGGCAACGCTTGAGCCAGCCAGAAGAATAAAGGTCCTTATTGTCCCAAGAGCATACAAGATGCGTTCAAAAACGTAAAATTCTTGTATGACTCGGACCGGGTTTAAACCACTGGCCTCCCAGACTCAGAGCTGACACTCTAACCATTATGTGAAAAACTTGTAGGGTTTGCTCCCTCATACAAACTATGGTATGAATACAATTGAGCCTCAAAGTGTCTATCAAATATTATGCTCCAAATAAATTGCAGTGTGCCCGACTGCCGTGTTGGACAAAGTGCATCCTCGTATTGTACAGTTGCCAAATGGGAAGCTGATTTTAATTTGGACATGAGTCCCTTGAAGATGACCCATGACAGTACAGTCAGTGGATGTGACTGACCCACCATCTGTTTCCCACGTTAGGCAAGTGATCATGGAGGATCGTTGCATTAATGTCCCTGACATAACCACATGAGCAGTGTTTTCACCATCATCACAAACACTTTGTCATGTTGAAGGTCTCAGCAAGGTAGCGTCCCCCAAAAACCTCAGCACTTGTAATTGAACAAAATAACGAGAGCTTCTTCAAAACCGTTCCAAATATGTTCTGCCAACTCTGTTGCTCATCTGTAACTATTAGAAAATTAACTTTACCATTGGATAATTAAAACCAAATGGGGACCAAAGCAATGAAAACATGAAGGAAAACCGCCACCCAATGAATTTCCGACCCAGTACCAAGCTGGAAAGTTCATGGCCATGGTTTCCTGCGATGCCAAGGATCCCGCTGATTGACTGAATGCCTCAAAAAAAAAGAACGAACAATTTGGTTTGTGCATCGACAGATGAGCAGAGGCAAATATGCAGAATTTAAGGAAAGTTTTGGATACCAACAACTCCGGTTCATGTCTTTGAAACATCATGGGAATCTATCCACATGGCTAAAACGAGGGTATATCTAAATAATTATTACTGTATGTGGAGGGAGGGGGGATTGATCCATAGCTAGACTTGTGGTAAGTATAGTATATGGTCTGTGTGCTTCAAGTAGGTTAGATTGCCATGTAACATGACCTGTCAGAGTAAGTCATTTGTTAAGATGATGTGAGGAGGCAGCATGTGTTATTTATAGACAGGATAGACAGAATAAGTTGTAAAATGTGAACCTTCTGAAAGTGAGGCCAGGTGAGGATTTGGAAGTTCAAGGCACATATAAGAAATCTCTGCAGGACTGTCACCGATCTGTATGGCCAATGTGTGTGCAGCCATGGTAGCGAAATAGGCTGTTTATCTCAGAAGAAGACTGGAAGACTGTTTTTGTTTTTTGGGGACCGCCCCATGGGTGGGATGGGCCCCGAGTATGGACCTGCCACAATGATCAGGAAACGTGGCAGGAAAGGCAGCCCCGAAGTACAGAGGCAGAAACAGACCATGGGGTTGGAGCTGGACACACACAGAGTTGGAGGTTAGAGCCTCACTTTAAGCAACTAAACATCTCTCGCGTTACCTCTGTTTGGCCACCATCTTTTCTCTCCTGGTGTTCCACCGCTATATCTTCTGCCATCTTTGACCATGTCTTCTTCTTCTTCTTACTTTGACCGGATCGTTCCTTGTGACACTGCCCGTTAAACTGTGTCCAGCGACCTGCATATACCAGTTGCTTTGTGCCATCCAAGACCTTGCTTGCCCCATTGTTCTTCGTGTGAATTGGTATAGCAGCACCATAGCAGGTATATATAATTGTAACCTTGTACACAAGTTTGCTTGCCTGCTCAATTCCTATATGTGTTCAGTTATCGCTTGTTCGTACCGTTTATGGTAGCACCTCATCTACCCGCTTCCCTGTACTTTTCTTTAAAAATAAATGCTTCAAAAGTAAGAAAACGTGTTCGAACATCTGCTTCCATGTATTGTCATCAATTTTGCTCATTGGGCGAACCTAGGGGAACGGTAAGATAAATAATTAAATGCAGTAAAAGATGACAGGCTGAGTCAACTCACCTGGTAGTTATTTAACAGCAGACAGGGGCTCAAACTCAAGACACTAAGATATTAAGGCAGCCACCGTAACTGTTAAGCAAACACCAGGCCTTACTTGAAATAATCTTCAAGATTACTCTGGTTAGAATTGCTATGTCAATAAGTAGCATGCAGAAGGATTGTAATTGTGATTTGGAGTGTCGTCCCTGTACATTACTGGAAATGTAATGGTCAGTGGCTGATAAACAAGTTATGAGCAAAAGGTACGTCAAAGACATATTCAAACCAATGTTAACTGTATCCCAGTTTATCGAAGTTGACATAGTGATGCTGCCTGAAAAAAGTCTCACTAATAAATCAAACAAATCAGTAAGAAATAACCCCATGGGCAGATAGAAACAAACCGAAGCAGTGTTGAGTGCAATGGCTGCCTGGATGATTATTCATTACGGCATAGTGCGCTGGCAACAAAAATTACAGCAAAGCAGCTTTAAATACTAAGAAAGAAAATGCATTCGCAAAACAATACCACATATTGTTGTGTTCTGGAAAAACACATGCCTCCAGGGAATGGCACACAACATACAACGATCCCAAAGCAGTTATTCCAATAGTATGAGTATTAGAGAGGCCCTTCCTTATGTCTAGTGGGTAAAGGGAAAGATGCGTTGTGTGGACTCTGTTAGTTACAGCTCTTACAGCTCTTTAATCTTTACTTTTTTCTCTGTTGCACTTCTTCTTTGACACGAACATGCCAAGCAAGCACGCACGCCACTCAATAGGAATTTAGCAGAACACGCGGCGAGCATCTCCAGTACGTTCATGCTGCTGAGCATCCATGCTCTCGGGCATTTGCGTGCCAATTCTCAACCGCCATTCGCTTCGACCTTCATGCCGCTCACCAAACTAAACCACACTCACCACAACCACTTCAGAAGACTAATAAAAATCCCCACAACTCACGCTTACAAACGCGGACCTTTATCAACATCACAAGGAACCTTAATCCCATCCTCACAACGCCACGTGGCAAACATCTCTCACGTACAAATGCCACGTGGCCAACTTTCTCACTGCAAACGCCACAACATGTTTTCACTGCTCTATAACCGTCTTAACTGCCACATGTCATCAAACTCTCACCATTAGCCTCGAAGGACATGAAGATGCAGGTCGGGTTATTTCGGCCTAAATTCGCGAGCCGAACGGTGCGCTGTAACTCATGAAGGGAACCAAGGATGGCGCAGGGATTTCTCTACAATCCCACATTGGAATGAGGCCGGCGCCGGAATGGAGGCCGGCGCACATTCGGGCCAGAGAGCCCATTCAGAGACCGTGGCTCCACGTCGAGAGCCCAGAGCTCCGACGCATGGCAATTCAGCGAGCAACTGAGCAATCTTTCACGTCCGGGCCTGGCAGGGTGTGGCTACGACCCGCTATGGCGTTCAACAGGAAAGCGCAATTTCATTTACACTCCTTTTGTCATCTTGGCCCTCCGCTCGTCCGGGCTCATAACAAGGGCAGAGCGGAGCAGATAAGGTTGATCGGTTGGTTGAGCCAGAATTGCGGGGAGAGATCTCTCTCCTGGCGGACAGTCTCATCGCCATTTTCTGGTGTTATCCACTTGGCGTCACAAAGGGCACTCACTGTTCTGTGCATGTAGCAGATGGCTACTTCCTTTTCGTTGAAATGTCTTGGGTCCAGATATGCTAAGTGTCTGGCAAGGGCATATTTGATT
>CM068963.1:88068252-88082759 GCA_035128595.1 Eptatretus atami | reverse complement strand
AGCGCGCTCAAAAGTCATGCCAAGGGAACCAGCACGTGTGCTTGAATGCAGCAGACGGCGGCCGATTTCCGTTTGCGAATTACTAATTTTTTGGATCGGCGAGCACATCGGCACCAGCAGGTATCGTCATGGTATTTGTTTATGAAATAAACTATTAAGCGTAAAACGCATCTGCCGTAATTAGATTTCAATGAACAACATCACGAAAATTCCATTTATAAATTTGACTTTTTGTAAACAAGGGAGATAGATTGAGCACAGCTAAAATAACAGTATAACGGGTTGTCTCCCTTGAATTGATTATGATATGATGAGTGAAATAATATCCTCATTTCTTGAGCACCAAACCGTTCATTTATTTTAATGGTACAAAACCAATAATTAAATAAACATTGAATGATATGAAATTATGATTAATAAAATATAATATAATATATTATAAAATACATAATTGAAAATTGTAAAACGGTAAATTATTAATAAGGTTATGATATCATTTTTTTATCATAAATTGTTCTAAAGTTTATGGCTTTGGAATCAAACCGACTGAGAAATAAATCGTACTGATATTTAATGAAATAAAAAAATAAAAACAATTAAGGAACAATTTTAAAGTTGTGGTTTGAATTTAGAGAATATTTTTTTTATTACTGATTGCTGATGTATTTAATAAATTGTGTATGAACTATGTTACAGTGGATCCGCAGATAGAGGTTGATGTAAGACCGGCACCAGCCAGCACAGCAACTACTGCTACACTGAGACCAACAATACAGGACTTTGTCACAAAGGATGAGGTGCTAAAGGCAGAGAATCTTTGGGCTTTACATGTTATAGAGTCCCACAATCATACAGGCCTGTCAAGGTATTGGAACACACTTTCACAGGATGTTCCCAGATAGCGGCGTTGCATCACAATTTCAATGTGCAGAAAAGAAGGCTCCTACTTAATGTATTTGGTCTTGACCGCACTTCAAGCGTTTCTGAAGAAAAGGTTAATAGCAGTTATGTGCTACTCTTTGATGGTCCTTGAATAAAAAAATCAGAAGAAGCAGATGATTTTTACATCCGTTATTTGGGACAATGATGAGGTAAAATCACGATACTTGGACTCAAAGTTTGTCGGCCATTGTACTGCTGTGACACGCTAGAGGAATTTAACACCATGTTGGAGGGTTTAAATCCACGCAATCTGATACAGATCAGACATGGACGGGCCAGCGTGAATTGGAAGTTCCATCGCAGCATGCAATCACAATGGAGACAATTACGGGAAATCTTGTTGGATGTAGGCTCATGTGGACTGCACATCCTCCATGGTGCGTTTCAGACCGGCGCGTGGAGATGTCGGATATAGGAATTTCTTCACTTTTAAGGGCCTATAACACCTGTTTCGTGACTCACCTGTGCGTAGAGAGAACTATCTTCGTGTCAACAGATGGCACAAGCTGCTGCTAAAATTCTGCAAAACAAGATGGTTAGACAACTCACCTGTGCACAAAAGGCGATAGAATATGGGACAGTGCTTGCAAGTATGTTGGAGAAGTGAGAAGAATCAGTTCCTAGCCCTCCACAGGTCCTTTTCCCACTGTGAAAAAATTGTTCAAACTCCCCTCACGCTGGCAAATTGAATTCTTCTTTGCCGTATCCAGGAAATTTCGCCATTCCTGAACCTATCAAGATGATCGGCCCTTGTTGCCTTTTATTTCACTTGATTTGCATGAGTTGATACTAAGCTTACTTCAGAGATTTGTAAAGCACTCAGTCACAGAACCCCTCACACCTGTTAAGCTGGCGTCGTTTGATGTAAGAAGATACAACTATGCCGATCTGTCCAAGATTGACATTAGACTGGCTGCGACCAAAGCTCTGAAAGAAGCTGTTGCTCCAAGGAAGCATCTGATAGAACACTTTTCGAGTTTCGCAATGAATGCAGACGGCTTCTTGTGGAATTGGTGTCAAAGCTGATTGAAAAGGCACCATCAATATGCCTTGCCAGAACACTTAGCATATCTGGACCCAAGACATTTCAACGAAAAGGAAGTAGCCATCTGCTACTGCACCAGACAGTGAGTGCCCTTTGTGACGCCAAGTGGTAAACACCGAAAATGGCGATGAGACTGTCCGCCAGTACTCAAGATATCTGACTGAGCTTCAGTCAACACGCACACTTCGATCGAAAATAAGATTGCCTCGACCATCTGTGGCATGCAGACATTGCAAAAAAAGCCGGAGTTCAGTAATCTGTGGGAGGTTTGAGACAACTTTTGCTACTGTCCATGGGAGGCTACAATTGAAAGGGGCTTCGATAAACAAAGAAAATTGAGGTGGAAATCTGGAGACGAGTCCTTAATTGCCCAGAGTAATCTGTGATCATCTTCACAATGTCGGAGGGTTGCAGAAAGTTGACGCGACAAGAAGCTGCTATGTTTGCAAGTGCTGCATGAAGGAAGTACCAAGATTACTTGGATAAGCAGAAGCGAAATAAACAGCTGGCCTCTGTCTCGGACAGAACGAAGATAGAAGAAGAATCAACGAACTTAAATCGTGCTTAAAAAGACTCAAAACGACTTGACTCTATGCAAAAAACGGCGGACGATTTTCAATTAGAGCAGAAAAGAGAGAGAGATTTGTCATTTGTTAGAAAAGCTAACAGTTTGAGAGAGTCCTCCAAAAGAAGAAATAATTGATGAGTTAGAGAACTTGTGGTAGAAATGTTAGGCTTCTGAGAAACTGTAAATGCTGGTGGCACTTACGGATGTGACATGCTAGTCAGTTCAAAAAGTGACTTGTTGATACAGTGCCATTAAATGCAAAATTCTGAGAAGTAATGTAAAAAGTATTTTCTTCACAGATTAATTAATGTATACATTTTCTTTGTCTCGTACGATAAACCGGTGTTGTGTGAATTGCCTTTAAATATTGCAGCTTAATTGCGGCTTTTAAGATAAGTATGTAAAGTGTTTTGTTTTTCCAAAGATTTGTAGTTTTTATATCAATATACTTTTCATGTTTCATGCAGTAAACAGTATTGTGTGTAATTGTCTTTTAGTTTACATTTGCAGTTCAATCGGACTTTTAAGATACGTAGTCGTAATGTGACGGGTCAATATACTGCCTGCCCCAAAAAAATTGCAATTTTTGTTTTATGCTATTTCTAGTATTTTGATTGTGGAGACAACTTATTAAATTGGCATTTTACTGCCATGGGAAAGTCCCTCAGTGCGTCAGAAACAGATGGCCGCAGGCAGATTAAACGTCAAAATTGACCGTATCTCAGACACTAACAATTTAAGTTAATTTGACAATATTTGTTATTTATGATCGCTTGTGTAGTTATGCGTGCTAATCCTAGACCTTTCGCCCATTTTAAAGTAAATTTGCACAAATATTGTTTCTTTGATGGTTTCTGCCAGTCTATGACATTGAAAGACATATAAATGGAATTTTGCACATGTGGAAGTACATGCCTTCTTAGTTATTTCCAGTTTCATCGTCCTCCTCTTCTCTCTCGATCTCTCTGGTTAGCAATAATGTCCAGTTGTTCTGGGCAATCGTCCTTGCACTGGTGCATTCTATCCATGCTTCCTACATGAACACTAGTGTTTTGCATCCCCTGAAGTTGCAGTCGAATCATTCTGACGTAATATGTCTGGACAGGCTTTTGTCTGTACATCACTGGAACAAGTTTTCCTCCTTCTACCTTCCATCCCCACTCGTTGGCTTCATTCCCAACCAGGCCCATCCTTCATTACTAGGTATAGGTCCGCGAGATTGAACTTGGAGGCAGCGAGTCGGGGGCGTCTTTCAGGATGTTACAATGCCTTGCCCTTGACTTTTTTCAGAGAAGTTGTATTGATCGTGCCAATGAGTCGTTCTGATTTGCTTTAAACAATGCCACATTGCTCTGCAAGCTGCAGTTTCTACATCCTGACTTGCTACGTGGTTTAGACACCTTTGACTGTCTATCAAGTTCCTTTTCTTCTTGATGAATTCTTTGAACCTGACTTCTTTCAATCTCAAGACACGAGACGTTGGTCACAGCAGTTATGCATGAAGAAACTATATCTCTGCAGCGCTGGCATCTTTCCCAAGTATCTGCTGAAGGACCTTTGAATATTGTGACATTTGATTTTGCCTTTTTCAGAACGGAAATAGAGTTCCAGGCAGTTTGTCATCCACCATATAGAAGAGCAGGAGGGAGAAGGAGATACGTATCTTCTCCAATGAGGTTGTAGATCTGGGAACGCCGCATTTGCGACGGTCCGCTTTGCAATTCTCAACATCAGGGCATCTCTCTGCTGGATTCACGCGTCACAGCCTTCCTTGGGGCGCACACCTCTATATCAACATTTCAGTTGCCTGCTTGTTGACTCATTCGACAGAAAGTCCTCCTTTTTCCACAATTTTGTTGACTCCGTAATGATAACTTCGGTTGGCATTTTGTCTATTTCGACGTTGATGGAACAGTCCTTTGTGCTTGGCCCGCTCATAACCATCGAACACAACCATTTGCTTTGCTAGTGTCTGATGATCTGAGGGCTATTCATCTGCAATGGAACGTAGTGATCCCTCTGTCCCACTTTAAGCGAGTGATAAGTTGATCCCCGGTTTTCAAAAAGACCATGTGATCTGTATCCTGGAACTGTTTGCGTTGACAGCTATTGTCAGATTTGGTTGTGCATATTCTCTTATTGCCTCGCCAACTGTGGTTCTTATCTGTGTTGGCGCAGGATGTTTTGCTCAAACAGAGACTTGGTATGGGTCAGGAGAGTTCATATTTCATCACTTTCACCTATCTGGAGATCTACCCGTCTGTGACACGACTCAAGAACTCTGGATGTAACGCTGGTTATTGTGCGGTCTCTTTCGCAACTTGACTGCCCTGCTGGATGCAAGTGTCTGACTTTAGAACTCCTTTTGTGTGAATTAGGAGTAAGCTGGGGCTGATCATCATTTTTCTATTGACAATGTCACTACCTACTTTGAATAGAGTCAATGAACATTGACTCCTATTTGCAGTAACCCCTGTTTTCTGATGATATTGGCAATGACTTTTGTCTGAAATGGGTGTGAAGCTGTCCAGCTTTTTCGGCAACTTTGCCAAACGATCAGTTTCATCTCGATCCCCTGGTGTTGTAACTCTTCATGTTGTTCACTGTTGGTAGCTACTCGGAGGTAGTTCTTGCATGCAAGGTGTAGGAGGACGATATGGGATTTTTGAGACAGAGTTCCAACTGCTCTTCTGTGTGCTGACATGCCCACTTCCTCGAGTCAGCGCCTTGGCTTTTTCGGTGGGGCATTTTTAATGTCGTCGTATCACAAGATCAGAGGCGTAGGCCAGCCCAGTATTGGTCACTGCGCCGAGATTACATGATACCGATTGGATATCTGTGAACCTCAGGGTTGTCTCCCTCTTACACGCAGCATTTCTGAGATAGAGTCGAGCTGACTTAGGTAATTGGGCATGGCTGCAGCTGCAATATCGCAGCAAGTGATTGGCCTTGGAGATGTCATCTTCCAGGACCCCGTCGGATCAGTGCCTGTGCCCTTGCAATTCCACATACGCTGGGTAGTTGATCCAAAGTGATGGTTTCTCGATCACTTTGCAACATTTATTCCTTTCTGTTCATCTATTGTCACTGAATGAATTGCTCTGATTGAAACACAGACTCTATAGTGCATTTCGAAGTCTCCAGGGAATGTTACATCGCTCAGTTCTGCACTATGTTCTTGAAACCAGGGTAATTCCCAATCTTGACAACAACGTGACGTGCTAAGACACTGATCCCAGCAAATGGCACGAAAAGCGTTGCACCGCTTCCCACTCGCATAGTGCCACAACCGGCATTTGACCATGCAGCTGTTTCCAGTGATCCTTTCGTCATTATCATCAACTTCCAATGGCCACCAACAATTTTCATTATGTGTCGGACTCCCAGCGTGGCACTGCTTTATGGATTGGGTTATTCGCAGGGAAGGCATTTCACTATTCAGGCGGCTTCACAGCCGGTTTGGTCAATGGTGATTGTGGGTTGGTTGGATATAGTTGTGGTATAAGTTGACAAGATGCAGGTTTTGTCACCTGGGTCATATCAATCATTGGAGGAACTGTATTGAGGCTTTCCCTGGGTGATCACACTCCTCATGCAGAAGTGCATCTGCCTTGCCATTTGGTTGCCTCTTTTCGAGCAAATGACATCTTCCATATATGTTAATTGTGCGATCAAATGTACAAAAGTGAGGGGACTGAATTTGCGGTTGCGTTTGATGTGCTCTGCACTAGCGTAATCTTATTATTGATTCTTCGTTCGTTCGACGAGCTTCCTGTCAGACATTTATCTTTCTGATATGATAGTGGCTATTTGCCGCCCTGGCTGTAATGCTGCTCATTGCCATCATGAAGGTACCTTCATTCCACGTTGAGTGTGCCCCAGTCTCGCAAATAACACAGGGAGTTCAGAATGTCGGGTGTCACCTGCCAACACCAATTTTCTGGAGAGAGAAGAGGCTCATTTACTTTCAAACGTTCCACTGGGTAAGAAGATGAGGATAAGCAAGTGTTGATAGACTATCTATCAAAGACAGAAACTGAGCTATCAATGTGATGCATTTGCACTGCAGACCAAGCTGAATGGTGGCAATTCGCCCTTTGGACGCACTGCTTGGATGATGCCTTGTCCAATACCAGACCTCCCTGATGTATCTTTCCCGCCAAGATGCTGCAAGCGAATCGCCGGCTAGCTGGAACCCAATTGAGCAGTAGCTTAGGTTGCAGTAGTTGGGTTATGTCTCCCATGTGGTGCACTGTTTGTTATATGTCATTTTTATTAGTTTTGCGCAGTCCTGAGAATTCATTTTTGTTGCTTCTTTATATCTTACTCGTGGGTGCTTGGTAGTCGTCACCGGAGGATTGGACGTTTTTTCTCTGAATTACATGTCTTTTAAGCTCTACCTCTCTGCACCAATGAATATAGATTCACCATTATCTTTTTTAAGGTGTCCTTCAATGTATGTCCATATGCATTGGATTCACTATCACCAGGTATTGTTCCCTTCTAGCACGAGGTCTGAATTGTTAACTGTATTCCTCATCATTGTCTTCAAGAAAAGAGGCCACCTATCGAGCCTCCATTCTGAGTCACTGTCCCTTAGGCTTCCCATTTTTCGTTTGCGTTTGACTCAGTCGCTTGAACGTTGTGATGGTCTCGCATTGTGCCGAAAATTAATGTTGCAGGGACTTGTGGTACACACAGTCAGCTGTGGAGATCCACCACTCAAATCAATGCGCCTTGAACAGCAATTGGGCCATTCACGCCGTATTTGCATGACCTGATATGTTTTAACAAAGCCGTCAGTCTTCACTAGCAACTGGCTGGTTTCTGCTGCCTCGCTCTTGGGTCCTCTTCCTTAACTCAGCTTGCCCGCAGAAAAGCAATAGTCTTTACTGGTCCTATGGTCCCGGAAATAGCTGAGCTCGTCTTGACGCATGGACCTTGATTACGCATTGATCCCTTCTTTGGTTAAAGCAATGTCCTTTTTGTTTATGTGATTCACTCGGCCTGATTTGACACTCGGTACAGCTAGAATTCTGATGTCAACCCTTTTCGGCACTGCACGTGATGCCTTCTTGCTCTTTCTCACAACATAATACTGTTTCCTCACAGTCCAATCCCATTTGCCTAAGGAGCAGGTCTCTTTCGATATAAAGGTTTACATTTTCTATCTTTGAAATACAAAATGAGATCTAGAAGATGCAGTCAATTTTTCTAATTGGCCAATACATGATGACCATCAGGCATTCTCGCCTCGAAACGAAGATTATTATATTTGTAAAGATAATATAGGAGGAAACATATATGGAATAATCTGCATAGTGGTTCTGTTTTGACGTAGTGATCGTGGCGATGGTTTTGTGACATTTTTTATCATGGTCAAAATGTTACTTTCCGATGGTCCCTTTTCGATCCAACTTTTGATATGTTCCTAAGTTAAGTCTCTAAAATATAGGAAATGCAATAAAACACAATTTGCACGTTTTTTGGCGGTACGGCTGTTCTGGAGTTATTTGACCCATCTATGTATCTGAAAATGCTTGTTTATGCAAAAAGTGAGAAAGTATGCAAGTAGTTTGTTTGTTAGCAAGATTTATGTGGGACACTTAGCTAAATCTTAGCATAACAATTGTGCATATTTGTGAGGAAAGCACCAATTTGGCACCCTAGTAGCCTATCATCATTATTGAACAGATTTGGATATTGGGCCATCTCATATTCAGCCGCTGATGGCTGTTGCACCAATTTTACACTGCCATTCACATATTTGAGATGGCCTATCCAATTGTTCATAATGATGACTGGCTACTAGTTGTGCCAATTTGGTGCTTTCTCACAATGCACAATTAGTCTATGCTAAGTGCTCCACTATTTGTTATTTAATTAGTTATATCGTTTTCATGGTTTCATTATCTTATCAGGTGTGATGTGTGTAGTGTGTGTGTGTGTGTGTGTGATGTGTGTGCTGTGTGTAGTGTGTGTGTGCGCCGCGCGCGGGACTGGCTGTTTTCCTCAACCAAACCCTGTCCGATTAATTTGAACTTGCCAAGGTATAATTGCTGGGGCCCTGGGGTAGTGCTCAAGGTTTAGATTTTATTCGGACAGTAGCTTCCAAGTTATTGCCATTTTATTACAACATATGACAGGACGACTTTTGCTCGCGTACATAGGCTGGCCATTGGGACGAGAACAGGCGGTTCCGCGCGAGTCGGGTAACAACGGTCGGATTCCGGATTAGTGTGACTTGTGTATTCTAATTAATGTTCTCGCATTTCCTCTTGCGCTTTTATAGATTAAACCGATGCACCCATATCCAGTCGTTGTTGACGAGAGGAAGGAACGGCCTGCTGTGGTGTTTGAAAGTTTTTGGGTGTGGGTGGGTGTGGGGGGCGGGGTATGACGTATGCTTTTTTTTTTCTTTTTCTTTTTTTTCTTTCTCTTCTTCATTGTTGTTTTTTCCTTTGTGGTGACTTGCAAAAAGGCATTCGTTGGTGCAAATTGTATATAATTTGCAATAAAACGAAATGCGATATCGTAACTGCCGATATGCGAACTTCCGAGCGCTTGCACGTACGGGCCGCGATAGCGAAGACGGCCTGTGTGTGTTGTTTTTTTGGCTCGCTGGTTTTGGGAAAGTATTTTTTTTTTGTTTTTGTGCTGCACGTTCGGCCATGCACGTAGGGTACGTATAGTAAAGTAAACAGGATTGGGGTTGAAGTTTGCTTTTTAATGTATTGCATTCGATCATGAACACAAATTATGAAGGATCTGATTATAGAATTTTGTTGTTCCTTCATCAGTTATGTTGACAAAGTATAACCCATTTGTTTCCTTGAATTGACGAATTTGTCCTGTTGAACTCCTGAATCTACTCTTGGAATTTCATTTTTCGCAGGATGTTCGACCTGTTCTGGTTTTGGATAAGGGACACTCACACAAACCCGACCTCCAGACATCTATATATTTATTATTTTATATATTAAAATTATTTACATACCGGGTGTTTGCGTTGGTATAGCGTGCGGTTGGATCCAAAGGTCTGAGTTTCAAGCCTGGGTTGGCGCTTGTAATTAATCACACCAGGAGGTTGACTCAGCCCTTCAGGTCGTGCGAACAGTGGTACAGTGTACTGGGCCCGGCTGTTTGCCCGGTTTAGATAGGTTTACACTTCCCTGTGTCGTAGAGGCGACCAGGGTTGCAGTCAGGAAGGGCATCGGCGCGTAACCTGCTGCCATTCATATGCGGCATTATCGGTCATTCTCTCGGTGTGTTGCTTTCGCCCATGTTCAAAATATCTACAACTTTCTTGCACACATGACATCTTGCTTTGTGGATGGACACCTTTTCTCGCCAATCCCTATAGTCGGGATGGCTGAGCCACCCGGTGTTGAAATAACAAACTTTGGACATTTTGCTTCTCCGCTCTGCAGCCGAAAAGTTTCTCCGCACAGAGACATTCATGCAGTTACTCAATAATGAAGTCAATATGATACTGACAGGAAGATTATGGCAGCGTCATCGATCAACAGCCAATGAATTGTTAGAGCATATATTTCCAATGCTTTTCATTGGTTGATATTTTACTACACTTTACAACCGCATACAGAATCAATGAACATAACCCTAATCCAGGTCAATCAATCCTTTGGCGGCAAAATGACCGATGTCGGCTTATTTTCTTACAAAAAAAAGAGGATAGAAATATGTAAGAGACAGTGCACACAAAAAGGTTTATTTTCCAGGAGTTTCCAAAAGTTTCAAGGAGTTTTTTTCTTTTTTCTAGGACTTTCAAGTACTGGAAAATGGAATCTTATTTCCCAGGAAATTCAAGGAGTTTCAAGGAGTGTGCAAACCGTGCATGAAACCTAGCAGCCTGAAACTTTACATGCACACAAAGAAAACTACAAGGAAGTGCATGACTGAAAATTGGGTGTTTGGGTTAATTAAAACACCCCTTTTGAAGATAATTAACGGCCTCATAAAATTCTATCCTTTATCAGGTGCCATCCTCGGCAACCTCGCATTCTGGGGTCTTAAGGCGTATCCTGGGTTACCTCACTGGGGTCTGAAGCCGCCATGTTTTTTGGCCTGCTCAACCATAACTTGACTTGGAACAGGCCGCAACAATTTCTTAACGATAACCCCCCCTCCCCCACACAGTTTCCTCACTCATATTATCGAATATCTGCTCATCGTGGCTACGAATCGTTGCATAAAACTCCTTTGTAGGTGCTATAATTTTAAAATTAGGAGCTTGGGGCGATTTCATGCAGTATGTGATGCAATTTTCCACGATCTACTTTTACGGACAAATTAAAGTATATCATCGAAATATTATTCCGGCTTGGAGGATCGGATATCGGCTGGACTAAATATGTGTTGAAATCTGGAGTGAAATCTGATAATTTAAAGAATTAACAAGTCTTACAACTACACCAATATACCTATTTACTTTAAGCAAGCAAGGCTGTGTTCATTCATTCTCCACATAAACAAAAGAAAATGTGAAATTTCCAAAGCATTAAACATCCTTTTCTCCCGTTTGGAGAATTATATTTAGTGAACAAAAGATTTAGGAATGTGCCAAAATTAACCAGCTTCATAGAGCTATATGATTTAATGCATTCACTGTGAGACCTCGTGCCCTGTCCCCCAGAGAGACTGCCTATGCAGAGCGTTTGCCAGATCTGTGTTTATATTTTTGAAGGGTTTGTGAGGTGCTCTGCAAGGAATCAAAGCAAATCTGGTGAAAAATGGACTTCTAAAAATTACCCCCGTGCGGGAGTGACGGTCATCTCTGCGAGAAAATATATAGCCTCCTGAAGGTAGTGGCAGTTTTTGCAAAACTTTGAAGTCACGTGACGCGAAAACGAAAGCGAATATCGAAAATCCGGCCCGACAAAATTTGGATATTGTCCCATAGATTTATATGCCACAATCAAATTCAAGATCGCTTGAGAAATGTAGGAGGAGATAGATTTTGAAATCGTCATTTCGCAGAAAGTCGATTTTCGCATTTTTTTTGCCAACTTTGAAGTCACGTGACACGAAAACGAAAGCGAATATCGAAAATCCGGCCTGATCAAAATTTAGATATTGTCCCATAATTCATTATGCCACAATCAAATTCAAGATCGCTTGAGAAATGGCGAGATAGAATTTGAAAATCGTCATTTTCGCATTTTTTGACTACTTGAAGTCACGTGACACGAAAACGAAAGCGAATATCGAAAATCCGCCTGATCAAAATTTAGATATTGTCCCATAGATTCATATGCCACAATCAAATTCAAGATCGCTGAGAAATGGCGGAGATAGAATTTGAAAATCGTCATTTTCGCAACTTCAAAGGCCTCGTGACCTTGACCTTCGGTGACCTTGAAAGTCATACCATCGTGTACGTCTCATCGACCTCTATCAGGATCACTAATGACCAGATCTCCCGCTTCAACTTCATTGTGGGGACGGACGGACGGACGGATCGTCACCTCTCCTCTCAACACCAATATTATTAGGTCATGCTCGAAGAGATGACCTAAAAATAAAGTTATAACATTTACGCAGATGTACTACGTGACGCGTGAACAGACAAGCAGGCAACGTGGTGGATTATCTGCAATGTTCATATCACGGGCAATAAAACTTTGCGATGCCTCCAGGGTCGTTCTACGTTAAACAGCAACTCTTTTGTGGATAAAATCATTATTTGAACAAATTCATTGAATGTCTTAAACTGCTGTAGGTGCGGTGAAGAGCGGCTTAAAAGTTAAAGGGATCCTATATGGTATGCAGCCACAACCTGGCCAAGCGCTCCTTATCAACCATATAAATGAAGTGCTTGCTTGAGTGCTTAAGGCACTTGCCGAGTGCCCAACAGTCGATAGCGGTACAGTTCGTGTCCCAATCAGGATGTACAGTCGGCAGTTGATACAAGGTAGAGGTACATTATTTACAAAGGTTATGTTGTTTCTCTTTGTGATTATCAAAGCAAAATATATTTGATAACACCCGATTTCCAAGCCGTTTGCTGTACTAATGTGTTTTCTAAAGTAAAGAGCCAAATGTTTTTTTCTACCCGTCATATGACGAAAGGCAGCTGTTTGTAAAGATTAATGTGTATGCACATCTCCATGAAAAGTCTATAATGCAACATTGTTTTTATAATTTGTTTCTTGAAATTCCCCCAAGACAAGGGTGAAAGCGACTCAAGGTTTTTGGGTTGTATAGTCAGAACTGTAGTTGGTAATCACACCGACTCCAATCTGCCGATTCATGAAGAATTGCCGATATCGGCCAAGCAACAATACTGTGTGCGTCTGTGTGTATGTGTGTCTGTGTGCATCTCCCCCTCTTTCTGTCCCCTCTCCCTGTCTTCCCCCTCTCTATCACACACATCCTCGCTCCTAGTACAGAGCAGCACCCTCGCACACATCTCTCTCTTGTCTGCTCTCGGACGCGTAGGGGGTGTGTTTGTTTGTCTCTGGATCTGTCCAGCAGTATATATTTATTGACCGGTTAGATTCAGTTAGAAAATGGATTTCAGACATTATTTTGTTTCCATCTCCAATGTTATTCCATGCAGAAGCATTTTTATGAGACAGTCGGAATCGTAATTAAGGCTCCACCGCATATCTGCCTTCTCTTCCTCTCACCTCCCCGCTCTTTCCCCGTCCACCTCCTCGCCTTTCCACCTCCCCCCACTTCCACCTCCTCGCCTTACCCCCCCCCTCTCTTCTACCTCCTCACTCTCCCCCACTTTTCATATTCCTGTCAGCGAAGTGACGGGTGGTATTTGCGAGTAAAAAAATAAAGGACAGACGGAATGAGAAAACAAAAAACAGAACAGATCCTCAGGTCAGTAGCACTGAAACCTTGGAGTAGGGATCATATCTAAATAAAACAGTGAAAACATACACGTATGTGTCTATCATGGTTCACCTGGAAGCCAAAAGCCTTCACGAGGCTGACTTAATGGGATCACTTCATCTTGCATACCATTCAATTGACGGCAGTATGGGAGGAAATATGCAGCATAATTAATTCACCCATTTTTATTCTATTTCCAATGTTTGCCACTATCACTCACACTTTGTACCACACTTAGGGAGATATCAGGTGTAATATTGTGCTGTTGCTCCTTTAAGCAAGGGCATGATCAATTGTAAATGTCGTCATTGGGTTGAATTCAGGGCACTGGGCTGGCCACATCAGATTTTAACAATTGTTATCCTCAAACTAACGGATACGCTAACGGTAAGGCAACGCTTGGAGCCAGCCAGAAGAGATAAAGGTCCTTATTGTCCCAGAGCATACAAGATGCGTTCAAAAACGTAAAATTCTTTGTATGACTCGGACGGGGTTTAAACCACTGGCCTCCCAGACTCAGAGCTGACACTCTAACCATTATGTGAAAAACTTGTAGGGTTTGCTCCCTCATACAACTATGGGTATGAATACAATTGAGCCTCAAAGTGTCTATCAAATATTTATGCTCCAAATAAATTGCATGGTGGCCGACTGCCCGTGTTGGACAAAGGTGCATCCTCGTATTGTACAGTTGCCAAATGGGAAGCTGATTTTAATTGTGGACATGAGTCCCTTGAAGATGACCTCATGACAGTACAGTCAGTGGATGTGACTGACCCACCATCTGTTTCCCACGTTAAGGCATTGATCATGGAGGATCGTTGCATTAATGTCCCTGACATAACCACATGAGCAGTGTTTTCACCATCATCCACAAACACTTTGTCATGTTGAAGGTCTCAGCAAGGTAGGTCCCCCAAAACCTCAGCACTTGTAATTGAACAGAAATAACGAGAGCTTCTCAAACCGTTCCAAATATGTTCTGCCAACTCTGTTGCTCATCTGGTAACTAATTAGAAAATGTAACTTTACCATTGGGATAATTAAACCAAATGGGGACAAATGCAATGAAAACATGAAGGAAAA
>CM068963.1:88046394-88060653 GCA_035128595.1 Eptatretus atami | reverse complement strand
TACGTAATTATTATAGATTTATTAATTCCTTATTTATTTTATTTCTCATCTGGGCAATGTCAAGCACTGGAGGATTTGTTATTTATTTATTTGACATTGGGGTGGTGTACTTGTACCTCTACTTGTTTTATTATTTGTTATTTTGTTAGACATCTCAAAAAAAAAATAATTATAAAAAAAACAAGCCGGGAGGCGACGATTGTTCGTGGGCATTATTGAACAATGCCACGGATTAGTAACAATTGAGTTAGTGGAAGCTTTTGAGGAAGCTCTACCGTAAAACCTATCTCTTCCGTCAAAATTGACCAAATCAAATCGGATTTTTTTATATGTTGTACTTATGGACATTATGCACAGCTTCTAGGAAATGAAATTCTGAGAAAGAAAATCGAGAAAAAAATAAATAAAAACAAAAAGTTCAAGTGGTCGTGGCTCCGCACACAAGGGGCGTGGGACGCCCCTCATACAAAAAGACACAAACTAGACCATGACATCGAGCTTGTGTCCAAGTTTCATCAAGATCGCATCAAACGCACGGAGCTATGCTCTGGAGAGAGTCACAAACAGACAGACAGACACACAGACACAACGAAAACAGTTGTCACTGCTGCCGCACGCGAACCAATAATATATGTCGCACCCGCATCCAAAGGAAGCACTGCAGTGAAGCGACTGCACTGCTTAAAAAGTAGCCCAGTGGGAGACCGATGGTTACTTACCCAACAGGTGGGGTAACCTTACTGTCTCGATGCAAACTAACAATTAACACAAAAACTAAACAACAACAAACTAGAAACGAACAAAACACGGTGGGTTAGAAAGTTTCTTCTTCATTTTGACGGATGAATGGAAGGAAAGACATACGGTATTTTGAAGCGGTTTGCACCACTTAAAAATCAATATCTTCATGTACGACTCTTGCACCACTTAAAAATCAATATCTTCATGTACGACTCTTGCACCATTCTTTGAATCGATCGTTTTGCCATTGTCGATAGAGTTTTTATTGCCCCCAATTGTCGATGGAGTATTATTGGTAGAGTCGATACTTCTACCGAGTTGGACCAGGGAGCGCTGGTGAGTCCACATCCCACATATGTAAATCTGTGTATTAAATGTTTACTGTAGATCTATATAGAAAGGTGGCATAGCCAAAATTTTAATATGCACGAAGTGTTTAGTTTTTTTGGTATTTCTCCATACATGTTTTATACATTTGTTTAGAACTGTGGATTGTATTTTTTATGGGCTGAGTGAGTGTGTACATGACATGTCAGGTATATGCCCCACATAATATTTGTTTGGGGGTAGAAAACTGACATGTCTGGGTACATGACTCATGCAATTTTTTTTTGGGGGGGGGGAGGGAGGGAGGAAGGTAAAAAAAAAAAAAAAAAAAACTCGCGTATTGGGTACATGTTTTGGGGTACTAAAAGCCGGCAGCCATTAGGCAAAAAACAAACAACAAACAAATAAACCAATGTCACCCGTAGGGTGATCCGTATCTTGCCAAAAGGTGACCACGTGTGACTTCTTTAAGGTCACACTGAGGTGAACAGAGCTGCTATCCACCAGGAGTGACTCCTTGAGGAAATCTGCCTACGAGAGATCCGATGAGAATCGTTCTACAGAGTAACCATGAAAAAATATGCGTTTGCCTCATAACGTCACCAAATCACGTCATAATGTCTCAAGCTTGATATATCTAGAAAGCACTCATCGAGGTGTTCAATTTGAGGTACTACACGATATGGTTCCTAAAACTTGAAAATTTGACCTTGGGGTCAATGTTTGACCTTAGGCGTTAACCATGAAGGTCAAGGCCAATCGCCACCAAAAATTAATCAGCTGAATGCCAGACCATGAACTATATTCCCATGAAGTTTGAAGACGATCCGATCAAAATTACTCAAAAAATAAGGGTTTCGTCGACTCCCCTGATTTGCGACAAGTGACCTTGACCTTTGACCTTGACCTTCAAAATTTTATGCGCTGAAAGGGACCTCTATAGGCCTCTGATATGCGAAGTTACAAAAATTCCAATGAAAACTGTGCTCTGCAGAGTGATTTATACGTTATTACAGATTAAACAAAAAAAAAAAACAACAACAAAAAAAACACATGAAGGTCAAGGCCAATCGCCACCAAAAATTAATCAGCTGAGCGCCAGACCATGAACTATATTCCCATGAAGTTTGAAGACGATCCGATCAAAATTACTCAAAAATGAGGGTTTTGTCGATTACACTGATTTGCGAAAAAGTGACCTTGACCTTTGACCTTGACCTTCAAAATTTTATGGCTGAAAGGGACCTCCATAGGCCTCTGATATGCGAAGTTACAAAAATTTCCAATGAAAACTGTGGTCTGCAGAATTTTTTTTCGTGATTACAGACAACAAACAAACAAACAAACAAACAAACAAAAAAATAAAAAAAAAAAAAAAACAGACTGACTAACATATCTTGCAAAAACTTCGTTTTGGCAAGATAATAAATAATAAAAAGGGCCTCCTTCCTAAAAAAAAAAAAATATTCCAGATGATCAACTGGTATTTTCTTTATATTTGGCCTAATGTGACTCCAGTCGGGGCAGCTGAGTCACTGTCTTTGGCTATGGTGCAAGGACAACAAAAACACAGGATTGTCAGGCCGACAGCAATCCAGTTGTGAAGTTCAGCTAGGTAAGTAAACATGGGAACGATGGAGGGAAGAGTTGGCGAGGTGGTGGATATTATGCAGAGAAGGAGGCTGGAGGTGTTGTGTGTGTTCAGGAGACCAAATGGAAAGGAGACAGTGAGGAGGCTAGCAGGACAATACAAGCTGTTGCACGCAGGAGATGGAAGAAGAAACAGAGCTTGGACCTTAGTATCAGAAGAGATCAGCAAGGAGGTGGTTACAATCGAGAGATGAGAGATGTGTATGAGAGATGAGAGATGTGTATGAGAGATGTGTGTGTGAGAGTGAGAGTGAGAGATACACGTCAAAAACTGATGTGTGCGTCACAAACAAGAAGGACCGAGGCAGAGAAGTAGGATTTCAGGGACACACTGGAGAGGATGATGGAAATGGTTGAGCTGGAGGTGATGCTATGCATTGCAGGTGACTTAAATGTACATGAGGGAGTTGTTTAGCTGGGTGAAGTGGAGTGTGTTTGTAGATTGGGATGAAGCACGAGGAATAGAAAGTGTCGAGATCAAGAGTGGAATAAGTATAGAAAGATGTTTGTGGGAGTTGCAGATTTGTATGGAAGAACATCAGGAAAGAGCACTGTAACACCAAGGAATAGAAACAAGGTATGGTGAACGGAGGGAGTAGTGAAGTTATTCTGTGAGAAGGTGTGGAAGAGGACAGAGAAGATCAAGGATGAAGGACAAGTGGATGCAGCATTGTTAAACTTGTATTGTCAGAATAAGAAAGCAGCTAAGAGCTTTGGATAAGGCAATGAATGATATGAAAATGGCAGTGGACCAAAAGTTAGATGAGTATGGTAAGGGTATGAGGGGTTGGGAGGGGTGGAGGGGGGAAGGATGGTGAAAGGAAGTTGGTGACAGAGAGGGGCCAGTACTGAAAGTATGGGAAGGCTATTTCAATGAGTTGCTGAACCGGGGAGGAAGCACTGACAAGCTGGAGTTACGGAGCTATGTAAAGGAGGAATGTGGAAGTTGGAGATTACGGAGATTACAGACATACAAGCAGCATGAAATAGGATGAATAATTAAATGGGAGAGCAACAGGTATTGATGAGGAACGTGCAGAGATGAAAAGTGCAGTGGGAGCGATTGTAGTCGGATGATGAAGAGGCCCGTCGAATATATTTACGAGAGAGGGTGAGAATCTGGAGGAGTGGCGGACTGGTCTAATGGTACCAATATGGAAAAGGAAGGTACAATATCCAGGGATGTATGAGACATCACACTTCTAAGTAACGTTATTAATCTCCTAGAGAGGATTCTGAATGGGAGGATTCGGAAAAGTGTGGCGCAGAAGATAGGTGAAGAACATCACAGGGGTTCTGAAAGAGAAGAGGCACTATGGATTGGTTGCTTACGCTTAAACAGGTGGTAGAGAATAGGTTGGACATGTAAAGGAGGAATGGCATGAGAATATGTGGACCTTGAGAAGCCTTATGACATGGTCCCGTGAGAGATGGTGATAGCGACGTAAGCAAAAGTTAGGATGGTGGAAGGTATGTATGAGGAAAGTAAGTGAAGAGTTTTTGTTGGAGGTGTAATGTCACGGGAGTTCCCCATTAAGATAGGTTTAAGGCAAGGAAGCACACTCAGCCCACTAATGTTTATTATGGTGATGGTACAGAAATGTCAGCTGGTAATGGAGAGTGAGCAGGAGATGCAAGAAGTGTTGGAGGAGTGGAAGATGTTTGAGAAGCATGGACTGAAGATGATCCTGAGGAAGACGGAGGTAAGGTGGGTCAGACAGAAGAGAGAAACTGAACATCAGGTTCGAAGTGAAAGAGATAAGGCAGGGAAATAGATTTCTTTACCCAAGGAGAATGGTAACCAGTGATCGTACGAGTAGTTCGGAGGCAGGGGTACAGAAAAAGATACAAGTGGGTGTGCGAATGTATGGAGAAAAGTGGTGTTTGATAGCAGACAGGAAGACAGAGGAAGTTGAAAGGGAAAGTCCTGAGGTCATGTGTAACAACGGCATACTTGTATGGCCTGGAGATGGTGGCACTGACATTGCAAGAACAACAGAGGTTATGCAAGAACATCTGAATCAGGAAGATTGCATGAGTGAAGAGGGTGAATAGGAGGAGGATTAATTAACTGAGGGATGAGATCGATGTGAAGATTGGTAAAGTATTGACCTAAGTGGGGAGGGCACTTGGAGGAAGATTGACTTCTGAAGAGAACAGATGTGTTCACACAGCGAGGCAGGAGAAAAAGGTGAAGTATGTCAGATTGAGATGGGAGGACTGCATGAAGAAGTACATCAGAAAGGTGAAGGTGGATGGAAAGTGGAATGAGATGGCTGGCAATGAAGGTTTGTGGAGAAATGTTGTGGATAGAAGAGTAGTCGTTCAGTACCAATCAGCCTCACCCAATATAAAAAGATTTTGCAGAAGAAATAAATATATTTCTCAATTTTGCTCTGCTCCACCGAGTTCATGAAAACTTTAACAAGTGCTGGTTATGAGATCTACCTCTGTGCATCCAGAGACCATTTTCTGATTCAATGATTGCACTAGATAAGGAATGCAAAATAAAAATAAAAATTCAACAACAAAAAAAATGAATAAAGTACAGACAGAAAACAAGACGATGCTACTCAAAATGCACACATTTTAAAATTCACCTTCTTTTGGGTTCTGTATCTTCAACATGTCCATCACTTTGTTTCCCAGAGCTATAACAGCCTCCACTATAAAGTGAAAACAAGTCAACATTATCATTCATAAAACATGAATTCAAAGACACCAATTAGTGATTCCTTACTGCCAATACAAAGAACCAGCAATTAAAGTCCAAGTGACATCAAAACATTGACATTTACTTTCAAGTTCCTCCATCCAGCCCCTTCCACCCCCAACCGCCATCAAATTAATGCAGTACAAGCTTCCCTCCATTTAAAAATCAAAATGAATGGCAACATGAAAACAACTGGAGTGTTTCCAGAAGGCTCAATTATAGGCACAAAGAAAAGTGTTGCTCTTGCAGACCATACTTTTACAAATCAGTCCTTTAGTGGTTAAAAAGGCTGACATTTCATTCACCTTATACAAAAAAAAAAAATTAATAGCTTGGGGCTCCTAAATATTATGTCGCACATACATGTACATAGCAAGTTCATCAAAAAAATTAATATGCATCACAGACCATTTGATAAATAAATATTTCTCAGACCAGAACTCTATTTATCTCTACTATAAATGGCCGAGGTGTTATGTGTGTGTGTGTGTGGTGTGTGTGTGTGCGTGCGCACGCCGGGGGGGGGGGTGGGGGATGTGTTTTCGTGGAGTTCTACTGGAGCTTTCTGATGTGGAATGTGATACAACAAAATTATAAGCATGATATTCGGTGGATTAGGCTAATTAACAACAAGAACCCGTTAGAATGCCCATTATTTAAATGCACACCATGTTGAGGTGTAAAAGCACTTAATGGTCCTTCCACTGCATGGCATTCTAATTACAAAAATAAACTAGAGGGAGCACTCGGGAGGTGCAAAACCTCCGCCGCCAATACTGCTGGTCACTCAAGTGAACCTTATATCTTATTCATTAAATATATGTCAACAGTGCTGACAGAGTTATAGTTCTTTCTCCAACATTTTTTTTTTGGGTGGGAGGGGTTGGAAATCACTTAAAACATGTAGAAATGCAAAAAAAGAAATGGAAATTGTTGAAAAAAAGCAAATCTTTTTTTTTCTCAAACAATTTTTTTTGGGGGGTTGAAATCACTTAAAACAGTAGAAATGCAAAAAAAAAAAAAATTTTCTCTACCAATTTTTTGGGGTAACAATTTTTTTGGGGGTACAATTTTTTTGGGGGGTTGGAAATCACTAAAACATGAGAAATGCAAAAAAAAAATTTCTTTTTGTGGGGGTAACAATTTTTTTGGGGGTTGAAATCACTTAAAACATGTAGAAATGCAAAAAAAAAAATATTTTCTCTAAATTTTTTGGTGGGGGGGGACCAAGTCCAAAATTTTAATGGCATGATCCTTGGACCATACCTAAACCTCCCACCAAGTTTCGTCGAAATCCGTCGAGGAGTTTTCCGTAATACTGTTCACAAACAAACAAAACAAACAAACACACAACAAACAAACAAACAAACAAACAAACAAACAGAAGGGGGGAAAACAGTAACCTCCATCCATCTTCGAAGATGGCGGAGGTTAACTAGAACTGCCACTTTATAACTGCTGGCAGTGATGACCGGGTCCCAAGACATCCGGCTTTGATACAAATACCACCCTGCTTTGATACAACGCAGGACTGACGAGTTACGGACCGATTGACACGAAGTGTTCAATCTATCTTTTACGTATGCAGTTAGCCCTTTTTCCTGAATACATAGTCAGTATCAATCGCATTGGTGTTTAAATAACCTGAACACAAAGTAATAAATATTGACACCATCAGTGCAGAGCGTAAAGGGGGATTCCCCTGAGTCTAATGAGGCCCCACACGTTTCACAAGTTATGGACCGAGGAACAGGGCACGTTCGATCCATATATTATGCACACAGGTTACCATTTTTCCTGGGGCTATCATCGGTATCAATTGACTTGCTACTCCTGTACCCTCAAATGCATGCAGGCGCAGCCAAGTGAGCCTTATAGTTATACCAAAAACAAACAAAAAAATTTTTCTAAACTTCTCAGATTCATATAATTCAATTATTCTAGCTGTCAGACCTTATGGCTGATCGGGTTGAAATTTGAAACGTACATTCCAGGTGTTTGCTAGATCACAATTGTGAAGTTTCACATTGAATGATGCAGTGGTCCCAGAGTAAACATGATTTAATATCCCTCCTTCAATCCAATATGGATGCCAAACCATATGACCTATATCAAAAGGAGGTGGGAACTTTTTGTTCGTCATGGATAGGCGGTCATACTTGTAAAGTTTCACCTCGATCTGTTCAGCCGTTTCGGAGAAGAAGGCTTATAATTTTTTTAAATTTTCAATCCAATGTGGCTGCCGAACCATGTGACCTATTACATCATAAATTTATATTCTCCCTCTAATGGGGCCGGGGATAATACTTAAGTTTCGTGTTAATTGGATGAGGTGCGTTTTTCTATCCAAGATGGCCGCCAAACCATGTGAGTTCATAATTTTTACCATATATGGAGACATGTGGGTAGATGATAGTTGCAAAGTTTTGTTTCGATAGGTTAAGTGGTTCCAGAGGAAACATCATTTAATATTTTTCTTAAATCCAATATGGCTGCCAAACCATGTGGCCTATCAATTATTCATTAACAAACTTATATCCCCTACCCAAGGAGAATACGTTTATGAAGTTTCCCCTTGATCTGACCAGCTGTTCTGGAGAAGATGTTTTAAAGTTTTAGGGTAAATTCAATATGGCCACCAAACCATGTGACCTATCAATTATAAATTAACAAACTTGTAAAAGGATGTCATGGGAAATGTGTGTGTAAAGTTTTGCCTCAATCTGTCCAGCTGTTCTGGAGATCTTAAAAAAAAAAATTCAAAACAATATGGCTGCTGAACAAAGTGACCTATGACATCATCATTTTTTTCTTCGGTGACTTGTTGCGTAGATGATGCTCAAGAAATTTGTAATTTTTCCGATGCAGCGTTCTCCCTGTCAAATTTTCATCAGGACACCACTTCACCAATGATGTCACAAATTTTTTTTTTTTAAATCACACATGTTCCCCATGGAGAGTTCTTAACAAGTGGCAAGTTTCAAATTTTTCCATTGCACGGTTTCAGAGATACAGAGGTCCAAAGTTTTTCGGTTTTTCAAAGATGGCGCCCATACCACGTCACCTATGACATCATAATTATCAATTAAGTATGCTGTCAAAAAAGATAAGTAATACGGTGAAACTTTTATGTCGATCAGAATTACGGTTCCCGAGAAAATGAATTTTAAAGGGAAAAAAACCCGAAAATCGCCGGTGGAATAAAAAATATATATATAAACAGAAGAAAAACAATAAAATAACCCAGCCTTGTAGGCTTGGTACCCTAATAACAAAAAGAATGATAGTATTCCATATTAACTAATACTAATAATAAACCAATTGTCACCCGCAGAGGTGACCCGTATCTTGCAAAAAGGTGACCACGTGTGACTTCTTTAAGGTCACACTGAGGTGAACAGAGCTGCTATCCACCAGGAGCGACTCCTTGAGGAATATCTGCCTACGAGAGATTCCGATGAGAATCGTTCTACAGAGTAACCATGAAAATAAACCAATGTCACCCGTAGGTGATCCGTATCTTGCCAAAAGGTGCACACGTGTGACTTCTTTAAGGTCACACTGAGGTGAACAGAGCTGCTATCCACCAGGAGCGACTCCTTGAGGATATCTGCCTACGAGAGATTCCGATGAGAATCGTTCTACAGAGTAACATGAAAAATATGCGTTGGCCTCAAAACGTCACCAAATCACGTCATAATGTCTCAAGCTTGATATATCTAGAAAGCACTCATTGAGGTGTTCAATTTGAGGTACTACACGATATGGTCCTAAAACTTGAAAATTTGACCTTGGGGTCAAATATGTTTGACCTTAGGCGTTAACCATAAAAGTCAAGGCAATCGCCACCAAAAATTAATCAGCTGAATGCCAGACCATGAACTATATTCCCATGAAGTTTGAAGACGATCCGATCAAAATTACTCAAAAAATAAGGGTTTCGTCGACTCCCCTGATTTGCGACAAAGTGACCTTGACCTTTGACCTTGACCTTCAAAATTTTATGCGCTGAAAGGGACCTCTATAGGCCTCTGATATGCGAAGTTACAATAATTTCCAATGATAACTGTGCTCTGCAGAGTGATTTATACGTGATTACAGATAAAAAAAAAAAAAACACAACAAAAAAACACATGAAGGTCAAGGCCAATCGCCACCAAAAATTAATCAGCTGAGCGCCAGACCATGAACTATATTCCCATGAAGTTTGAAGACGATCCGATCAAAATTACTCAAAAAAATAAGGGTTTTGTCGATTCCCCTGATTTGCGACAGTGACCTTGACCTTTGACCTTGACCTTCAAAATTTATGGCCTGAAAGGGACCTCCATAGGCCTCTGATATGCGGTTACAAAATTTCCAATGAAAACTGTGGTCTGCAGAATTTTTTTCGTGATTACAGACAAACAAACAAAAAAAAAATAAAAAATAAAAACATACAGACTGACTAAATATCTTGCAAAAACTTCTTTTGGCAAGATAAATATGCGTTTGCCTCATAACGTCACCAAATGACGTCATAATGTCTCAAGCTTGACATATCTAGAAAGCACTCATCAAGGGTTTCATATGAGGTATTACACGATATGTACCTAAGATTTCAAAATTTGACCTAGGGGTCAAAATATTTCGACCTTAGGCGCTAACCATGAAGGTCAAGGCCGATCGCCACCAAAACTAATCAGCTGAGCGCCAGACCATATACTACATCCCATAAAGTTTGGAGATGATTCGATTAAAATTACTCAAAAAAAGGGTTTCGGCGACCTCCATGATTTACCGCAAAGTGACCTTGACCTTGACCTTTATGTGTGCTGAAGGGTATTGTAATAATACTACGATATGTGTACCCACAAGAGTTTCCGATGAGAATTGTGCTCTACAGAGTGATATAAAGGTGGAAAATCCAATGATTACAGACAAACAAACAAAAAAAAAAAACTTACCAAGTAACAGATCTTGCAAAAACGAAGTTTGGCAAGATAATAATAACAAACGCATAAATCCCACCCTGACTCAAGCACATGTGGGCTCGGTGAAAGGCAAGCTAATGCTCAAGCAGTACAGCAGGCAGGTATGCTACAAGGCCGTAAAGACCAATGAAAATTTGGTCCAATGCACTAACGGGCCCACGAGTTGTTAGAAATGATGAGAATGTCGAACAGCCTGATGGTGGCTTAACGGTGAAAATAGTTGGGTTAGATCTCTGAAGGTCCTGAGTCCAAGCCAATGCCATGCCAAAATAACACCTGGTGGATTGACTCAGCCTATCATCCTTACCAGTTCAACAAAATGAATCCCGGTTTACTGGGAAAACTTAGCCATTCGACGATTTGAGTATCTTGTGGCCAAGTGGCACCCATCCAGAATTGTGCCTCACGCCAATGAAACTGCCCCGGCAGCGCGAGGCGAATCGTCCATTATCCATCCATTTTGAATATGGCCCAATATGCTTATGTTGTATTGAAAACATGCAGAAAAAAAAACAATTAATGGCAAACTGGATGCCGAATTAATGACGAGGTGGGACTTTCATGCTCCAATTACCAATTCTGCAATTTGCCAATGAGCACAACACATATGAATCGTACTTAGCGTTTTACAATTCGAGCTGTGCCAAAAGTAAAAGATATTGTCAATGTTGGCAGGATTTTCCAGATTCCCAACACAATTCTTCATATCCACAAATTCACAAACTAAATTCATTCAATTACCCTTTATATTAACATACACAAAATGTAAAATACAGGTAGTCGTCGACTTACGACCACAATTGGTTCCGACCGATCGGTTGCAAGTCGACTTGGTCGTAAGTCGGCCAACGTATATTTTACATACAAAAAAAAACAAAAAACAAATAGAGTTTGGGGCCACTTTACATGGTCGTAAAGTGGTCATAAAGTCGAACAGTCGTAAGTTGCATAGGTCGTAAGTCGACGACTACCTGTATAGCATTGCATATAAACACAATTACGTTCATGAAGACATAAATAATCTTTATAAAGACACTATTAAGCTTCATTAGCTTGAATCAACATTTCGTGATTTTATTTGGAAAACAGATTTAACTTGTAAATGTGTGTATTGCCAAACTAAGTCCAAAACATAGGGGCAATAGCACTGGGTGCTCACCTGGTAGTGGCTTTAAAAGATAATAATAATAATAATAATAATAATAATAATAACCAGGGAACCACTGGTAGGCATGGATGACCCACAATATTTGTAATGGAGAAGAAAGTAAATACCTATGGATTTTATTTTTTAATGCTGTGAACAAACTTTGGTACATCGGTGATGAAGGTTGTGGTCAAGTTTCATCAAAATTGTGCGTGTAGTTTTGAAGAAGAAAGCAAATACATAATTATTTTAGGGGGCAACCCCCCTTACACCCCTTTGGAGCCCAATATTTCAAATGGCATGAACAAACTTTGGTACGTCATGGGTGATAAAGGTTGGCGTGAAGATTCATCGGAATTGTGTGCATCATTTCTGAGAAGAAAGCAAATACCTCTTTAGGGGGGGGGGATGGGGGCAACCCACTCCCACCCCACCCCCCGTAAACTCCCTCTGCAGACCCCTTGTGACCCCGTTGTTGTTTCTGTTAATGCCAACACAGGTGATGAAGGTTGTGGTCAACTTTGATTGAAATCGCGAGTGTAGTTTCTGAGAAGTTGCAAGTACTGTATTTGTGGATGGACAGACGGACGGACGCGCCATCCCATAAGCTCCCCGGAGCTATGTTCCAGGTGAGTTAAAAATAATAATAATAATAATAGTCCCGATAGTTCAGGGTGGTGGGCAGGGTTGGGGATCCTAATTCTGTTTAAATATGGACGCGATAGCGTCGCTGTCAGTATGAGGGGCAATTACAAGTCGTACAAAAATACACCAAATATTTGGGGAATCAATTCGTCCTAGCAGATATGTTTGACTTTGCTAGTAAAACATAAAACAGGAGAGTTTTAAACAAGTGTATAATTGAAGTGTAGTTATGTATATCAATTTATATATACTTCATATGACCAGGTTTGCATAAGCACAGCTTATGATGAAATTCTCAACATATAATGGAAATACAAGATTGTCTTTTGACAATTGTCTCTGCTCCGATTGGCATTTCGTTGCAGAATTTTCCGATTCACAATTTGCACAGTGCTGTTTATGAATGGGGCAGATTGACAGATGGCATGTGACAGCACAATAGATGCAAAACAACAGAGACCATGGTACAGAATTGTCAAACTGTTGGATAAAACAACATGAAAAAAACTTCAATAACCAGCAAAGGGTTCCATCAATTTGTGTGCAGCACGTGACTGCATCACTGCTGGGAGCATGGCAGCACTGCTGATGCATTTTCCCCTGTAGGTTATAACAGGAATTTGAAACTTGTACAAGGTGCCATTGATCGCTCATCTCTGCAAAAGACACCATAGGATCTTTAACATCCCCAATCTAAAGTTAGCAGCCCCAACACCAAATTTAACATCCATATGAAGGATGGTGCATACACTGAAGTTATTGCCCTGCAAGAGAAACATGAGGATGAGTATATGGCAGGGTCGAGATTCAAGCCCATACAAGAGATCTCAGTAGTGATTGTGCATACCTCTGAGCTATCCTGGCAGTCCAATGAAGGGTTAAATGCTAATAATTGAATAGCGACAAAAAATCATTTTGGAGATACCTCCCTGTGCTGGTACAGTACTGTATAATACAGTAATCCCCCGTTTCTCGCGGGGGTTACGTTCCAAACCTCCCCGCGCTAAGTGAAAATCCGCGATGAATGGACGCCTCCCAAAAAATCGATTCGACTGGTCTGGTCGGTTTGGCAGTGATTGGGTTTGAGGTGCCGGAGATCGACTGGTCTGGTCTGGTCGGTTTGGCAGTGATTGGGTTTGAGGTGCCGGAGATCGACTGGTCTGGTCTGGTCGGTTTGGCAGTGATGGGTTTGAGGTGCCGGAGATCGACTAGTCTGGTCTGGTCGGTTTTGAGATGCTGGGTATGAGCAGTGCTCGTCCAACGGCGGCAAACCTTTTTCCTTCCCGAAGCATATATCGAGCACCTTTACCTTAACCTTCTCCTGGAGCGTCCCAGGACCTTCCTCTGCGCTTCGGTTCCTTGCCAGAAACCTTCGAAGGTGCAGGGCATTTGGGCGCCATCGTGGGGCTTGGAGAAAAAAACGTAGAAAATATTCGAAGTTCACAAGCGAAACTTTTTTTCGTGCGTTGTGTGACTGGTCGAGCACCACGCGTTATAATTTATTGCTTAAATAATTTATATTTTATACATTATTACCGCGATGTACCGGGGAATCCGCAGAAAAAATTAGTTACGTTCCAAGGGAAAAACCCGCGATGAACCGGGGGCGCGATAGGTGAACCGCGATGAAGCGGGGGTTGACTGTACTCCCAAAACATCGCAGGTACTACAGTGGCATGTTCAAAGTAACATGGCAATGTGGAAAACATTCAATAAATAAATAAATAAATAAATAAATAAAAAGCAAACTGCAACATTACAAGCAGGAGATCGTGTCAACGTGCAATTGCTAAAACTCACTGGTAGGCAGGATCTTCAAAATGACCACCATTTCAGCCACATTGTGCCCAACCATCATGGTTCCCTTTTTGTAGCAACCCACCTGACGTGCCTCCTCAATTTGCTGAAAAGTTAAAAAGGGAGTCGCAAAATCAGGCAAGTAACTTGAATAAACGATCGATTTAAAAATGATTATATATATTGTATAAGATTGGGGCAGTTGGGATTACACATTTTTTAAAGAAGAAGATGCTTCCAATCAAAAGTAAAAAACTAGATTGACT
>CM068963.1:87963808-87975437 GCA_035128595.1 Eptatretus atami | reverse complement strand
GATTTATGCGGCCCGTGGTGCCATATTAAGTTTACATTACGATGCGGCCTGCGATACTGCCAATTTGTCAGGGCCAATGATCAAAGCGTTCTGTAATTTTTATTATGATTTTGATTCATATTAGGCACATGTGTTTTTAACACAATTATTCATTTATCATATTCGTTGGCAAGAAAAATATATTCAGCACTAATTCTTGTTTAAATTTCCCCATATTAATTATATACTAGCGATACCCGTGCACATGCACGGGATAGCAGTACAACATAGCTGGTAGCAGACGACAGACCGTACACGGGGAATGACAAAAATACGCATTGTGCAAAATGCAAGTGGTACTATGGAACGCCAAGATTCCCAAACATTGTCTGCATGTCCGCTAAGTGCCACAGCAGTTTCAATAGGGATCGTGTGTACGGCGAGCCGAGTTTTTAGTGTGCAAGCTTGGTATTATAATAGAGATATTTTTTTCCGGATTTAGTGTCCTTTTTGGGGTGCGGCCCTCCGCCCCTCACCACTTTGGTTTTGTGGCCCTCCGCCCAAAAAGGTTGGAGACCCCTGGCTTAGTGGTTCGGGGTGGTGGCTTGGGATCCTAGAGTCCTGAGTTCAAGCCCCGTTGGCCGCTGAATTAAAAAATACACCAGGAGGTTGACTCGGCCTGTCATCCTTCCGAGGTCAGCAAAATAAGCACCAGTGCACTGGTAAGGGGGACACTGCATCAGCAGCATAGCCGCATCCCAACCAATGATGCAACCAGCAGCCACAGGCTGCACTCGATAGAGGAATTGTTTCAATCTCATGTTTGTTTGTTTTTTTTAGCTCACCTGCAACGTACTTTCGGAGAGCTGATGTGATGGCGCGTCCACAAATACTTTCAACTTCTTTGAAACTGCATATACGATTTCGATGAAACTTCACAAGGATGCACCACCCACGATGCACCAAAGTTTGTTCATGACATTAGAAACGTCGGGGTTTAAGGGAAGGTATTTGTCAAAAATAAGTATTTGCTAATTTTCTCCTAATGCTAATGTACTAAAGTTTGTTCAAGCCATGAAAAAAAAAATCCATAGCTATTTTGTGGGTCATCCATGCCAACCAGTGGTTCCCTGGTTATCTTCTCCAGCCACTCCCAGGTGAGCAGCCAGGGGTACTGCCCCTATTTTTATGCCTCCGCTGATGAAGCCACCAGTGGCATTATGTTTTCTGGTTGTCTGCGTGCACGTCCTAACTTTCTCCCCTGGAAGAACTGAGGACACTCCAATTCCACTCCTAAACTAGTTTGTCACATGCAAAGAGAGGCTCAAGTGTGGAACTTTGTCGTGGGATATCCAAACAGTGAATGGCCGAATTGAGTTGTTAGGTGCGAAGATTCTCTTGCCAAAACCGAGTGGTTGCTGCTACCTGACACCCTGATGATGTTAAATGGCCTTACACATCCACCTAACAGTTTAAGAACAAAAATAATAATCACACGCAAGGTGCTATAGAATAAATTAAATTATGAACCAGTAAGACGGAAGGCACAAATCCAATTGTCCTCCACAAAAAGATGAACACAGGATGAGTAGACTTAACAATTAAATATGAAAAAAACCTGATACTATGACTGCAAACCGGAACACAGAGCGTGTTGGCGTCGGAAGATGGGGAAAGTGAAGAAACAAAATAACTAGACCGGGAAAGATAAATATGAGAGAGGAAGATAGCACGCTTCATGGCCGATGCAGAATATGGACTCGATCATACGTACTCTGCTGATGACACGAATATGCAGGCAGGGAGGGTCGTCTTATCCGCTGTGTGCTGACATGAACTCCAGCCTGCTACCCATACTCTCTGCACTGACTCGACCACACTTTCCTTACTGCCAGTGTTGTAAGTACGATACTCCTCTCTCAATTTCTGGTGACAACTCCCAACCATGCTGCTGTCTACTAAACCGTGCTGCTATCAACTGGACTGCCAATGCATACCTGTGGCACGGCTCTTACAGCTGAGCCGCATCACACACTAAAGTAGGACAAGTCTCAGCGTGCTTTGCAGACAGACCCACGCCAAATCCATCCATCGGGACCACACTGTGCAGAGCATTGGTGCTGCCTAAGCAGTCTCCTTGGCTATTGGACACAATCCTGGACTGGTCGCCACTCCGACACAGCCACGCCAAATCCGAACCCGTGTGTCGATGTAACAGCATGGCCTTACGGAAATGAAATGGGAGATTTCAGAATGTATAACAAGAAGGGCACTCGGTAGAGCGCATACCTCCGCCACGTAATGCCTGATCCACGAGAACATATCAGGCCCAATACATTTTTGAAATATCAATGCTATGCAGTACTATATCATTTTTGGCCCAATCCCTCAATGGTGACGAATCGCTTTAAAAATTAAATAATTATCGTACCCAAATCCAGATGTTCACCAAAATCGAATCAATTCTTCCTTGTCACAAACCCAACCTGTCCACCAAGTTGAATCTGAATCCGTCCACAACTTTTTGAGATATCGTGCTATATATCATTTTTAGCCCGATCTCTCAATGGTGAAGAATCATTTAAGTTATCCGGGTCCAGATTCAGATCTTCACCAAAATCGAATCAATTCTTCCTTGTCACACACCCAACATGTCCACCAATTTTCGTCCGAATCCATCCACAACTCTGAGATATCATGCTATATCCTTTTTGGCCCGATCTCTCAATGGTGACGAATCACTTTAAAAATTCTAGAAGTCAAATCCGGATCCGTATCTTCACCAAAATCTAATCAGTTCGTCTGAGTCACAATTTCATCCGGATCCATCCACAACTTTTTGAGATATCCTGAAAGACAGAAATGGGTGAAAACATAACCTCTTTCACCTTCAGTGGCGGAGGTAATTGCGTGTGCGTCCTCCATAACTCCAAAACCATGAAACCCAGCGGCCCTAAACTTTGCATGCACACCAAAGCAACTCCAAGAGAGTGCATGAATGGAAACTGGGTGTTTGGGTAAATTTAAACACCCCTTTTGAATATAACTCATCTCATGAAAAAACTAAAACAGGCTTATCCTTGGTCAGCCCACTCTCCCTTGCCAGGGTTTCGTTTCAGCCTGTTCAAAAATGCCTTGCCTTGGAACAGGCCGCAATGGTTTCTGTACGATAAACTGCTCATCATTGAATGCCTGATTTTCACACCAACGAATCGCTAATCACTTACCAAACCAGCCATTCATTATCAACCGTTTCTTTGGAGTGCTTGTTTGCGTTCGTAAGCAACTTGGCGAGCGTTCTACAAGCTGCTTGGTGATTAGAACACACCACTTTCACCATTCTCTAACCCATTTGCTTTATTTGTCTTTGTGCTTAAATATTTGAAATGAGTGTTGCTCAACTTTGAGTGCTCATATTTGATGTTTGTTTGTTTGCAAGCGATGGCCATACAGTAGACAGCGGTCCTTTTTTTGGGCGATAGAGTACTTTTTCGGGCCGGGCGGAACAGGCCATATTTGATATGCAGAGAGCATACAGGATATGGTGCTTTGCTTTTATAAATCACAAATGCACAGCTATTAAAAACAGGGTGGTCATCCTACTCCTTCCCATGTAGATAAGTGCTCCGTCCCCACATAGCAGTCATCTTCATGCCCATCTCTCTCCACAGCGAGCAGGCACAATTCCAATCTCCAAAGAGGGACCTACCATATAACCTACCTGCATGTACATGTGAGGTTCCCCAGCTGTTTACTTATAGTGGGGCAGATAACAGCAATTTTTGAGAGGAATCGTGCAAAGGATGATACAAGCATCAAATTTGGCACATTTGTTCTCCAGGGGATTCTAATCAAATCTGCCTGATTGGCCATTTGAAAATCCAAATTTTGAAAGATTTGAAAAAAAAAAAAAACTTCAAAAAAGTCAAGATCACGAATCAATGTTGGATACTGGCTGAGATTGGTGAATGTTTCAGAAACATCATCAAAGACGTTCCAAGTCTGCCAAGCAGTTTTCTTCCCTTTACCGCGGAAGGCAGACACGACGTCACATCCAGTGAACGCAAGGAAGTATGGGATCCCTCTAGCTTTCTCAGGCCCTATTGCAGAAACTACCTCATGGACTGGAATCCATCACGCCTTGGCTCCTTGGCCAAAGGCAATCCACATGTTCTCAAGACCTAGTTCCTGTAAGGATGGCAGTACAGATATTGCTATGACTAGTACGTCCGTGTCATTAGCCTTAATGATAATGGACTTGCTACCATCCGTCGTTGCATCCCTGGCGTGTACAAATATTCGAGTGTCAGCTTCTTCATGACAACATGGAGACACAGCATCCAGTGACTTCCTTGTGTTGCTAATGGCATCTTCTCCTTTTGTGACAATGACTGTGCTTGTCTGTGCTTCACACATCTTTTCCGCAAGGAAGTGAAACAGCTCAGTCTTGTTGCTGTCATCTCGAAGAAAGCTTCTCCAGTTACTTGGGGGTCTTATTGGTCCCTGTCACTCTTCTTCTGATTCCTTGCCCCCTTTTCGACCTTGCCTCGGACTTCAGACTTGACTTCTTGTACACATCAAACACTACGTCCACCCTCTCGTACCTGGCACCATAGGATTCCACCTTTGGGATGATGTCTTCTTTAGCATAGTCTTCAAATATCTTTGAAGTGCGTGGAGGTAGGGCATTGATAAGTGCTGAGCCATCAATGATGACTGCATCTCCCCTTGGTTCTCTGTCTGGGATGTTCACTTGCACTTCAAGAATTTCAGCCAGCTGTGACTTCAAATTTTTTCAAAAAAAATTTTTTTTTTCAAATTTTTCAAAATTTGGATTTTCAAATGGCCAATCGGGCAGATTTGATCAGAAAGCCCTGCAGAACAGAAATTCCAGATTTGATGCTTGTATCATAATTTGCACGATTTTTCTACTATCTACTACACTATTATAGGGTGTATATACATATATTTTTTTCTGTCTTTGAACAGGAAAAACAACACTTCGATGCACAATTTCGAACACATCAAATGAGAACATTTATACACAGAAAACTATTACATAAAATCAACTATTAACACAGAGGTGAGGTGGAACCTCTCATCAAACAGCATTCCAGTCCATCTCTCCTTTTTTTTCATCACAGCAGGGCAGCTGAGCTGGCTGTAAATGTCATGGTCTGGTGGAAAGAGTTCATGGCAGGCAGGGGACTGATAGGTTGGCCGAGCCTAAAAAAGGTACGTACACTCGCCTCAAAGCTGTCTAGTTTGGGTTTGAGTCCCGACCCAGCTATAAACTGTCATCCCGGTGTTTCACAAGGCAGGGTGATTAATCGGTGTGAACCGACCCTCTGATGTATGTTAAAAGGGTGTCCTGTCTGCCAGCATTCGTTGGTGGACATCATATAAAAAGATCTAATGGTGTACTTTATGAAGAGAAGGTGAGATATCACTGGCACCATGGCCAAATTCCAAATTCCTGCCCGAACCAGCAGAGGGCGTTGCATCAGCGGCACAGCTGCACCCTCCTCCAATGATGCTCCTGGGTAGCTTTGTGCTGCATACGAACGAATAAATGACAAGCAGCCAGTATACGTAGTGGAGCAGGTACCCGGTTAAACTGACGATGTCTGGCTTCGTCCTTGCAGGGCGGCATGGATGGTCCTTGGGGAGAGTGTCTTCCAGGAGAGGGTGGTGCGTTATTGGGATAACCAGACTGAGAATTTAACCAATTTGGTGCACTTAATGAGGTAAAGCAGGAGTTAATTATTCCACTGACATCTAAAGCCCTATCCCCTGTATCTTCCCTGGGGGTGGCCTTCCTGCCCTGTGGCTTTGCCCCCGACGTCGACCAATATGCCTCGCGCACACATTATCACATCAATATACATACTTGTACCAAGTTTGATGAAAATCACTTGAGCTGTTCTCAAGTATCACATTTTTACCTGACATGACCTTTGACCTCTTGATGCCAAAATATAATAAATTCATCTTTGCATCATCATGTGTACTTGTATCAAGTTTGGTCAAAATCCCATCACTGGTTCACAACCTAGTACGGTAAGAGGTTTTTTACCAAATGGGACTTCTTAACTTTGACCTCGACCCCACAATCTAATCAGTTTATCTTTACATAAGTACACGTACTTGGATCAAGTTTGACTTGGATCCCTTCAGCCGTTCTCAAGTTACCACGGTTACAAAAACCGATCTCGGACAGACGGAGAGACTGAGAAGCCGAAAACATAATGCCTCCGGTGACTTCGTCAATGGAGGAATAACCAGAGTTGGTGTCAAAGCCACCCAATGCTCACCTGTTTATACACAGATCGTTTTTACAAGACGTCTAATAATTAATATTTTTTATAATTCTCTAACAATTTTTTTTTTGGGGGGGGGGGGGGGGTTGGAAATCACTTAAAACATGTAGAAATGCAAAAAAAAAAAATAACTTTTCTCTAAAAAATTTTTGGGGGGGGACCAAGTCCAAAATCTAATGGCATGATCCTTGGACCATACCTAACCCCCCCACCAAGTTTCGTCGAAATCCTAATCACTTAAAACTTGTAGAAATGCAAAAAAAAGAAATCGAAATTTTGTTGAAAAAAAAGTTGCAAAAATTTTTTTTTTCTCTAACAATTTTTTTTGGGGGGGGGGGTGGAAATCACTTAAAACATGTAGAAATGCAAAAAAAATAAAAATTCTCTAACAATTTTTTTTGGGGGGGGGGACCAAGTCCAAAATCTAATGGCATGATCCTTGGACCAACCTAATCCCCCCACCAAGTTTCGTCGAAATCCGTCGAGTTTTTCCGTAATACTGTTCACAAACGAACAAAACAAACAAAAAAAACAGAAAGGAGTGGAAAACAGTAACCTCCATCCATCTTCGATGGCGGAGGTTAAAATTTTTTCCAATTGAACATTCAAAAGAAAAGAAAAAAAACCACATTTGTCGCATCGCATCCAAAGAACTTTTTGAACGCCCCTTGTGATTTTATTAAAGGTATTCTACCACCTGCAGGAAATCTTTCACATCGTCAAGGGCTTCATTGCAGTAACTTTATTGTCACTACAAACGTGAAGCATACCTTATTCATATACTAATGGTGCTCCATGTAGGTTGCAACGAACAGGAGTAAAATTAAAAGTGGAAAAAAAACGAATCTCATAAAGCAATAAATCATTAAACCGACAGACATTACTAAGCGTTTCCCTTGACCATGACTAAACCAACCTCGTGTCAACTTCACCAGCAGCAAAACGAACAATTGACGAACACGATGCGACTGCAGTTCATGTTGCGAGATCTACACATGATAATGGTCATAAAAAGTTGCTCAAGCCAACAGGAATACACTTAACCATCAAAAAATACGGATAAAACCTACAGATAAAAAAGTCAAAACCTGAGGAAATTAAACTGAAAAAAGAAAAAAAAAAACACAAACAAAAACAAACAATATCTAGAATACAAACTTCAAGTACATTATTTCATAGAAATACGCTGTGGGCATTAAAACATTACTGCAATAATGCTTAACCGACCGTCTCGACACCGCAATGTGGATGTTGGCCATGTGAGCAGCAAATATGGCGATTTTGCGAATTCACCGGCGTACGGCAATGCCGTGCAACGATTCTCCGAGAAATGCAGGCAACTCGACAAGAGGATGCGTCAGCGGTCGTCGAAGGCATTGTGTTTCCCTGGTGGTGGTACACAATGTCATGATAATAATACGACACCAGAATTTCAACTGAACCAACGCGAAATGTGACGCGTCGCTTCGAAGTCCCCGTCATCATGTGCCGTTATAAAAGGGGGTACTATGCACCAAATAGTATGACAATAAATCAAATTAACTCGAATACAATCCACATCTATTCGACACGCTACTGTCCTAGGATTTCATTTTAAATGTTCACATCACCACACACAAGTTGCCAGACCTTGGCTCATTGGTTTCATACATAAGGCTGAATTGAAGGGGTTTTTTTTCCCCACCTTGTCCCAATGCAATGGATGAAATGTAAGGGCAGGGGAGATCCAAAACATGCTCAATTACAAGCTCAACTGCATGGCTCCCCGCAGAATGACAATGCCACTGTATATATATATTTTTTTAAAAAGTGCGGGACTGCAATAATGGGGTAAACTATGCAGGCAGTAAAATATTGTGAAAAGCACCAGAGGTGCTTTCCTTCAACCAGGTGTCAAACCCGCTGCAGGCGAGGCCAAAGGAGAACAGAAATGGAACACAGCAGGAGATCGCTTGGTCATGTTGCTTCTGGTAAAGAAACAAGTCGATGGGAGTCACGAAGGTCCAAGCGTTCCAAAGACCGAGGAAAACCTGGATCTGACGTTTCAACAAGTTTTGCATTCACCGTCTTATGCAGTCACGCTTCTTAGTGTGGGTTGGAGACAATAATATGCAAAACCCACGGAGAGTTTCTCTCGCAAAAGTGACAACGGGCAGTTATGAAACATTGATCCACTTCAAAAGCAAAATCATCCCAACTGTGATGCAGACGTCTTGATCTCAAGTGAAAAGTACGTCGGAGTTTTGCAAATCAAATTGTTCGATTTTTATAGGCAGAATAGCAACACTTCACCCCTCTGCTCAAGTGTTTTCAACTTTACTTTTTTTTGAGGGGGCGCGGGGTGGTACCGCAAAAATAATCCCATAATTCTTCTGTTGTTACAAGAGGATACTCAGCTAGATCGCCATGCGATTTCTTCCTTAACACAAATATAAAATGCTTTCTGATAACAGGAATGAGTGTTAAAAAAAACAAAAACAAAAAAAAAAACATTTTTTTTGAGAATAACAAAGCCAAGTGCTTTTGACATTCTCCAGTGAAACGATTCATGTTCCACATGACATGATGAAGTCATGCCTCACATGCAAAGTGTGCTGAGAATATCAAAAGCAAAGGAAAAGAAAAAACGAAAAGTTCCAACGATTCTGGCCAAAGACGATAACTGACTGAGGTTTAAACGAGTATTCGAACAAAAAAAATTCCAGTTGCCTGTGCTTCTGCACTCTGTTTAGTCTCTGCACTTTATGCATGTGATATATATTCTCAACAACACTCAGTTGTTCTCCAACATGAGGCCTGCACTCCACTCATCTGCATGCTTGCAAACTAGCTAAGAAAATTGTAGGAGCAAAGACATGGGCTGTGCACAGGTACTGTGTCTACCTACAGGTGTATGTGTAAGCACAGGAACCCCAAGCTCGTGCGTATGCATAATAGTAGCGGCCCTGGGATCCTACATTCTTTCCCACACGGTTTTCATACAACCCCATTAATTACATCAATCCTGAATCGCAACTGGCAGTTTCATCGGATTGCTCTCAGGACTCTGTTTCTGGAATGCGGTCTCGTGCCCTCATTTGTGGTTATCGTGCGGTTGCTGTGTGTAGAACAGGATGTAAGCTTTCGCTCGGGCCACCGTCTCTTCCTCAGAACGAGTCACAGTGCTGTCATTGAAGTGGTACCAGTGACCGTTGTGAGCAGCATAGGCAGTGTAATGTCCGGAGCCAATCCTGTGCAGAGGGATAGAACATGGTGGTCAGGTGAATTGCAAGCAATGCATGAAGCTCGACTTACTTTGACATCGATTTAAAAAAAGAAACACATGGTTGCACGACACTTGCTCGACTTCGAATGTCAAACAAGTGTCAAACAACCATCTGTGTTTCTTTTTACGACATTTCTTGAAGGCACTTCCCAAAATGCATCAACAAACTAACACCAACCATTAACAAAAACAGTTACACAAGACACTTCCGGAACAGGTATCCTCATCTTTCGAAGACAGCCTCTCGGCACATTTGAATGTGTCTGGCCGTGAAGGAAGCAGGACTCCACATAGTGGAACATCCAAATTAAAGGTCTGCACAGATGTTTACGCTTTATAACACACACAGCATATAAGAACATCAAAACACAAAACAGGGAAATTGTAAAGTCTACAGCATTCCCTTCTTTCCTATTTGGCCAAATTAAGAGGTTACAAGGCACCAATTAAATGTCATGTCAGAGAAGAACGAGAGTTGTGAATTTAGGATTTTATCCCAATTTCCGCAATGAGATGTTGCCTCGTTATTAAAGCTTGATCGTTCCCTCAGGAATAGTTGAAGCTTTCTGCAACACACTGCTCCACCATGGCCACAGCATATCCAAGTGGCCATCTTTTACAGCAACCGAGTTAGAGGCCTCAGTACAACCCGAAACAACGTCCCAGCTTGAAGCATAAGCCAAACTAGGGACTGTCCCAGTTCTTGCAGCACACTGTCCAGTAAGGAAGTACCTCAACCAGCAGCAGCAGCTTTCAAAAGTTGGAAGTGAGGCACAGGAGGGTAGACTTGAGGAAGACGATGGGTAAGGGTAAGGAAGACGATGGGTAATAGCATGCTTTGAAACACACAAAACTGGCATAAACTAATCATCTCGCACCGTCAAGTAAGCGGATTACAAGGAATACTAGTCTTGGTAAAGAGCGACCACCTGCATCAGCAGAGAAGCCAATAATTAATTTCACCAAACAAAAGCTTCGGAAGCACAAGCTTCACATGTTGAGAAACGAGGCAAAGCTGATGTTTTGGGCATTGTCATTCTTCAGAGAAAAAGTTTGAAGTTTGGGTCGAAGAAATTATAAAAAGGAGAGATGATGTGAAACAAATGTCTGGTGTCAGAGAGAGGGGTGAAACGGCAAAGATCATGAGGAGGGATTACGCAAGGGAGGGGTGATCATTCAATGCAGAAGTCAAATACACAAGATGGTGGTGAAACATCAAGGCATCACAACGAGTGTTGCAGCATGACAGGGGTATTGGATAAAGGACGTAAATAGCAAGCAAACAAAGAAAATGAATATACAAAAGCGTTTATCCAAACTGTTTTTGTTCTTCTTCTGTTAAACCTCCTGCTTTTTCTCCCATTTATTCCCCCCCCCCCCCGCCCCCAACCCCGACCTCGTCCCACCCTTTTGGATAGGCTTTGCATTTTGAGATGCTTTATGGTTAATTAATTTACTGTATATTTATCCCCACGCCTTTTCCGTCCGTTCTGCTATTTCCCCCTTAATATTTGGGCAGAAATTCACCAAAATTGGTAGTTGTGATCACCACGTGGCAAGAAGGTGCAAGAGCGGTATCGTTTTGGCTCTGCTCCCTGGGACTGCCAATGCAAAATTCTGCCCAACCTCAAAAGGTTCTTAATGAAACTTTGTGTATGCAATCAACATTGGGGGCGCATGAAATATGTAACAATTCTTTAGATTAGGGGGTGGGGACTTCGGGTGACGGGGGTCAAAATGGGAAAAACTCAAAACGTGATATTGGGTCATTCCTGGTGAAACCTTTTGTCATTTTTCATCTTTGCTTCAGGTGGGAAGCATTGAGACTTGCAATGGCTTGCCATCGACTTCACTCGAGTTATTTATTTATATTAAAATCCAACTACTTTGTATTAAATGAGCCGATGAATAGGTGTACAAGTGCCGACAGAAAGTCTACACCCCCTTTCAAAATTTTCACCTTTTGTTGCCTTTAGCCTGGCAAAATTGCATTACATCAGACTTTTTCCACCTTCATTTACACATCACAACCCACAACTTACAAGTGAAAAACAAATTCTACAAA